>CANTUQ010000092.1:33355000-33955000 GCA_947683425.1 Excoecaria cochinchinensis
CGACCACTAATATGGTAAATGGCCACTTTTGGCCATTTACCACAAAATTACAACCTAATTAATTTTTTTTTTTTATAAAAACCTTTTAAATTCTTTTCTTAAATCTTTTTTTCCAATTAATTCAATTAACCAAATTAATTAGTTTAATTCAACTAAATTAATTAACTAATTTAATTTTTCATTTTCAATTAAATCAATTAATTAATTTAATTCAATTAAAATAACTAATTTAATTTCCTTTTTTTTATTTTTTAAATATAAAAAATAATACTATTTAAAAAATTAATACAACTAATTTTTTTTTATAATATTTTATATATATATATATATATATATATTTTTTATTTAAAAATAATGAGAATTTCGACAAGAGAAATATCATTTTTGACACTTTTAATTGTGGGTATCGTTTTTCATCATCGGGTAATTCTGATCTTGAACCGCCTCGGGACCCGGTGTTTACACACACCTTGCAACCGAACTATCTCATCCACATAGATACTGGCCAACCTGTCCATCGAGTAGTCCACTCTAACTGGCGGAAAGTGAGCTGATTTCGTAAGCCGATCCACTATTACCCAAACTGAGTCATGCTTTTTCTGAGTCAAAGGCAAATCAGAAACAAAGTCCATGACAATATCATTCCACTTCCACATAGGAACGGATAAAGGCGTAAGCAATCCCGAAGGAACCTGATGCTTGGCCTTTACCTGCTGACAAGTCAAATACTTGGACACAAAATCCACTATGTCTCTCTTCATCCCGGACCACCAATAAAACTGTTTCATGTCCCGATAAATCTTCTCACTGCCAGGATGCATAGTGAAAACTGTACTATGCGCCTCACTCATGAGTTGTCTCCTCAAATCCTCAGACTCTGGCACACACAAGCGATTTCTGAACATGAGCACCTCATCCTGAACTGAGAACTCTGACTGCTTACCCGATCTGACCTCTTGCACTATCCGCTGAAGCCTCTGATCATCCCTCTGAGCATCAACAATCATCTGTCTCAAGGTAGGCCTCACACGCAACTGAGCAATCAAAGCCCCATCTGAATCAAATCTCCATCTGAACCGTCTCAAGATCAAGGCTGAAACTGACTTCCGACTCAAAGCATCTGCGACTACATTGGCCTTACCAGGATGGTAATCCACAATGCAGTCGTAGTCCTTAAACAACTCAAGCCAACGGCGCTGTCTCATATTCAACTCTTTCTGTGTGAGGAAGTACTTCAAGCTCTTATGGTCAGAAAAGATCCTACACTTTTCCCCATACAGATAATGACGCCAAATCTTCAAAGCAAAGATCACAGCCGCCAACTCTAGATCATGCGTCGGATAGTTCCTCTCATGTGGCTTTAACTGTCGAGAAGCATAAGCCACGACCTTACCTTCTTGCATCAAAACACATCCAAGGCCAACACCCGAAGCATCGCTATAAATGACAAACTCTTTACCCGAGATGGGTTGAGTAAGAATAGGAGCCTCAATAAGCAACTGCTTCAACTGATCAAAACAAGCCTGGCGTCTATCTGACCACTTAAATCTGACCCCTTTCCTCAACAATCTAGTCATCGGAGCGGCAATCACAGAAAAACCCTTAACAAACCGGCGGTAGTAACCTGCCAAACCAAGTAAACTCCTCACTTCCTGAACATTTCTAGGCGCTTTCCAATCAACAATCGCCTCAATCTTGGCTGGATCTATCTGAATACCCCTAGCTGAAATAATGTGACCCAAGAATGACACTTCTCGAAGCCAGAAATCACACTTGCTAAGCTTGGCAAACAACTGGTGCTCTCTCAACATCTGCAAAACCAATCGGAGATGCTCCTCATGCTCACTCTCATCTTTGGAATACACCAAGATGTCATCAATGAACACTACTACAAATCGATCTAAGTATGGCCTAAACACACGTTTCATTAAATCCATAAAAGCCGCTGGAGCATTGGTCAAACCAAACGGCATCACAAGAAACTCATAGTGGCAATACCTAGTCCGAAATGCAGTCTTAACCACATCTGCGTCGTGAACTCGAAGCTGATAGTACCCTGATCGAAGATCTATCTTGGAGAAGACACCTGCACCTCGAAGCTGATCAAACAAATCTTCAATCCTGGGCAACGGATACCTATTCTTCACTGTGACCTTATTTATCTGCCTGTAGTCGATACACATCCGCAGAGATCCATCTTTCTTCTTGACAAACAAAACTGGAGCTCCCCAAGGAGATATGCTAGGTCGAATAAACCCCTTATCCAATAGCTCTTGTAGTTGAGTCTTAAGTTCCCTCAACTCTACAGGAGCCATCCGATAAGGTGCTTTCAATATGGGAGTGGTACCCGGCATAATCGCAATGGACAACTCGACCTCTCTCTCAGGAGGCAAACCAGGCAACTCGCTCGGGAACACATCACTAAACTCCCGCATAATAGGGATGTCCTCAATCTGAACCTGATCTCTCTTGGAATCCAATACAACTGCTAGAAAAGCCTCACAACCTTTCCTGATAAACCTCTTGGCTTGCATCGCAGAAATTACATTATTCAAAGAACTAGCACCCAAACCTTTCATAAACACAGGAGACTGACCTCTATCCCGAAGCACAACTGTCTTCTTATGGCAATCAACCACAGCCCGATGCTTACCCAACCAGTCCATACCCAGAATCAGATTAAACTCTCTGAAAGGCAACTCAATCAAATCCGCAGTAAGCACAACTCCCTCAACCATCAATGGACAACTCCTAAAGACTCTACTCACACTGACACTATGCCCTAATGGACTGGTCACACATATCTCATAATCTAACTGATCAACCACATGCAACTTATCAACAATTATATCTGTGCACAAGTATGAGTGTGTGGAACCAGGATCAATTAGAGCATACAATTCAGTGTCATGGAGTAGGAACTTACCAGCAATAACATCAGGCGCATCCTGCTCCTCTCTGGCTTGCATAGCATAAGCTCTAGCTGCGACTGGCAACTCACGATCCACTGTCTCTGATGCAGCACCCTCTCTAGGTCGACCACCTCGACCTCTACCACGGCCTCTACCACGGGTAGCCTGAGAAGCATTCGAACCAACCCTGCTAGCCTCTCTCTGGGAACCTGAATCCTCATGCAATCTCGGACAACTAGCCAAAAGATGCTCAGTGCTCCCACACCTGAAGCACACACCGGAGAGCCACCTACACTCACCCCGATGAGTCTTACTGCAATGAGGACAAACTGATGCAGTCTCAGATCTACCACCTCTACCAGAACCTGACACAGCTGCAGAACCCTATCTTCTACCTCTAGACGCCGGGCCAGAAGATGACTCATTCTGTGGGTTCCTCGATCTCTTACCCGAGGATGAAGAAGATCCTCCACGAGAAGGGTTCCTCCTCTGAGCCCTCTCTCTCATCACAGTCTCAGATTTCTCAGCCCTCACAGCAACCTCCACAATCTGATAATAACTAACCCCAGGCATGCACATCAAGGAAATCAAAGCAATCTTCAAAGACTCATTCAATCCCGCCTCAAAATGCTTGCATCTGAAATCATCTGTCATAACCCCACGCGGAGCATAGCGAGATAACCAGTTGAACTCTTTCTCATAATCTAAAACTGACATGGCCCTCTGTCTCAAACTCAAAAACTGTGCCCATCTAGCATCTCTATAAGTCTGAGTAATATACTTCTTTGTGAACTCACCCTCAAAGAACTCCCAAGTGATCGGATCCGGTAGCTGAGGATGCCTGCAAACCAATTCCCACCATTCAAAAGCGGACCCTTGCAGTAAAACTAGTGCACACTCTGCCTGCTGGTCGGGAGGACACCGAATCTCTCTCAGAGCACGCTTCACTTTATGTAACCATCTGTCAGCCAACTCTGACTCATCTAAACCTGTGCCATAGAAATCTTCGACACCTGCCCTTCTCAAGTTCTCCATAGGGGCTCTAGGAGCAGTCACTCTCTCCAAAACCCTAGCCATATCCTGATGCAATCTAAACATAGCCTCAAAAGGCATGGCTGCGGCCTCGGGCTGGACCCTAGCATGCTGAGCCGACACAGAAATTGATGGATCTACTGCTTGAGGGTTCACACTCTCAGCGGACTCCTCAAGTGATCCACGAGCAGAGTTAGAAGCCATCTAAATAAATAAGAAACAACCGCATCAGCCAACACAGATCTAGACACATACACATCTAAGCAAATCAACACAACAACACCCAGAAATGCCTAAATCGGAGCTCTGATACCAAAAACTGTAACACCCCCTACCCGTACGTAGGCAATCCCATCTGATAAGGAGTAAGATGCCGTATGAGTCAAGGTGCCACCAAACAGATGCAAAGCAATACAAACAATCATTCATAACATACATACTAAAATACAGAATAATAAAAAACTTTAAAGGAAAAGAAAGCCATAGCTGATCATGCATTAATATAATAAACCATTACAATAATGTTCTGATCATACCAGCTGGTACAAAAGATATTACATAACCCAAAATATAAATACAATAGCGGAAGCTGAAACAAAACTGATACAAGAGAGTTCTTGTGACGCGCGCCGGATCCCCGCGGCCGCCCATTCTGACCGCCCGTACGTGGGCGATCGGGGCATTTGTGGGTCCGTTGGCAGCTTGCGATAAATCGCAAGTGCGTCTATGTTGGGCAACAAGGAGGTTTCATGGAGTCGCCACCCAATAGAACATTGGGAAAGTTACTCTCGCCTCGGAGAGCCTAAGACTGCGCTTGGTATCCATTTTGGGCCAGCCAGAGGGGTCTTGGAAGGTAAACCTCTCGCCCTAAGGAGCCTAGGATTAGCGCTAAAGTCTCGTGGCACAAAAAGGTGTCTTGGAGGGTAGACCTCTAACCTCTTTGAGCCCAAAGACCAGAGCTGGGTCCGGGATTTCTCATCTATTTCTACCTCGATTATTTTATGATCAAATTTTAAATATCATTGATTCGCTCTCTCTCCACACGATGCAATTGATTAAAGGCGCAATCATTCATATCAAAAGCGGTAAATGTAAGCAAAATCCAAAATAAAGCATTAAAAAAAAAACAAATTACAATAACACTAGGAGCGGAATACAACTCCCATTTATAAAGGTGAAATGCATGCATAAAACGGGTTATTCATTAATAGTGAGAACACTGGTCCTCGCATGCATATTTATTATGAAACAGTTTTGATGTGATGATTTATTTGGGTATGAAAAACTTGGACATTGGTCCCCTTTTATTTAAAAAATGTCAAGTTAATTAATAAAAACGTTTTTGTGATTTTCTTTATAGCGTGCCTAAATAAAGAATTTTACAAGAAAATTATATGGCAAAATTAAATAAAATATTACAAATAAAGAAAATAAATATATGAACCAAATGAGCCTTTTTGGACCTCCCGATGTGCTCGCAAAAACGCCCAAGCGAAAAAATGAGTTTAGACATAAAACAAAATACAAATAAAATAATGGTAGTGATTAAATCAATTCAATCAATTAAACATACGAAATAATGAATAACAAATTAAAATAAAATAAGATGATATGAAAAAATGATAATGGAATCAAAAATATTAACAAACCAAAATAGAATGAGAAACATGGATTATATGTGATAAATGATTAAATGATGTGATGAAAATAAAACATGTTAATTAATTAGTACATGAAAATATACACATGATGAAAATAATGATGATAAGTGAAAAATAATGAATGAATAAATAAACAAATGATAATAAAATCATGTAACAATGATAAAAATTAGTAAACAAATGAATGATGAAAATAATAATGATATATAACAAGATTAATTGATGTGTTCATAATTAATACAAACTATTTACATGGCAAAAAGATTAATTTAAATTAATTAATTATTTGCATGTTAAAAATAATGAGGAATCAAAATAAATTATTTACATGTTAGGAATTAAAAAAACAATATTCACATGAATAAAAATCAAATCATATATAAACAATTAAATGGAACAAATATAAGATCAATACAACAAATGAATAGATGAAAACAATAAATAAATCAATAAAAACAATAAAATATATATGAATAAATTAAATAAAAATAAAATAAAATAGAAATGGAGCCAAGAATATTTACCCTCAGAATATTGGATTTGATGAAGGAAAAGTGATTATTTTCCGGAAAATTGCTTGAAAGAATAATTTAGCAATAAAATTAATTCTCTTTGTTTATGGAGAAAAACAAAGGAATTGATTTGTATGCTTAAGATTAAAAAGAAATTGATGTCAAAATGATGATTAATTTCTTGTGTTTATGGAGGAAAAACAAAGAAATTAATTGGAATAATTAACAATTGAAAATTGATCTTTCAATTTCAATTAAACCTTATTAATTAAAAAGAGAAAAAATGAAATTTTGAAGAGAAAATAGAAGAAGAAGAATTCTGGAAAATCAGGTCTAAAAAATGTGGAGCGCTCCAAAAGAATCAATTGGAATAATTAAGTATTGAAAATTAACTTTCCAATCTTAATTAAACCTTGTTAATTCAAAAAGAAATCTCAAAATGTTTAGAAGAAAAATAAAAAAGGAAGAGAAATCCTGGAAATTCTGGTGTCAAAGAAATAGTAGTAGTGGAGGCTCCCCTTTTGATTTTTATCATAAAGTATTTAAAGAATAGAAAATGTTGCCCTAATTTAATTAAGGAAAACAAACCTAATTTTATTCAAATTCCTTTATTTTTGGGGATAAAATCAAGTTTTATTAATTAATAATCCATAAAAAATATTTTGGAATTTTATTTGAACTCAAAACCCTTAATTTTGGGATAAAAAACGGATTTTTGGGTGAAAAAATCGGAAAAAATGGAAAAGAGGGTATCAGACCCTATACCGACGGCCAGGAAGCCCGTCGCTATAGAGGGACGCCACCCGTCGCTATAGAGCGACGGGGACTCACGCGGCGAGGCGCGCGAAATCCGCACGCCTCAGCGCACGGTGCGGCACGCAGCGCGTCGCTCTTTAGCGACGCGCTGGGCGCCTGGGCGTCTGCGTGCTGGGCGCCTGGCGCCTGCGAGCTGGGCGCCAGTGCGCTTGCGCGCTGCCGCGCCCGACACTCGCGGTCTGAAATTTTTTTTTTAATTTTTTTAATTTTTAATTTTTTCTATTTTTTTTAAATTTTAAATTGACTAAAAACATCATAATTTTAAGCCTCCATTTTTCAAAATTAATTTTTTAAATATTTTTTATTATTTTTTTAATTTTTCACTCTAAAATGCAAATTTGACGAAAAAACCATCACTTTTAACCTTTTAAGCCTGTGAAGGCAATTATCATCATTGGGTAACTTCGATCTAGGCTTACTCAGGACCCGGTGTCTACAGTTCTATACAAAAAGAATCATCAAGGATTACAAAAATGAGCCCTACACTAAAACCTTCTGTGTTGGCTTGACGGCGGCGACTCTCTCAAAGCAAAACTCCTTCCGCACCTGCACGGGTAAAAACACCGTGCTAAGCGATAAACGCTTAGTGGGGAAACACACATAAAATATGGACGGCCATTCACAATGGTCGTCAAGGCATAACACATACACAATGGCAAATGCAATAGCTTATAACATACTCTAAAAGCATGCTCACAATATAAAGCCATACATTCCGCATCTCAGATTCATATCCAAAATAATCAAACATACATCTCATCAATATACTCATTCGGATATCACATTCAAATATAACCAAACTGAACAGAGCAAACCATTCGAACACTTGTTGACTCGAGGTAGTGGATAACGAGTGTACTGAAGGTACCTTACGGGTACGAATCGAATACTGAGGGTACCTCACAGGTACAAATCAAAAGTCATTTCATTTTTATCAAAACACAATATTTTTACTGAGGGGATCTTAAACAAGATCCTAATACTGAGGGGTTCGCGAGGAACCAAGCGGGGGACCTGATAGGGGTCCAAACTGAACTGAGGGCTGCAGCTAAAAGATTCTATTAGGCATGCCTAACTATCCACTTACTTAACTCTAGCAGGTTATGAGTTATTCTAATTATAATTTCAAGTGTAATCACATAATAATACTCACATTCATATCAATGAATCATAAACAGAACATGCATAACCCAAATTCTGTTTCAATCACAGTATATAATTTAATCATGCATAATAAATACAATAACAGTCGTATACACAAGTTCGTATAACATACAGTACGAAAAAACCATGAAAAATACCTTTAAAATACATTTTTGGAAATCTGGAGGCAAAGGAGTGACAGACTCATCCTAGTCGTGCTAAGAAGCACGAGATGCTGAAGGGGCTTCAGCACAGCACGAGTCATGTCGTGCTAAACTCCTTCTCATCTCCTCCGTCTCGCACTTCACCATCCGACTCACACACTGAAGGAGCACGAGTCGGATGAGGGAGCACGAGTCGGATAAGGCAAAAAGCTCAGCTTCACTTCCCTCCGTCTCGCACGCCACCATCCGACTCACACGCTGAAGGAGCACGAGTTGGATGAGGGAGCACGAGTCGGACAAGCCACCAGGAAGAACAGAAAACACGATTTTTGAAGAACACCTACTGTCACTTAATTTTAAAAACCCAAAATGCAAAAACACAGCAATCCAACCTCAAATCTTAATTCAAACTCAGTTATCATGCATTACAAACCATTACAAATCAAAACCCATAATTATAACATCAAAATAATACCAACAAAACATGCATAAACATATCCAAGCCTCAAGAACACAAAACCTAACAATTTTACAGTAAACTCAAAATCAAGCACAATTCACAAACAAAAATCCCAAACCTGAAATTCTAAGCTTCAATCACTTAGCTCCGCTAGTCCCAGCAATTTCCTTGCCCTTAGGATCGCGGGAAAGATCAACTAACAATCAAAACACCATGAACAACAAAGAACAAACCCTAAGTTAAATCTAAACTCAAAGAAGAAGAAGGAGATGACAACAAAATGAAAAACAAGATGAGAATAACACAATAACTCACCAATTAGAAGCAAGAGTGACCAATTTCCACTACCAAAGCTTGATCTCCAGCTAGTATTAATTAGGAAAGGGAAAAAGGAAGAAGAAGATGGAGGTAGAAGGGGAAAACGTGAATCTGATTTTTCCCTTCTCTCCTCCTTCTTTTCTTTATTCTTTTTCTCTAACCTAATACACATGTCAATCTTCTAGTGGTGGAACTTGCTCACTCACACCCTAACTAAATGTATCACATGCACACAATGGAACACCCTAATAATGCACCCTACACATGTATGAATGCCTACACACCACAAAAACCCACTAGTGCATATCCTACTATGGTATGTTCAACCACACATAATGCACTCCCAACTTAAAACACCCTAATAAGATATGGTCAAGTGCACACAATCATTTCCCAATTAATTCACACACTAATGTCATACATATCACCATATGCTAATAAACCCCAAAAACATGCATTATTACCAAAATACCCTTATGATATGCCGAACACATGCGAATGCTTACACATACAGACAGGCTCATTCTACTAGGGGGCAAACGGGGTGTGACATGAAAGATTAGCAAAAGCTTCCTTCACCGACAATCTCCAGGAAATAGATTCCTCACAAGGTAATTGCAAAGGTTTTTGATTTTTATTAAAAATTAAATTATTTATTCTCTTCCATAACAACCAAACAATAATGCCAAATAAAGTTGGCCAACTGAGATTTTGCACCCTTACATCTTGGTAGTTAAGATTTAAAATCAGCCAATCCTGGATGGAATTTACTTGAAAAAAATTATCTAGAGCAGATAAAGGAAGAAAAGAAATCTAAACCTAAAAGGTAGGAACACAATCCTTTAAGAGATGAAGATGACTTTCAGGTTCCACATTGCAAAAGTGACACAAGTTTAAACTAGAAAGATGTCTCCGAACATTTTCCACATTAGTAAACAAACCATTATTCAACATGAACAAAAAAAACCTTAATTCTTTGGGGCAGCTTCCAATTCCATATCCTCTTCCAAGGGAAAGGTTTCTCTTTTGCCTCTTTCTTAACCAGAAAATCATAAAATAACTTAAGAGTGAAAAAACCAGATGCAGAGAGACTCCAAAAAATTATGTCTAGCCTTACACTAGAAGAAGGAGGACAAGTACTCGCAAAAAGCAACAAGGTAGGAGGTGTGACACGCACAAAACCCGCGTGTGTCCCCAAAGGCCCGCATTTAGGATTCGAGAGGGTTCGTGTCTTGATTTTGGGCGTCATGAGATATTTTGGAATTCCTACTTAATAGAGTATTGGAAAGGTTCATCTAATCTCATGAAATCTTTGGGCACCTTGAGGTATTTTGGAGTCGCCACCCAACAAAGTGCTATGAAAGTTCATCTAACCTTATAGGTTTAAACCAGATAGTGGTTCGGGACGTCACTTTTATTTATGCCTTGGTTAATTATAAATGAGATTTTAGCTATTAAAATTTCATCTCTCATCTAACACGATTATGCAATTAAAATAAAAACGCATTACAAGCAAATAGGAAAGCGGTAAATAAAATAAGTAAGTAAATAAAATAAATTACAAAATGGAACAAAATTACAATCCCCCAAAAATAGAAAATTAAATAAACCAATAAAATTCATGCATAAAATGGGGCATTTGTTTAAGGTGGGAACATTGGTTCCCGCATACATATCTACAAAAAGGAAGAGTTTCACAAACGATTTTACAAAACCGAAATGAGTGATCCCATTTTGATAAAAAAAAAACTCTTCACTTTAAATGAATTTTATTGGATGGAAAATTAGGACATTGCTCTCATTTTATTAAGAAAAATCAAATTAATTATTGTACAAAATTTTTATGTGAATTTCTAAGTTAACATGCATACAAAGTCCTTTATTAAAATAAATCTAAACCAAAATAATAGCAAAATAAAATAAAGAAAGTACCAAAAAAAATTACTAATTCCGCGTATCCTAGCCTCCAAATCTCCATTCGGTGGGAAACACTCACATGCGTGGATTTATTAAATTGACAAAGCCAAAACAAACAAATAGTCAGTAATACAATAAATAATAAAATAAATAAATATGAAGTTAACAATGCAATAAAAATAAATATAAAGAAACAATAAAATAAAATTAATACACAAATGGAAACTAAAATGAATATAGATATAAAAGAAAGTGAAAATGAATATTTATACTTAATATTAAAGAAATTGAATGATTCACATGCAAAATGAATAAAAGCACATAAAAATGATAAGATGCAGTATTACTAATGGAAATAAAAAAAAAACATGCAAAATAACCACGCAAAAATAAAATGAGACAATAATAATATTATAAATAACACGAGATGATGATGATGATGATGATGATGATGATGATGATGATGATGATGATGATAATAATAATAATAATAATAATAATTATTATTATTATTATTATATACAAAACAAATATTAATGATACTATATTTTAACTAAATAAATTTAATAAATTATAATGACACACAAAAATATTCACAAAATAAAAGTGGCAATAAAATAGTAAAATAGAATTTGTATGAAATGAGGAAAATCAAACGTGCAAAATGAACCAACAAATAAAACAAACATGCAAAAATGCACAAAGTAATTAATTTAAGGTCGGAACATTGGTTCCCGAATACATATTTACAAAAAGGAAGAGTTTCACGAACGATTTTACAAAACCGGGATGAGTGGTCACATTTTAATAAAAAGAAACTCTTCAATTTAAATGAATTGTATTGGGTAGAAAATTAGGACATTTGTCCCATTTTATTAAGAAAAATCAAATTAATTATTGTGCAAAATTTTTATGTGAATTTCTAAGTTAACATGCATACTTTTATTAAAATAAATCTAAACCAAAATAATAGCAAAATAAAATAAAGAAAGTACAAAAAAAAAATTACTAATTTCGCGTATCATAGCCTCCAAATCTCCATTCGGTGGGAAACACTCACATGTGTGGATTTATTAATTTGACAAAGCCGAAAGAGAAAAATAGTCAATAATACAATAAATAACAAAATAAATAAATATGAAGTTAACAATGTGTAGACACCGGGTCCTGAGTCAGCCTAAATCAGAGTTATTCAATGATGATTAGATGCCTGTTCACAGGCAAAAAGGTTGAAAGTGATGATTTTCCTGTCAAATTTGCATTTTAGAATAAAAAAATAAAAAAATAATAAAAAGTATATTAATTTGAAAAATGGAGTTTGAAAATTGTAGTGTTTTTAGTTAAATTTGAAATTTAAAAAAAAAAAATTTTGGACATTGGCCACGTCGGCGCACTGCGGCAACTTGCAGGCACGCGAGGCGTAGCTCTGCACTGGGCACGAGCTCCCGTCGCGCGCACCGAAGGGCGTCGGTCGCCCCAGGTCTGCCGCAAACGCGATTTTTGTCTTTTTTCCGTTTTTTCTTGATTTTTTTTTTTGACTTTTCACCTTTTCTATGGGATTTTTAATGATAACTTCCATTTTTTAACCCAAATTAAGGAAATTTTGATAAAAATTCAATTTTCTTCCTTAATTAATTAGATTTTTCATTTTTATTGATATAAATAGAAAATTATGGGAAGAAAAAAAGGAGATTTCTTTTGGGCAACTTTTCTTCTCTCTTCTTGAATTTTTGCAGTTTTTCTTCTTCTTCTTCTTCAATTATTTTTCTTCCTTTTACTTTAATAAAATTTCTTCTTAAAAACATTTTAGACTGAATTTTATTGAAAAATAATTGATTTTGAAACAAAAAAAATATTTTTTTGTTCTTAAAAATCCAATGTTCTCACTTGTTATTATTTTAATCTTTTTCTTTTCAATTGATTTCTTCTAAAGACTTATATTATTTTTTTGGATGAAAAATTGATTTTGAAACAAAGAGAACAATTCTTTGTTCTTGAAATCCAATTTTTTATTTGATTTCATAAAAATAAGTTTTTTACAATTTTTTTGAGAAAAGTTTTTGGATTATTTTTTTTATCTATTATTTTGTGAACCAAAGTAAGGAAAATCAATCATTTTCACCTATTCCATCGAATCCAAAATCTGAGAGTAAATATTCTAGGTTCGATCTCTTAATTTTATTTTTTATTTATTTTTTATTCATATTTAATTAGTAATCATGTAGATCTTTATATTTATTGTTTATTTATTTATTTTATGTTATCTTAAATATAAATTTAACTTTTTTGATATTGTTTTTTGTTATTTTTTTATTTATCTGATTATTCATTTTCTCTTATTTATCATCATTATTTATCATTATTATTATTATTATTATTATTATTATTATTATTATTATTATTATTATTATTATTATTATTATTATTATTTCATGTTTTTATGTATTAACCTATTAATATGTTAATTTATTTGTTTCGATCATGTCATTTCATTTATGTTTCATTCATAATGCACTTTTATTCGTTTTTGATTTATCATTTATTACTTCATCTATTTTAATTGATTTTATTGATTTAATTACTATCATTAATTTTATTTGTACTTATTTTTTGTTTCAAATCTTTGTTTTTCCTTGTTCGAGCATCCATGCGAACGAAAGAAGAGATTCGGGGATTTATCTTTTTTGTTGTATTGATTATTTTTCCTTTATTTGTCTTTTTAATTTATTTGTCATGTAATTAGTAATAAACTAATTTATTTTATGCACGTTTAATTAAAAATCACAAAAATATTTATTAATAAAATTGAGAGTTTTCCTAAAAAAATAAGACCAATGTCCTAGTTTTTTCCATCTAAATAAAATTGTTACTTTAAAATCTTTCTTTCTAAACATGCATGCGAGGACCAATGTCCTCAAACTTAATGAATATCCCGTTTTATGCATGATTCGCATTTACTTTACATTGGGGGTTGTATTCCGCCCCTAGTTTTATTGTAATTTATTATATTTTTATTTACCCTTTTTTTATCTTGTTTTTATTTATCGTTTTTATGTGATTGATATGTGCTCTAATTATTGCATTTAAATGTATGAGAAAAGGGGATGAAGCTTAAATTCAAAGGTCAATTAAAACTTAATCAAGGTATGAATAAATGGGAAGTCTCGAATCATCTCTGGTCTTAGGCTCAGCGAGGTTAGAGGAACATCTCAATGTTCTAGTGGGGTGGGGTCTCCAAAATATCTCTTGTTGCCCAAAATAGGCTCAATTTGCATTGTCTTAGGCTCCATGAGGTTACAGTACCATCTCAATATCCTATTGGGATGGTAACTCCAAAATATCTCTAGCTTGCCCAAAATAGACACAGATGCGTTGTCTTAAGCTCATTGAGGCTAGATGACATTTTCCAATATTTTATTGGGTGGCAATTCCAAGAAACCTCCCTGTTTTCCAAAATAAATGCCCTTGCAATCTCTTGTAAGTTCCGTGAACCTCTCTCAAACGCCCTAAAAGCGGATTTTCGGGGCCTCCCGGGGTTCGGCGCATGTCACAGTGGCGACTCCACTGGGGACATAAGAGACTTTGCTTCGAAAATACCTTGGTTAAAATATATAATTGAGCTTTAATTTAAAAATTTCATCCCTTTTCAAAATTGCATTGCATCTCATTAGAGCCATAGATCTATACTAGTTTGTACCCTCTATCAGACCCGATGCATTCCCGAAGCACGACTCTACATTCACTCAATGTAAGAAAGTGTTAAGGATAATCACCAGCCCAAACTTCGTACCATCATGGTATATTAAATGGAGACCCGATAGGTCGTTATGCTCGTGATGAGCTAGACCCGTTGGCTGGGACCATGCTTGGGTAGCCCTAAAGTATCATCAAAGCTCATGTAATGGCAATAAATACTTTTCCTAGGTGAAATGTACCATAATATTGTGCTTGCTATGTGAGCCATTATATATTGAACAAAATCGACCAAATTAAATGGTCTTTTATCAAAGATTTTCATGCCTCAATAGGCCCATCTTAATGTGGTTGAAGTGTTTAAATACATAAAGGCCAAAACCGTATGTATGCACATTAGATAGAGATGTTATGCTGCCGATTTTTCGCCGAGCACCATACGCGTCCATTGGGTTTCCCGTTAACGCATGGATCAAGCCCACCTAGGAAAGAGACCGCATTAAATCATGTGTGGGAGTAATAAGGTTGGAAGGATCTACTTGCTTGTATGTGGTTGTAAATGTTACATAACACACGATCATGGATTGTATATGTCATTCATGCATCATTCTAACAATTTAAATCTTTCAGCCATCATAGATTCATCTAAGTGGACTAGAGGTTTCGATGGTCGGCTAGTAAGGACAAATATGCTCTTTGAGTTACCGAAATTAGTGTCTGACTGGGATTCTTAGTCACTCTTATCGATCAGTGAATCACCTTTAGAATCATCGATGGCAGAAGAAATCGGAGATTTGACCACTCAAGACCTTGCTAGGAGACTAGAGGACTTTGAACGGAGGATGTTAGATATGATGGGCGCCATGGCCGATAGGATTGCTCATCCTCCTACTCCACAAGCACCTGTCGCTCCACAGCCACCTGTCGCTCCACAACCACCAATAGTCCATGCTGGGGGGCAAGTCGAACCACCTGATGGTGGGGAGACTCCTTTTATTGGTAACGCTACCCGTCAACTTGTCAATGAGCATAAAGTTGTTGTGCCTATTGAGCCAAGAAGGGAAAGGATCCCCAATCCCAATGAGGATTTCATGATAGAGGAGGAAAATGAAGAGGTAATAGCATCTCAAGTTGTGAGGGCTAGAGCACCCAGGGTAGAAGATGAGAGGGATGAGGCAGCAGATTGAGGCGATCACCTGCATGTTGTCAGCTGGAAAGGGGATCAATCTTGAAGATGGAGATCTAGGTGATGAAGAGTTGCTGCCTCAAAGGTTCAAGATGCATGAGCTACCGAAGTTCGATGGTACTTCGGACCCATCTGCACTTATTAAGCAGTATACCCTAGTGATGAAGGGCATAGGATTGACCAAGAAGCAGAAGGTATAATATTTATGCCTCAGTCTATTGGGTCTGACGGTAGACTTGTATCATGGATTAGACAGGAGGTCGAAGGAGGATTGGGACCTTTTGACTGAAGAGTTCATGAAGCAGTACGACTGCAGCACTAGAATGGAGGTCACCTTGAAGGACCTTGAGCTCTTACAGTAAAAGAGTGACGAGTTATTTCACGAATACCTCACTAGATAGAGGAATAGGGTCATGGAAATGAAGTGAAAGCCTGACACTGCTGACCAGATCAGGCTATTTATCAGGAACTCTTGCACTTACTTAAGGGACCTGCTCAGCTTTAAGGGGCTCAAAGATTGGGAGTCACTTAAAGATATTTCTGTAGAGGCTGAAGGGGCTTACCTAGCAAAGAAAGCAAGCCAAAATAACTTTGTTGGGAAAGGTTTCGGGAACCAGTCAGGATACATATCAGGCAATGCTAGAAGCAGATCTCAGCTACTGAGGTTGGACAGGGTCAGAGGAACTATTCTAATTTAGACCGCTCTCTGTCCTGGGTACTGGAGAGATTAATGAAGGAGGGCAAGCTGCGACCTTTGACGCCTAGGCCAGCCATGAATCAGGGACAACCAGGGCACAAAGATGATCAGTACTGCGCCTACCATCAGCACGCTGGGTACTTGACAGATTACTGCCGAACTTTGAGGAACCAAGATCTTATTGACACCAAATTGATCATGGATCCTGAGAAGAGAGAGAAGAAGAAGAAGGCAGGATATAATGCATTCCCTCCACCGTGTATATGATCGGGTCTGGTCCACCTGAGTGGCATATTTTGCAAGAGCTGTATAGAGAATATCATCCATCAAAAGACGAGTGAAGAAGGGATTCCCGTGGCGGTGGTAGATTAATCCACTAGTGAGAGTGTAGATGAAAATAATGAAATTCTTTTTCAGTCTTTGTTATTATTCCAAGAACCATCTTTTTTATGACAATATTTGCAATGTTGGTTGTTTCAATAAGAAGAACAATTTTGCTTATTTGTATGGTGTTTCTAATGATTTCGTTTCACATGATCATGATGCATTCATTTTTGACATTGATTTAACTAATGCAACTGCATTTAATCTCAGAACTTTGGGAAATCCAAAGAAAATCTTGATAACATCTGATATAAATCCTGAAGAGAGGAAAATTCTGAGAGATAATGTTAAAAAAAAAGAGAAAAAAAATGAAAAAGCCTTTGCCTGGACCTGGAACGATAAGGGCACTGTTGGGACATCGCTGCTTCAATATGCTAACATGACGACGAGCAAAGTTTCAAAAGCCATTCCTTTGCATTTTCAACATCTAGGGCGCATACAGTGTAGCCAAGCAAAATCAAACTCCATTCATTAAAGGGCTACATCAAAAGTTATACAAATGAAACTTTGGGCCTTCATAAGAAATATATAGCTCATTAAAACCAAGCCTTATAATTTATTTCCTCCCAACCATTTGAGTTATTCACTCCAAAACCAATCAAGATTGACCTTTAACCATCTGAAACCAAGATAAGTAAAGCATGGAACCTTATAGGCAAACTTAGAAGGACAACTTATTACCGCAAAAAAAAAAAAAGTCTTGCCCCTACTTCAAAAAAAAAAAACAAAAAAAAAAAGAAGAAGAGAAAGAAAAAAAACCGTAGTCTTGCCCTAAACCATTTGAGGCTAACTTGTAACCTAATATCAAACATTAGAGGATACTTCGGAAATCGAGCCATCAAAGCAAACAAAAGGAAAGTACGGGCTTTCATAGTTAAGTTTCAAATAGAGAACTTACTACTTTAGCCAGTTTACACAAGGGTCAAGATGAAGCCTAGAAAGAACACTGTTAAAAGGAGCAGCCGTCCCGGCTAGCAATGATGAAAGAGAATTCAGTGAAACCAATCGACACTAACAGATTGAAGGAGGTTCCATGGCAAAGGCTAACGAAAAGAGAAAAATAAATAATAAATGTCTCGCGGGTCAAAAATCGAAAAAAGGCGATCTTGCTAAAATTGGGTGCCCTGCCAGAAAAAAAAAGTGCATTCTGGGCAAAAATTAAGGGTTGAGAGAAAATTTTCAATCATGAAAATCCAAGAGGGCTGATTGATAATAGGAGTTTGATGCTTTCAGGATTTATCCCGAGATTATATGAGGTCTTGTATTTTTTAAGTTGACGTCAAATAAGGATCATGTGTTATGAAACCAAATTGAAATATATACATTTATGCAATTGATGTGACTAGAGGAGTTCATTTTGCATACTCAAATTTGTCTAGCACATTGTTACTGTCTACCCTCTGTTACTCTCACCACTCGGGTCCTTCAGCCGACTCATTTTGCTATCAACTGCGAAGGCAATTCTACAGCACCATCATGAGAAGAATCAAGCTCAGACGACCATGACATGGGAATAAGTACATGTTGATCACACTAGAAAAAAAAAGCCGTTAGAGATGAAAACCGTAATTGGCTCTCTAAGCAAAAGATAGGCAAAAGAATAGGGTGAAAACCTAGAAACAGGCAGTCTGTCCTTTAAAAAAAAATACTGGATTGGGTCCATTCCAGGCAAAAATAAGGCACAGGGTTATGTGAAATCCGCAAAAGACTCATTTCCCTCTAATAAAAGCTAGTGTGAAAATCCACAAGGAACGCACTACTTTCAAAAAAATTACTACGGGTATCAGATGAGAACCTTGCAATCCCAAAGGCATGAAATTATCTCTAAGTCTGCTTAGATGAATTCTTATCCTGCATTTCGGCATGACCCATGCATTTCACGTGTATGCTCACTATTTTTCCTGCATATTTGGTTTTTCAAGTTTTACAGTAAGAGAGATTCAATGCGGACACCAACAAAAGTCGAGTGATGACATCAGTCCAAGTATCAATCCAAACAACCAACCAAAGACCTCTCAGGGGGGAATTAACCAAAGGGCTCTTAGGGGGCACCACTTCAAATCTCAGAAGGGTTAGCACAATGACGGCACTACCACTTCACGAAGGATTAGCATGATCACGGCACTACCACTTCAAATCTCATAAGTGTTAGCACGATAGCGGCACTACCATTCTACGGAAGGTTAGTGTGATGCGCGCCGAACCCCGTGGGCCCCCGAAATGTGTGGAATCTTCTCTGACACTTTTTTCCTGCTATGCCCTCCTTTGTAACCCAGACCCTTCCGATCTTTCTGGCCTTGCGTTGTGATGGCATCTTGCAACCCCTGTGAATTTCTACCCAATCCGGCCCCTGGGAGGAAGTGCATCTTCTTCATCATACTCATCACCTGAGGGCTACCTGCCAAGCCCTGCTCCTCACCAATCACTGATACGTGAAAGCCACTAAATGGCTGATTAGAGATCCCTAAGGCAGACACTTGATTCTCTCTTGCTGCTTTAATGGTCACCACCTCCCCTTCATGAGGTATCTTTACCATTTGATGTAAGGTGGACGGCACCCCTCCCAATTTATGGAACCACGGCCTTCCAAGCAGAGCTGAGAAATTTGCTGGGATAGGCAAGACCACAAACTCTGCCTCCGTCTCAATAGGCCCAGTCCTAACTAGAGTTCTGAATGTTCCCGATGCATGTCTTCAAGAATTATCGTAGGCTGTGATGGTCAGATCAGACTTACTCAACATACTCTCGTCCAACCCAAAAGCCTGAAGTGCCACTAGGGGGCAAACATTTATGGATGACCCATCATCAACCATAACACAAGCGGTGTGCTTGCCGTTAATTTGAGCCTTGATGTACAGTGGTCGAGTGTGATTGCGGCCTTCAGCTGGCAGATCTGCATCAGAAAACACCGGTCTTTCCCCTGATCCCCCCTTGACGAGATCTAGCAGCTCGGATGGAGAAATTGTAGTGGCTACGGTGGACTCACTCAATGCCTCAACTAACTTCTGTCTATGAGAAGGGGACTGCCTTAGAAGGTCCCAAATAGATATCTGAGCCGTGGTCTTTTTCAGCTACTTTACTATGGAATTTTCTTCCGGCTCCTTCTCTACAGGTGCTTGCACTGAGTCCTGCTGCTTCTCAACTTCGGGGACCACTCTCCCACTTTATGTTACAGCCCCAACTCTCTCATCCTCCTCCGAATCCCATGGATCCGTGAACTCTCCATCTTTTTCATCTTCGTCTTCGTCTCCACTCTCACTAGTGGACCAACAGTCTATCGCCGCCACGAGAATCCCTTCTTCACTTGCCTCAGAGCGAGTGATAGCGAACGTATTCATTGCCATATAAATCCTGTAATACATACCATTCAGGTAGGCTCGACCCAATCATGAAGACAGGCGGTGGCACAACATTGAAATTAGACTTCTGCTTGCTCTCCCTCTTTTCAGGATCGGTGATCTGCTTACTATCGATCAGATCCTGAATTTGGTGCCTCAACCTGAAGCAATTGTCTGTCAGATGACCCGTATGTTGGTGAAAGGCACAGTACTCGTTCTCCTTATGCCCTGGTTCCCCTTGGGTCCTAGCTGGCCTAGGTGGCAGGGGTTGTAGCTTCCCCTCCTTCATCAACCTCTTCAGTACCCATGACAAAGGCCTACCCAAATTCGAGAAGTATCTCTGATTCATTCCTGTTGCCGACACCTCAGCTGTCTTCCCAATTCTGTTACCACCGCTGAAACTAGCTGACTTGGTTGCACCTTGATTGTTGTAGCCCTTCTTGGCATAAGCCTCACTGCTTGCCCTTCTGGCCATATACTCTCCTTCTGCCTCTATAGCAATGTCCTTCAAGGACTCCCAATCTTTCAGCCCCTTCATTCTAAGTCCATCTCTCAGATATGGGCTGGCATTCTGAATGAATAACCAGATCTGATCAGGTGTATCGGGTTTGCGCTTCATCTCCATAACCCGGTTCCTCCACCGAGTGAGGTATTCATGGAAAGACTCCCCAGCCTTCTGCTGTAACAACTCTAGATCCTTCATTGTGACCTCCATGCGAGTACTGCAATCGTATTGCTTTAGGAACTCTTCAGTCAACAAGTCCCAATCTTCTTTGGACCTCCTGTCCAGCCCATGGTACCAATCAATAGCAGCTCCTGTAAGACTCAAGCAAAAGTACTCTATCTTCTGCTTCCTTGTTAAAGTTGTCCCCTTCATGACCAATGAATATTGCTTGATATGTGCAGTAGAATCAGAGGTGCCGTCAAATTTTGGGATATCAGGCATCTTGAAGTTCTGGGGGACCAGATTATCCCCATCCAACTCACGATCCTCCGGGTTCATTCCCCTTCCTACCGTCATTATCCTTGTCATAGCCTCAAACTTCTCCTCCATCTTTCTCCACATTGCTTCCTCCAGGTTGGGTGACTTTCCCTTTGCTACCATCTGTTCCTCTTGCTCATCTTCCCAGAGGTCAACCTCAGATCTCGGGCCTTCTCTACGCTCAACAGGTGCTGGTGCTCTTTGCTCAACCGCAGGTGGGTCAACTATAGCAGGGGGATCCTCTCTAATAGGCCCTTATTCATCTGGCCCCCTAATAGGAGCAGTAGCAACTTGTTGCCCAGCTATGGTAGTGGCAAGATTGCCCGTCATGGCCATCATTCTAGCCTCAAACTCTTTCATTTTTCTCCCCACTTCCTCGGCAATCATAGCCCTGGTTGCATCAGACCCACTGGCTGGATTAGACATATTTAATGATTCTGAAGAGAAATTCTCACTACTATCTGAAAGAGAATCTGTGCTCCGATACGACACTAGCTATGGTAACCCCAAGAGTGGAATCCTTCTCAACCGACCGTCGGAACCCCTAAACCACCCGAGCGAATCTATGATGTCTGAAATAAATACATCTCGTTAGGATGATGCATGATTGAAATGCAATGCATGGTCGTGCTGATACAACATAGACAAACACATGCAAGCAGACAGATTCTTCCAACCTTATTGCCCCCAGACACGAGGTAGCATAGTCTCTTTCCTAGGTGGGCTTTATCCAAGGGTTAACAGGGAACCCTTTAGATGCATATGGTGCACGGTGGAAAACCAACAGCATAACAGCTCTTATTTAATGTACAAACGTATGAGTGTTTGGCCATTATGTATTTAAACACCTCAATTAAACTAAGATGGGCCCATCGGGGCATGAAAGCCTTTGATGAAGACCATTTAATTTAACTGATTTTGTTCAATATATGATGGCCCAGGTAGCAAGCACGGTATTACGGTACATTTCACCTAGTGAAAGTATCTATTGCCATTAAATGAGCTTTGGTCAAAGGTAGTGATACTTTAGGGCTACCCAAGCATGGTCCCTGCCAACGGGTCTAGCTCATCACGAGCATAACGACCGATCGGATCACCATTTGATATACCTTGATGGTACGAGACTTGGGCTGGTGATTATCCTTAACACTTCCCTAAATTGAGTGAAAATAGGATCGTGCTTCAGGAATGCACCGGGGTTTAAAATAGGGACCAAACTAGCATAATCTAAGGCTTTAGCATGGATGCAATGCAATTTCGAAAAGAGATGAAATTTCCAAATTAAAACTCAATTGTAAATTTTAGCCAAGGTACTTTCGAAGGGAAGTCTCATATGTCCCCAGCGGAGTCGCCACTGTGATGCGCGCCGAACCCCGTGGGCCCCCGAAAGCCCGCTTTAGGGCGATCAGAAGAGGTTCATAAAACTTGTAAGGTATTTACAAGTGCGTCTATTTTGGGCAACAAGGAGGATTCATGGAGTCGCCACCCAATAGAACATTGGAAAAGTTTCTCTCGCCTCGGAGAGCCTAAGACTGCGCTCAGTATCCATTTTGGGCCAACCAAAGGGGTCTTGGAGGGTGAACCTCTCGCCCTAAGGAGCCTAGGATTAACGCCAAGTCTCGTGACACAAGAGGTGTCTTGGAGGGTAAACCTCTCGCCTCTTTGAGTCCAAAGACCAGAGAAAGTTCGGGACTTTCCATTTATTCATACCTTGATTAAATTTATAATTGAGTTTTGAATTTAGCGTTTCATCCCTTTTCTCATTCAATTTTAATGCAATTTAATTAAATGCATATCAATCATATAATGAAAGCAATAAATAAAGTAAATGAAAGCAAAATAAATTACAATAAAACTAGGGGCGGAATACAACCCCCATTTGTAAATAAAATGCAAATCATACATAAATCGGGCTATTTATTAAGAATGAGAACGTTGTTCCTCTCATGCATAATTTAAGAAAATAATTTTAAAGTGATAATTTATTTTGAATGATAAATCTAAGACATTGGTCCCATTTTTATTAAATAAAAGCCAATTTAGTTTAATAGAAATATTTTTGTGATTTTCTTAATTAACGTGCATGAAAATAAATTTATTATTACAAATTACATAATAATCAATTAATTCAAAATAATAAAAAGCAACAAAAAATAATAAACAACTCCCAAGTGATTCTTCAAATCTCCATGGGCTCCCACTTGGTAAAAACTCACATAAGAAAAATAAGTATTGAAAAATAAAAGAAAAACAAATAAAATGAAGTTAGTATAAAAATAATTAAACATATAACTTGAAAATAATTAAATTAAGGCAAACAAAATTGCATCATATATGACAAGCCAATTAAAATGACATAATAAAAATATGCAATTTAACAAATTAACAAAATCAACATGCATAAAAAACATAAAATAGTGTTAATAAAATTTAACATGCATAAAAAAACCATAGAATAATCATAATAGAATTTAACATGCATAAAAAACATAGAATAATGATAATAGAATTTAACATGCATAAAAACACAAAATAATATCGAAAACATCCAATCATGAATAAAAAGCAAAAGAAATAATAAAAATCAGCATGCATAAAACATATTAATAATAGTAATAATAAAATTAAACAAGAATAAGGATAATAATAATAATACTAATGATGATAATAACTACAATAATAATAATAACACCATAATAACAAAGAATATGAACAATCAAACATAATAATAATAATAATAATAATAATAATGATAATAATAATAATAATAATAATGATAATAATAAAAGAAGATGAACAATATGAACAACATGAACAATTAAATGAAAATAATATGAACAATTGAATAAAATTGAATAAAAATAATAAAATAGTTCTAAGAGAATTTAAATTGTTAACTAATCAAAAAATCAAAAACAAGAAATAAGAAGGAAATAATAAGGCTAAAAGAATTTACATGTTAACTAGTTAATTAGAAATAAAAAAATCAAATTGAAAATTAAACTGAGAAATTGAGTCAAGAATATTTACTCTCAAAATTTATCTTGATGAAGAGAAGGTAAGATCCAATTTCTTGTCTTGTATTGTTGGAATAAAGTTAGAAAATAATATATTGAAAGTGAATTTTTACTCAAGAACAAATAATTTATTTATTTATTTCAAAGCAAAAATTGTTAATTGAAAATAAGAAAATTCTCAAGAACAAAAATGGTTATTTTTTGCCTTAAGAATTGCTGGAAATTTTATTTGGAAATTGAGAGAATTTGTTCTTGAAAGAAGAAAGAAGAAGAAAAATATTTTCCAAAAAAAATCCCCCTCAATTCTCTCCAAAAAACTCTTTTTTATTCCCCTTAAAATTAAGATTTTCTAATTAAGAAATTAAATTAATTTAATTCCCATAACTACAAAAAACTGTTAGGCATTTTTTATATATGCTTATTGATCGCAAGTATACGGTGTACCGCAATAGTACTTAAGATGTCGATCCCACGAGGAACGTGTTTACACACTATTACTAATTGATTTTAATCTTGTTTACAATGGTAATAAATTTGATGGTTAAATTTGGACTACCTTATAATGATTAATTAAACCTAATTTATGTTTATCAGAAGAAAATAAAGGATATATGAATGAAGAACTAAAAATAAGGAATTTGATCCATCCATTTGATTAGCATTTATTCATCTTTCATGCAAGCCAAGTTGAACTAAAGTTCTAATTTACTCTCTCGACATAAATTAAAATGCCTAAAATATGCAATTAAAATTCTAACTCATAACTTTCATTAATGAATTAGAGGTTTTTAATGACATATTTTAAGAATTATCACCAACCTATAGCAATTATCTCAATATACCGATTTCTCAAAATATACCTTGATAATGAAACTCTATTAGATGTCAGATAAAGCAAACTCTTGAATTACTTTAACTTGTAAAGATCATGAAAAATATACTAATAGCGAATCTACATTGAAAGACTATGAAAGTAGATGAAAATAGAAAGAATTATAACATGCAAATTCATTAAAATGATATTCATAAAAATATTGGAGAAGAATTAAAAATAAGAGAATAAGATAGAAGCCTTTCAACCCTTTTGTCAATCTCTTGAAATAAGTTTTCCTTCTCCTTGATCTTCTTCTTCAAAACATAAAGACTACCCTAAGAAAATAAAACTAAAGAAAATACAAAAAATTACATAACTAAAATTTCATATTATTCTATATTGTCTCTCTATATAAAAAAAACTACAGTTAACTACATATTTATAGATGTTGATTTGAGAGATGTGTCTCTTGAAAATGTCCCTTGAGAATAGTTGCAACTTTTGATGAAAATAGGTGGCTTTTCAAGTGACTTTTGGATGAAAACTGTCCAACGGTCGCCTCTGTCACGCTCGCAACGGTGTCGCGATCGCGACAGAACACGCTTGTCCATTTTCTTCTTTCTTTCTTTCTCTCGGTTTTCTCTTCCTTCTCTGGCCAGTCACGAGTCGCTACTCCTCATCACGTGGCGTGACTGGCTGTGTGCGGCGTGACTGGCGCTCACGTCTCGCCTCCTCTCCCCTTTCTCTTCTCTTTCCTTTCTTTCCTGGCCTCTCATCACGTCGCGTGACCTTTGCTCACGTCGCGTGACTCTTCTCTCACAGTCCTTTTCTTCTTTTCCTCCTTCCTCTTCGTTCTTCCTCTCCAGTCACGGCTCGTTACCTATGCTCACGTCGCGTGACCATTCGTGTGAGACGTGACTCTTCTCCCTTGTTCTCGTGATCCTCTCATTCTATTAGCTTCTTCTCTTCATTTTTCACCTAACATGCCAATAAACATAAAAAAAACACACAGACTAATACTAATAAACATAAACTAACATATCACATCAAATTTACACACAATTTCATGATTAATTACATAAACTCATATAAAATAATTACTAAATTATACCTCAATTAAGCTCCTATCAAATTTCCCCACACTTAACCCTTGCTTGTCCTCAAGCAAGAGAAAAGAAATAAGCAAATTCAACAGCCAGTAAACATCATTACAAAATACTGTTCATTTAGCATATGTAATAGAATTGAAAAGAACCAAATATCTCATGCACTCAGAAAAAGATCAGTAAGTCAAAATTTTAAAGTATGCATCCCAAATTCAACAAATTACTTAACTTTACTAATGCCAACATAAAGAGTATGAAGTCTATCAAAACTAAACATGACTTAAAAGAAAGAAAATTAACCATAAAGTTAAAATTCTCAAGCAACTAGCTGCACTTAGGACATTTAGAGCTCACTTACCCTTAATCCAATCTCATGGCATTTTTAGACTTTGCTTGTTTTTCTTTTCTTTTGAATTTTTTTTAATTTTCTAGCAAGAGAAAGGTATATGGGTGCGTTTTACGCTCCATCCCATATTTTTGCAATTTTGATATATATCTTGCTTTCTTTTTCTTTTTATAACTTAAGTAGGTGCATTTTATGCTCCATCCCACTTATTTTTATTTGTAGTCCTCATTCATTATTGAAAAGATAAAAAGGGTAAGTATTATGGCTATAGTTTCCTTAAGCAACTAAAAACTTTAAAATTTTAAACTAAATGAGTAAATTCTAACTTTAAAAACATGGTTAGTTAAAAAGACTAAATAATCTATAATGTTTAAATAAGTAAAACTAAATAACTTGAAAAACTTAAAACACATACGAAAAAATTTTGAAAAACTGATAAAAATGAGCATATAGGATAATTGACTTAACAACCTATATAATATACCAAATAAACAATGCCTCATAATAAAGCTTACTTAAAACCTAATTGAAATATAAAAACACACAACAAATATATAAACAACACATACATAAACATATAAACAATACATACATAAACATATAAAATAATAATCAAACAAGCTAACTCACTCCCCCACACTTAGAACCAACATTGTCCTCAATGGGTAGGAATGACACACAAAAACAAGTAAAAGAAACAAATAAAATAAAGAGAAAGAAAAACTCCCTTATCACGGTGAAGGTGGAGGCGATGGACCACAAAACCAGCTTGTATCATGAAATTATCAAATTTATACTCCAACCTCCTTTGACGTCGCTCAATGGAAGAAAGTTGTTCTTGCATATCAGATAACATCATTAGAATGTTATGGCTAGATGAGCCAACCTCAGGAGTAGCAGCCACATCAGCTGGAATATCGGGCATCACTTCATCTTCATTTGCCTCCTCATCACCACCTTCTTCTTCTTGTGCCTCAACTTGTGGCTCAGAAGTTCCAGCAATATCCCTCCAACATGATCGAGCACGAGGTGGAATTTCCTGAAAATTATTACCAACAACTTCTCCACGAACTAACACATTCTTATTAAAATAAAGGCAAGGAAAAATGCGATAATAAGCATCAAGATCCACATTTAAATTGCTTGCAATACTAGAAATAACATGCCCATGAGTTAAAGGTGAATCATGCTTATTAACACATTGCAACAATTGACTAACTATCCAAAAAGGCCAACATACATCCTTACGTCTATGTACACACCACATCAAAAATAACTCATTATATGTAACTCTATTGAATTCAGACCTATTAAAAACTAGAGAAGCTAAAACCCTATGCAAAATCCAATATCTCAAATCTTTAATAAACATGGATTTAGCATCCCTAGCCCTATAGGGTGTTTGCAAATCAGTTAAAAACGTCCAAAATTCATGTGGCTTAAAAGATTTAGGTGGATCAGTTAAACCAGTTTGAGAAAATCTAAACATCCTATTCATCATAAAATAGGTCAAAGTATAAGGTTTACCAGCCATCCTAAAATCTAACCAATTTTCATTATCATTATTCTTTTTCAATGTGGTGTAAAATTCTAAAACTAAATCAGGACGAACATCTTCATGCATGGATGCAAATTTTAACAAGCCACAACATCTTAACATGTCATTCACTACATCTAACATGCTAATTTGAATAAGCAAGGAATCAGGAAAATACTTACATTGCATCAAATGCCTACCACGAATGGTTAAATACCTACTGCCTTCATCTACAGAAAATATAGGAAATAGAGCACCATAATGAACAGCAATGTTCACCTCTTCAGCTTCCTGCTCAACCCTTGAAGATGATGGGTTTTTTTATTCTCACCATTGTTGAATGTGTTAACAGTGAATGTAAACTATAGGGAAGGAAATCTGAAGACAATGGAAGAATTTTAACAAATCCAAATACACGGAAGGAAAACTGAAAAGATAAAAGAAAAAGAAATAGAAACAGATAATAAACTACAAATGAAATGTGGCTTTGTTATGCAGGAAAAATACCGAAATCAAGTGTGTTAGTAAAAAGAAGAAATGAAAAAGAAAATGAAACAAAGAAAAATGAAAAGAAAGTTACAAACCTAAAAAGAGAAAGAAAATCCCGTAATCCCTAAGTCTATTGAAGAAAAGAGAAGAGAAGAAATAGAAATGGAATGCTGGAATGTAAAACTAGAAAAACGAAAGGAAAACAGAGGATGGAAGGTTGAAAAAGAAGAAACGAAGAAGAAAATTAAAGAAGAAAAAAAAATGGCTAACGAGAGTCTTTAACTCGTGACCGGCGTGAGGGAAAGAAAACGAACAGATGAAATGAAGTAGAAAATGAAGAAAAGGAAAGGTCACGACGTTAGGGTTTAAAATTTAAGTTCCCGCTTTTAATTCTTCTTTTTCTGTGTTTTAATGCTTAAATGGTAAAATTAAGTTAATTTAATTGAAATTAAATCATCTAAATCAGAAAAGAAAAGAAAACAAATCCAAATAATAGAAAAATAATAAGTAAAATAAGAAAATAAAAGAAAAGAAAAGAAAAGAAAAAATTTAAAAGCACATCACGCGTCACGAGTTGTGAGACAACGTCACGACTCGTGACGCTCTTCACTTACCTGGGCAAAGTCCATCTCCTCAGACCGTCACGTCGTGTGAAGTTGCATCACGAGAAGCACGCCCTGCAAAAATCGCTTGCTGTCGCGATCGCGATACTTGCCACGATCGCGACAGAATACAACGTCTGCAAAATTTTTATTTTTATTTTTATTTATTTAATTTTTTTATATATTTATTAAACAAATCTAATCTTACTAAATTAGCTATCATTTAAAAACAAATGTGTTATTAGCATGAAAATCAATAATACCATAAATAAAATTATATAAACAAATTTAAAATAAAGTACAAAACCTAAATAAAAACAATATAACTAAGTAACCTAAATAAAAGAATTAGACATATCATGGCTTAATGTGCTCCCTAGGATTCTCCTCAGTATTACTTGGAAGACATCCTAAATTTCTAGAAGATAAAGAATTAGCAAGTTGGCCTAATTGAACCTCAAGATTATGAATAGTAGCAGCATGATTTTTAGCAATTTGATCAAATTTTTCTTCAAGTTTCTTTTGACTTTCATTTTGAGAATGCATCTTATAATTAATTTCTTCAATGAACTTATCAATTTTAACCTCAAAGGCCCCAAACCTATCTTGTTGTTGTTGGTATCCTACACCTCTATTTTGGTTGTTAACATTATTATTCCCCCATGAAAGGTTAGGATGGTTTCTCCAACCAGAATTATAAGTGTTAGAATAAGGATTTCCACGACCTTGGCTTTGAAGAAAATTAACTTGTTCTTCCTTATTAACCATGCCTAAATTGCAATTATCACTCTTATGTCCTTGTTGACCACAAACATTGCATACATTTAATGAATTACCACCCATACTTAGACTATTAACTCTATGATTCAATGCTTCAATTTGGGCTTGTAATGCAACCATAGTATCTACTGAATGTACTCCCCTAGCATTAGAATTATTATACTCCCTTACTCTTTCAGGAGGCCACATACAGTTGTTCATTGCCATCTCTTCCAATAGCTCATATGCTGCATCAATTGTTTTTCTCATCAAAGAACCTCCAGCAGCAGCATCAATAGTCCCCCTTGTGATAGGATTAACTCCATTATAGAATGTTTGCATCAACAGCTCTCTTGGCAAGTTATGGTGTGGACATATCCTTTGTAATTCTTTGAATCTTTCCCAAGCCTCATATAATGATTCATTATCATTTTGAACAAATGTGGTAATATCTTTTATGATTTTTGCAGTTTTAGCCAATGGAAAATATTTTGATAAGAATGTTTGGGCCAATTGGTCCCAAGTGGTTATAGATCCCCTTGTTAATGAATTCAACTAAGCCTTGGCTTTATCCTTCAAAGTGAATGGAAAAAGCCTAAGCTTGATTGCATCAGCCGAAACCCCATTTATCTTAAAGGTATCACATATTTCAAGAAAGTTGGCCAAATGAGCATTTGGATCCTCATTTTCCAAACCATAAAATTGAATACTATTTTGAATCATTTGTAACAATGAAGGCTTAATCTCAAATTGATTTGCATTTACCGTTGGTCTTACCACTCCTTGTTGAGCACCACTCAAAGCAGGTGTGGCAAAGTCCATGAGTCTTGGTGGATTTTCTTCAGCCATGATAATTGATCTCCTATTTTTGTTCTTCTTTTTATTTGACTTCCGGTTACTTGACAAGAATCTTTCAATTTCAGGATTTAAAGGCTCAAGCTCTTCTTGTGAACTTCTTGTACTAGGCATGAACTTCTAAATCCTGTAAAACCAAAAACAAAACACAAAGTTAAATTAAACACACAAACAAATTAAAACAAAACAAAATATTGTAATCCAAAATCATAAATCAATTTTCATAATAGCAAACAACCGTTCCCCGGCAACGGCGCTAAAAACTTGTTAGGCATTTTTTATATATGCTTATTGACCGCAAGTATACGGTGTACCGCAATAGTACTTAAGATGTCGATCCCACGAGGAACGTGTTTACACACTATTACTAATTGATTTTAATCTTGTTTACAATGGCAATAAATTTGATGGTTAAATTTGGACTACCTTATAATGATTAATTAAACCTAATTTATGTTTATCAGAAGAAAATAAAGGATATATGAATAAAGAACTAAAAATAAGGAATTTGATCCATCCATTTGATTAGCATTTATTCATCTTTCATGCAAGCCAAGTTGAACTAAAGTTCTAATTTACTCTCTTGACATAAATTAAAATGCCTAAAATATGCAATTAAAATTCTAACTCATAACTTTCATTAATGAATTAGAGGTTTCTAATGACATATTTTAAGAATTATCACCAACCTATAGCAATTATCTCAATATACCGATTTCTCAAAATATACCTTGATAATGAAACTCTATTAGATGTCAGATAAAGCAAACTCTCGAATTACTTTAACTTGTAAAGATCATGAAAAATATACTAAGAGCGAATCTACATTGAAAGACTATGAAAGTAGATGAAAATAGAAAGAATTATAACATGCAAATTCATTAAAATGATATTCATAAAAATATTGGAGAAGAATTAAAAATAAGAGAATAAGATAGAAGCCTTTCAACCCTTTTCTCAATCTCTTGAAATAAGTTTTCCTTCTCCTTGATCTTCTTCTTCAAAACACAAAAACTACCCTAAGAAAATAAAACTAAAGAAAATACAGAAAATTACATAACTAAAATTTCATATTATTCTATATTGTCTCTCTATATAAAAAAAACTATAGTTAACTACATATTTATAGATGTTGATTTGAGAGATGTGTCTCTTGAAAATGTCACTTGAGAATAGTTGCAACTTTTGGTGAAAATAGGTGGCTTTTCAAGTGACTTTTGGCTGAAAACTGTCCAACGGTCGCCTCTGTCACGCTCGCAACGGTGTCGCGATCGCGACAGAACACGCTTGTCCATTTTCTTCTTTCTTTCTTTCTCTCGGTTTTCTCTTCCTTCTCTGGCCAGTCACGAGTCGCTACTCCTCATCACGGGGCGTGACTGGCTGTGTGCGGCGTGACTGGCGCTCACGTCTCGCCTCCTCTCCCCTTTCTCTTCTCTTTCCTTTCTTTCCTGGCCTCTCGTCACGTCGCGTGACTCTTCTCTCACAGTCCTTTTCTTCTTTTCCTCCTTCCTCTTCGTTCTTCCTCTCCAGTCACGGCTCGTTACCTATGCTCACGTCGCGTGACCATTCGTGTGAGACGTGACTCTTCTCCCTTGCTCTCGTGATCCTCTCATTCTATTAGCTTATTCTCTTCATTTTTCACCTAACATGCCAATAAACATAAAAAAAAACACACAGACTAATACTAATAAACATAAACTAACATATCACATCAAATTTACACACAATTTCATGATTAATTACATAAACTCGTACAAAATAAATACTAAATTATACCTCAATTAAGCTCCTATCAAAAATCACTGAATTTATTGGGTTGGAAGATAGAAGGCTTTTTGAATTAAATTTTGCAAAAAAAATGAGTTAAAAAGCATTTAAAATGAAGAATTTATGGCCAAAAAGGCCAAAATAGGCAAAACGGACGAAAAGGGGTGCGGAGAGGCGCGCGGCGCCCCGTCGGTGCGCCCGACGGCCTGCCCGCGAGTAGGCGCGCGCGACGGGCAGCCCGTCAGTGAGCGCTCGCATGCCGTGCAGCCCGTCAGCGTGCGCTAGGCACTGCGGCGCGCGCTCAGTGCTGCCGCAGCCCGACACTAGCGCGGAATTTTTTTTTTTAAATTTCCTATAAAATATAATAATTTAAAAACTCACTTTTTTCATCACAAAATAATTTTTAAAATACTTTAAAAATATTTTTGAAATACATTTTTATTTAATTTTAAAACAACAAATCGACTAGGAAATCGTCACTTCCAACTTCATTTTTTTTGCCTATAGATCGGCACACTTAATTTCATCATTGGGTAATCCTGATCAAGGCTACTCGGGACCCAGTGTCTACAGTTAGCACGACCATGACACTACCACTTCAGAAGGGTTAGCACGATAACGGCACTACCACTCCACAGCGGGTTAGCATGATCACGGCACTAACACTTCAAATCTCAGAAGGGTTAGGACGATGGTGGCACTACCATTCTACGAAAGGTTACGACCACGGCACTACCACTTCAGAAGGGTTAGCACGATGACGACACTACCACTCCACGGAGAGTTAGCACGATCACGACACTACCGCTTTAAATTTCAGAAGGGTTAGCACGATGGCGGCACTACCATTCTACGGAAGGTTAGTACGACCACGACACTACCATTTCAAAAGGGTTAGCACGATGACGGCACTACCACTCCACGGAGAGTTAGCACGATCACAGCACTTTCGCTTCAAATCTCAAAAGGGTTAGCACGATGACGACACTACCATTCTACGGAAGGTTAGCATGACCATGACTCTACCACTTCAGAAGGGTTAGTACGATGACGGTACCACCACTCCACAGAGGGTTAGCACGGTCACGGCACTACCGCTTTAACAATGGATAACATACCGACAAACTGACAATAACCACCCCAACAACATCGTCCAGTCTGGAAAAGATAGCTACCTCAGGTACGTGTCTCTTTCCTTTTTTTCTTTGAGTTTTGGCTCACTTAGACACCTATGCACTAACTTCCCCAAAACTGGGGGCAACTGTAGACACCGGGTCCTGAATCAGCCCAAATCAGAGTTACCCAATGATGATTAGATGCCTATTTACAAGCAAAAAGGTTGAAAGTGATGATTTTCTTGTCAAATTTGCATTTTAGAATAAAAAAATAATAAAAAAATGTATTAAAAATTAAATTGAAAAATGGAGTTTGAAAATTGTAGTGTTTTTAGTTAAATTTGAAATTTAAAAAAAAAAAAATTCGGACGTCGGTGCGCTGCGGCACCTCGCAGGCGCGTGGGCCATTGCTCCGCGCTAGGCACGAGCGCCCGTCGCGCGCACCGACGGGCGTCGGTCGCCCCAGGTCTGCCGCAAACGCGATTTTTGCCTTTATTTCGTTTTTTCTTGATTTTGTATTTACTTTTCACCTTTTTTTATGGGATTCCATTTTTTAACCCAAATTAAGGGAATTTTGATAAAAATTTAATTTTCTTCCTTAATTAATACGTTTTTCATTTTTATTGATATAAATAGAAAATTATGGGAAGAAAAAAAGGGAATTTCTTTCTGGCAATTTTTCTTCTCTCTTCTTGAGTTTTTGCAATTTTTTTTCTTCTTCTTCAATTATTTTTCTTCCTTTTACTTCAATAAAATTTTTCTTAAAAACATTTTAGATTGAATTTTATTGAAAAATAATTGATTATGAGACAAAAAAAATTAATTTTTTGTTCTTAAAAATCCAATTTTCTCACTTGTTATTATTTTAATCTTTTTTTTTTCAATTGATTTCTTCCAAAGACTTACATTGTTTTTTTGGATGAAAAATTGATTTTGAAACCAAGAGAATCATTCTCTGTTCTTAAAATCCAATTTTTTTATTTGATTTCGTAAAAATAAGTTTCTTACAATTTTTTAGAGAAAAGTTTTTGGATTATTTTTTTTATCTATTATTTTGTAATTCAAAGCAAGGAAAATCAATCATCAACACCTATTCCATCGAATCCGAAATCTGAGGGTAAAAATTTTACGCTCGATTTCTTAATTTTATTTTTATTTTATTTATATTTAATTAGTAATTATGTAGATCTTTATATTTATTGTTTATTTATTTATTTTATGTTATCTTAAATATAGATTTAACTTTTTTGATATTGTTCTTTGTTATTTTTTTATTTATCTGATTATTCATTTTCTCTTATTTATCATCATTATTTATCATCATTATTATTATTATTATTATTATTATTATTATTATTATTATTATTATTATTATTATTAATATGTTAATTTATTTGTTTCGATCATGTCATTTCATTTATGTATCATTCATAATGCACTTTTATTCGTTTTCAATTTATCATTTATTACTTCATATATTTTAATTGATTTTATTGATTTAATTACTAACATTAATTTTATTTGTACTTGTTTTGGTTTCACATCTTTGTTTTTCCTTATTCGAGCATTCATGCGAACGAAAGAGGAGATCCGGTGATTTATTTTTTTTCTTGTATTGATTATTTTTCCTTTATTTGGCTTTTTAGTTTATTTTTTCATGTAATTAGTAATAAAATAATTTATTTTATGCACGTTTAATTAAAAATCACAAAAATATTTATTAATAAAATTGAAATTTTTTCTAATAAAATAGGACCAATGTCCTAGTTTTTTCCATCCAAATAAAATTATCACTTTAAAATCTTTCTTTCTAAACATGCATGTGAGGACCAATGTCCTCAAACTTAATGAATATCCCGTTTTATGCATGATTCGTATTTACTTTACATTAAGGGTTGTATTGCGCTCCTAATTTTATTATAATTTATTGTATTTTTATTTACCCTTTTTTTTCCGTTTTTCTTGATTTTGTTTTTACTTTTCACATTTTTTATGGGATTTTTAATGATAACTTCCATTTTTTAACCCAAATTAAGGGAATTTTGATAAAAATTTAATTTTCTTCCTTAATTAATAGGTTTTTCATTTTTATTGATATAAATAGAAAATTATGGGATGGAAAAAAGGGAATTTCTTTTGGGCAGTTTTTCTTCTCTCTTCTTAAGTTTTTGCAATTTTTTTTCTTCTTCTTCAATTATTTTTCTTCCTTTTACTTCAATAAAATTTTTCTTAAAAACATTTAGATTGAATTTTATTGAAAAATAATTGATTATGAGACAAAAAAAATAATTTTTTGTTCTTAAAAATCCAATTTTCTCACTTGTTATTATTTTAATCTTTTTCTTTTCAATTGATTTATTCCAAAGACTTACATTATTTTTTTTGATGAAAAATTGATTTTGAAACCAAGAGAATCATTCTCTGTTCTTAAAATCCAATTTTTTATTTGATTTCGTAAAAATAAATTTCTTACAATTTTTTAGAGAAAAGTTTTTGGATTTTTTTTATCTATTATTTTGTGATTCAAAACAAGGAAAATCAATCATCTTCACCTATTCCATCGAATCCGAAATGTGAGAGTAAATATTCTAGGCTCGATTTCTTAATTTTATTTTTATTTTATTCATATTTAATTAGTAATTATGTAGATCTTTATATTTATTGTTTATTTATTTATTTTATGTTATCTTAAATATAGATTTAACTTTTTTGATATTGTTCTTTGTTATTTTTTTATTTATCTGATTATTCATTTTCTCTTATTTATCATCATTATTTTTTATTATTTTTCATTATTATTATTATTATTATTATTATTAACCTATTAATATGTTAATTTATTTGTTTCGATCATGTCATTTCATTTATGTTTCATTAATAATGCACTTTTATTCGTTTTTAATTTATCATTTATTACTTCATATATTTTAATTGATTTTATTGATTTAATTACTAACATTAATTTTATTTGTGCTTATTTTTGGTTTCACATCTTTGTTTTTCCTTGTTCGAGCATTCATGCGAACGAAGGAGGAGATCCGGGGATTTATCTTTTTTATTGTATTGATTATTTTTCCTTTATTTGTCTTTTTAGTTTATTTGTCATGTAATTAGTAATAAAATAATTTATTTTATGCACGTTTAATTAAAAATCACAAAAATATTTATTAATAAAATTGAAGTTTTTTCTAATAAAATAGGACCAATGTCCTAGTTTTTTCCATCCAAATAAAATTGTCACTTTAAAATCTTTCTTTCTAAACATGCATGTGAGGACCAATGTCCTCAAACTTAATGAATTTTTCGTTTTATGCATGATTCGTATTTACTTTACATTGGGGGTTGTATTCCGCCCCTAGTTTTATTGTAATTTATTGTATTTTTATTTACCCCTTTTTATCTTATTTTTATTTATCGTTTTTATATGATTGATATGTACTCTAATTATTGCATTTAAATGTATGAGAAAAGGGGATGAAATCTTAAATTCAAAACTCAATTAAAATTTAATCAAGGTATGAATAAATGAGAAGTTTCGAACCATCTCCGGTCTAGGCTCAGCGAGGTTAGAGAAACATCTCAATGTTCCATTGGGGTGGGGTCTCCAAAATATCTCTTGTTACTCAAAATAGGCTTAATTTGCATTGTCTTAAGCTCCATGAGGTTAGAGTACCATCTCAATATCCTATTGGGATAGGGACTTCAAAATATCTCTGGCTTGTCCAAAATAGACAAAGATGCGTTGTCTTAAACTCATTGAGGCTAGACGACTTTTTTCAATATTTTATTGGGTGGCGACACCAAGAAACTTTCCTGTTGCCCAAAATAGATGCCCTTGCAATCTCTTGCAAGTTCTACGAACCTCTCTCGAACGACCTAAAAGCGGGTCTTCGGTGCCTCCAGGGGTTCAATGCGCGTCACACAATGCAATAAAAATAAATATAAAGAAACAATAAAATAAAATTAATACAAAAATAGAAAATAAAATGAATATAGAAATAAAAGAAAGTGAAAATGAATATTTATACTTAATATTAAAGAAATTGAATGATTCACATGTAAAATGAATAAAAGCACATAAAAATGATAAGATGTAGTATTACTAATGGAAATAAAAAAAATGCAAAAATAACCACGCAAAAATAAAATTAGACAATAATAATAATAATAATAATAATAATAATAATATACAAAAAATATTAATGATACTATATTTTAACTAAATAAATTTAATAAATTATAATGACACGCAAAAATATTCACAACATAAAAGTGGCAATAAAATAGTAAAATAGATTTTGTATGAAATGAGGAAAATAAAACATGCAAAATGAATGAACAAATAAAACAAACGTGACAAAGTAAAAGGAAATAAGAAAAAGAGAAAAGATGCAGAATGTTGACAGCGTTAACAATAATAATAATATATTCACGTAAATTTAACAAATGGAGGAATAATTGAATAAACAAGACAACAGATGAGTAAATAAACATATATATACACAAATCATAAAAGGTGGGGGTTGATTTCACTCACGGTCACTCAACTTATCACTTATCGCTCAAAAGTAATCGACTTTTTTTTTCTGACTTAAATGTCATTGAATTTTTAACATTTTTGTAAAAAAGTCATGTTGATCGGAATCCGGCGAGGACCCTCGTCGGATTGATGACATGGCATGCCATGTCAGAAACTACATGTCATTTAACAATATTTCCAACAAATGCTACATCTAAATCAATTTCATTCACAGTCACTAAACTTATCATTTATCGCGTAAAAGTAACCAACTTTTTTTTTCCAACTTAAATGTTACTGAACTTCTAACATTTTTGCAAAAAAGTCATGTATTTACTATTCGTCACCACGTGTCATATGCTATGTCATCAATCCAGTAAGGGTTCTCGCCGGATTTCGGTTTATATGACTTTTTTGCAAAAATGTTAGAAGTTCAGTGACATTTAAGTTAGAAAAAAAGTCGGTTACTTTTGTGCGATAAGTGATAAGTTGAGTGACCATGAATGAAATTGAACCTAAAAGGTGGCCAAAACATAAAAAGAAATATAAAGCAATACAAGTGTTAACGTGAAAGAAAAAGCATGAAAAGAAAAAAGCGAAAGAAAATAAGAGAATAAAGGAAAATCATGGAAAGTGAACATTGGCCCCATGTGAACAATGTACATAAAAAAGAAAGAGGACACTATAACAATAGCCCAAAGTGAACAGTAACCAAAATAGAGAAAATGAAATGCTATGCAAAAAGCAAAAATATGATAATAATAAAATAATAAAATAAAATCAAACCAAATAAAGCAAATAAATGAATAAATACATAAATAAATAGACAAATAAATGTGAAAATATGTAACAGCAAAGCAAATAAATTAATTTGGAGACAGTGACATGATGAAGAAAAGTATGGCTAAAATAAATTGAAAGAACACATATAAATGGAAAAAGCAGGAACACATGAAAACAAGAAGAAAAAGAAGCACAGGAGGAGGGCGACGAGTTACCAAAACACTAGATGCCCAGCTTCCTGCAAAATGCAACTTTTGAAAATTTTAGTCAAAAAGTAAATCTAAATGCACAATTTATGTCATAAATCACCAAAAACTCACATAAATTCAAGATAAAATTGATTTAGGCAACAAGAGAAGAAAATCACAAAATCACAAATTTTAGAGAGATAAAACACAGTGAAGAAGACAATGAACAATGTTTTTTGGTTTTATTGTTTTTGGCCTTTTTAAATTATGGAAACAATTGTAAACACTAAATAGATCAAGAATAAAAATGAAACAAACAATTATCACACAATATCAATAACAAAAATCCAAAATAGATGAAATCAAAATTCAACAAAAATGGAGATTTACAGTAAAAAATGATTCCTTTTATGTGTTTTTTAGGTGCAAGCTTTTTCTTATTTTGTTACCTTCAGATTTTGGAATTTAAGATTAGAGAATTCCAACACTTTTAGCTCTTTTGGACTTATCTTGGTTTGTCTCCTCTCTCTCAGGTTTCTCTCTCGGTGCTCTCTCTTTTTCTTTTTTTTTTTCTCCTTTTTTTTTCTTTGATCTGCTGCCTCAACCCCCCTCCTAGCCTAGGGTTTTTCCTTTTTTTTTTTTTTATACTCCAAGTTTAGGCAGGTGTCTTTCCTTGATTTCCTCTTTAATTTCTGCCTCTTTCTTATCTTTTTAAATTATTTTAATTTATTTTTGGTTTATCTAATTAATCCCTTTACCTATCTTCTCTTTTTAATTTATTTTTGGTTAATTTTAATTATCCTACAATATTAGTTAATTAACTTAATCTAATCTTAATTTTACTATTATTTATTTATTTTTTTTGAGAAATTAGTAAAATTTGCCTAAAAGATTCAACTGAAAACTCTAGTCCATAGAGAGCCAAAGTACTTTCATTCTCGGTCTATTTTTCAATAAACATTATCCTCATTAGATAACTCTGACCAAAACTATCTCAGGAACCAGTGTCTACAGGAGGCAATAAGTAGGCTTGAAAAAGATCCCACCTCCAATTCCGGTTATCATCAACAAAATAGGCCACATTTTTATCAATAATCTTTACAGGAATCAACAAAATTGCAATACTGAAAAGGGGATCAGTCAAACCTAGCATCCACTTATCAAACCAAAATTGCACCATCAACCCATCACCCACCGACCAACTAATATTTGGCAAAAGAAGATTTTAATGAGAGCAAATACTTCTCCAAATAGTAAAACTAGAAAAAGTATATTTAGCTCTGATAACATCAAGAGGCAATTCTCCTTGACCATCACATGCAAAGCTAATTTTAGAGTAAAAGTTGAGTTTAAGCTATGAAGGTTGCAAAGGCCAAGACCCCTTTCAAATTTTTTACACTCCACTTTATCCCAAGCGACTAAAGACAATTTCCTTCTATTATCCTCTTCACCAAACAAACCTACGAGAAAGCTTCTCCATCTCGTTGCAAGTGATAATTGGCAAAGAGGCTGATTGCATAGTGTAATTGGGTATAGTCATTAAGACAGACTATGCAAGCATGATTCTACCAGCCAAAGAAAGACGGGTCGAATTCGAAGTTGTGATTTTCATCTTCATCTTATCAATAATATGATTATAAGTCCTCTTGCTGACCCTAGAGTGAAGGATAGGAACACCAAGATACTTAACAAAATCATTGTTTTCCCGAAAGCCCAACTTATTGCTCAGAGTGCGACAGGTAATAGAAGGAACATTTTTCGAGAAGTAAACTGTTGTTTTACTCTCGCTAACTCTTTGACCTAAGCTTGCACAAAAATCATTCAAGACCTTCAAAATCACCTTCACTTGATTCAAATCAGCTTTAGCAAACAAGATGAGATCATTAGCAAAGAAAAAGATGACAAAGAACTGGACCACCTTTATTAAGAAAAATTGACTTCTAGGCATCACCATTAATATCATAGAAAATACCATGAGCTAATCTTTCCATACACAAAATAAATAAATAAGGAGAGAGGGGACAACCTTGTCTAAGACCTTTATAAGGTTTAAAAGAATCAGTTAACTCACAATTCCAAAGGAGCTGCATAGAATTGGTAGTTACACAATTTATAATAACCTCAATAAGAGAATTAGGAACCCTAGCATCAGTGAGAGTATCATGAAGAAAACTCCAGCTAATTCTATCATAAGCTTTTTTCAGGTTAACTTTTATAGCCATAAACCCCATTTTGCCCTTTTTTGTTCTCGTGGTATGGACAACTTCTTGAGCTATAATGATATTTTCATTAATATCCCTCCTAGGTACAAAACTAGTTTGAGCATGCCTTACTAAATTCAGCATAATCAATTTTAATCTATTAGCAATAGTCTTAGTCACCACTTTATACGCTACAGTATAGAGAGAAATTAGCCTATATTGATAAATTAACTTAGGCACATCCACTTTGGGGATCAGACAAATAAAAGTTTTGTTCACTCCTGCCTAATATTACCACCATTCAAAATTCTACTCACTTCAATACATAGATTTGAACCCATAAGATCCCAAAAAATATGAAAAAACCTAGCCTGCATCCCATCAATACCAAAAGCCTTCCAAGGCTTCATATCAAACAGGGCTCGACTAATATCTTGCCAATAAAAAGTATCTGAAGGAAAAATAGTATAGGGAAACATACCTCTAGCAAAATATTGAGGTCAAACCCCCAACTTATCTTTGTAAATATTTTTTAAGAACGCAATCACGATCTGCTTAAGAAGAAATTGATCATCAACCCAGTCACCCTGATCATTCTGTAAAAACTCAATCCTATTTCTTTTCTCCTGCGAATAGTTCGAAGATTGAAAAAAGAAGTATTCCTATCCCCCATAGTAATCCACTCACTACGAGATTTTTGATGCCACAATAATTCTTCTCTCAATAAAATAAGATCCAACTTTCAATTTAATTTAGCATGCAAATTAAATAGGTGAGGAAGAGGTCCATAAGCTGGTGCATTTTGGACACCACTGCTAGTAATTTTTTTTATGCATAAAAATATTCCTAAGAACCTTAGAGTTCTAAACCTGCAGCTCCTTAGTCAAAGAGGTTACAGACTATATAAAAGAATTTTGTGTAAACCAATTTCTGCTAATAAAATTTTTAAAATCAAAATGCGTGAACCCAGCCTGCATAAAGCAAAAGAGACGAACACCCCCTGAGGTTATAGAGAACAAGTATCTAGCAGGAAAGGATTATGGTTAGAATGTAATCTAGTAAGATGTTTAATCGAAGATTCAGGAAATTTAAACCATCAAGCAGCATTACAAATGCCTCTATCCAGTCTCTCCCATAAATTCCCCTGCATCCAAATAAATTTAGGACCTTGAAAACTAAATCAATAAGCTCAAAAAAGAGAAACCAATCAGAAAAAGTACAGCAGACACCACTTCTAACATTAGAACCACCCCTACGTTCAAAACTAGCCAATATAGCATTAAAGTCACCCATTAAAACCCAAGGAACATAAATTGAATTATTAAGCCTCTGTAAATTATGCCAAAGAGAAACTCTATAAGAAAGAACCGGATGACTATAAACTGTAGTAAATAAACTAAATAAGGTATTATTTTTTAAAATATTCATATGAATAAATTGAGAGTTATTCTCCAAAATTTCAACATACCAGACCTCATTCCAAAGAATCCAACTTCCCCCTAAAAAGCTAGTAGCTTCAACTCTATGAGAAAAAAGGATAACAAATTCTTTTAGTGCACAAATTAGCCTAGGCACCACTAATTTTAGGCTCCAACACCACCATAATAAAAGGCTTAAAATTTTGCAAAAATAATTTTAAAGCACGCAAGAAAGGAGCACTCTTTGCTCCTTGGCAATTGTAAGTGAAAAATGACATAATATGAGTGAAAAGAAGAAAGAGAGCCCACATTAATCTCACAGAAAAGGGTTAAGAAGGCCATCATTAGACAGGTCATTCTCCTCATTATCTTCTAGAAATCCATCATCTCTAGTTTTAGAAATCCCAAAATAGCAAGCTGGTGGACTCCATGAAATCTGGGCATGAAAACCATCCGAAATGGCCAGATCATGCGGTTTATCTTTGCGGTAAAAGGCATTCATCGGTGGGACCTGTTCAACCTCCATTGCCACCCCATCGAGAATACCCAGTTTGGACAGAGCACCATCGGTAATAGCTTTCATCTTGCCCATGACAAAATAGTTCTTTGAATTCAGAGTTGAAGGCAATGGGGACCAAATTTTCCTGTAATGGGTAATTTATTTAAAGGAAAAAAAATCACCTAACACAGGTGATTTGCAAGCTGAAGAAGAAGGCTATTTTAACTGGTTTTCTTTGTTTGACTTTTGTGAAATGCAAGCCCCACGTGAATTATTAGTCTTCCTGCCACATCCTTTTCCCTTATAAAACTCATGCTATTGTCAATGTTTTCAGAACCGGATCAGACATCGACTCAGCCTACCAACTGAGTCATGAGTCAACTGGTTGGACCGAGTTGACTCAGAGTTTTTATCTTTTTTTTAAATATAATTATTTATAAAAAATTAAAAATACTATAAAAAAGTTAATTGGTAAAAAAATCAATATAAAAATAAGTGTGATTTTATTCACTTAATTGTAATGGTAATTAATAAAATAGCTTGTGTATATGTATGCATCAGTACTCTAATTGGTGAATTATATTCAAGTTTTCATGTTCATCACAAATGCCATCATTTTCCAGCCCAGGTGCATTGAGGATAAAGTGAAGATATAGGAACATAGTTGTCAAAGATATTATACAGGAAGCAAATGTGCTTTAAAAAAAGGTAGAGCATCCTGCAATTTCAGACTAGAACCTATATGAGGATAAAAAGGGATCATCCAAGAAAATTGAGTCATAGTGCTTGGGGTAAGAAAATTAAGCACTCTAATTAGACTGATCTATGCATGAAGAGGATACTGAGATGCTGTTACCAATTCTCAAGTACTCAGGAGGGATGAAAGCCAAATTGGAGCTGTAATTTTTGCCACCTCGACTATTCTTCATAAGCCCAAAGCAAGAAAGTCTTGGATTACCATCCTAAAATATAAACCAAAGGTTCCAATGGATCTAACACAAAAAGATAATATAAATGCTGCTAGCAAAGTCATAGAACTCACATGTTACCTTATCAAATAAAACTCTATAGGCATTGAGATCATGATACAAAGCCCACCCTTTGCTGCTACTATAATGATCCAAAATATATCTTAGACGGATTTGCACATGTCTGGGACATAATAGTGGCAGAAAATGTGTAATTAGATATTTAAAATGATTAAGTGTAACAGAGGACGTATCCGGTATTAAGTAAAAAGTTAAGGGTATATTGGTAATTTGTTAATTTGTGACTTAAATGAAGGGGTTAACAAATATTGTATGCTAATGTTTAAATTGGAAATGATTATATGTCAAATGTATGAAGAGATAATAAATGAGAGATTAAATTAAAATATGGCATAAAAATCTAAGAGTGTCAAATGGCAAGTTAACACCTAAAAGCTAAAGGAAATTGGCCATATTCAAGCCACAAGGAGCTGGCTGTATTAGGGATAAGAACAACCATTTTGTCTTCCTATTTATACTCCCAAAAATTCATCTAAGCTTTGCTAATGGATTTTCTAAGGGAGAGTTCAAGTTCTAGTGAAAGTTAAGCTAGAAAAGGTAAGAAATAGCTTATTTTCCCCTCTTTCTTCTTTTACACTTTTGAAGAGATAGAAAGTATGATTTAGTAGGGATGTTAACGTGTAAATTTGTGATGTTTCGGTGGAATAAATTGGATTAAGCAAATGAAAGGAAGTAGTGAGAGCAAATGAGGCTTATAGAAGGAGTTTCGAGCATAAAATAGGTTTGGAAACATTTAAATTCATGCATGTGTGTATATGAGATTTTATGCATGATACGAGTTAAATTGAATGTGTTTGAATTGATGTGTTGTGGAAATGATGAGACTTTGCATGGAAATTAAGTATTTAAGCATAAATACTTCATAGGTGAAAAACTGTGTTAGGGTACACTTGACCCCTTCTCGGTTTTTAGGCCATAATTTAAGCTATATACCTCAAAATGTTGTGATTCAAGTGGAATTTTGAACCATGACTTCTATACCTACAAAAGTTATTGAAATATCTATGAGCTAATTTTGGCTCTAATTACCTCAAAATTGGCTAAAATAGAAAGGGTTCTACTCCGGCCGGGTTAGGGGAGCAGTGTATGCTTCTAAAGCCATAACTCCTAGAACTTAACTCAAAATGACCTAAAATTTTACTAGTAGAAATTTAAGGCATAGGGGAACAAAATTCTAGGATGCAATTTTCTAGTTCAATTTGGTCATCCAAAGTAGGGATTAGAGTCTGGCCTGATGTAGACTCGGCACGTTTGGGTTTTGTCCCCGAGTCGGCACAGCAACCTACTATCATGAGTCGATACAGTGGTGCCGACTCGTGATAGGCCCACTCCCCTCTTTGGTTTTTCTTTTGACCTGTTTGTAAAATTCTAAATGTTATGTTATTTGTTGTTTTTAAATTGTAAAGCCATGAATGTATATTTTAACGTAAAATGAGTTAGTGGTAACCTCTGGGACTTGTAAATGAATGGAAATGGATATTATTATTATTATTATTATTATTATTATTATTATTATTATTATTATTATTATTATTATTATTATTATTATTATTATTATTATTATATATATAGTTATAGTTATATGCATCTAAATGGAATATATGGAACCAAATGTTATTTTATTAAATGATAGTATTTATGGAATTTGCATGATAGAATAATTGAATTAATTTGTTCATGATATGGAGATTGAAATAAATGATACCTATTCGAATTTAATTATGAATATATGTAGTAAATTAGTTAATAAAGTCTCCACCCTATGCCTGAATTGTACATAGTCATAGATAGATAGGCATGCCTATAAGTGATAGTGTTTGCAGCTGCTAGTGTTGACACCGCATTGGTGTCCAGTGTTTTGATACCTTTTCGGTATCCAGTGTAAGTGTCTTTAGTGGTTGGTACTGTTTAATCAGTACCTAGTGCTTGATACCATCTTTGGTATCCATGTTTTTGTTATCTACTCCTAATGAGAATTTAGGCAATATAAGAGTTTCAGTGTTATTAAAACTGTACATGCATGTTAGTGAAATGATTACGAATTAGTAGATTGTTTAATATATGAGTGCATGTTAAGGTTAAATATTATGTAAAAAAAATGATTATGTAAGGATAAAAGAAACTAGTGTTTACAATAGTGAATTTGATTAAGTTATGCGAGTGCATGTAATCTCTCATTCCTCCTAGGGTGTATTAGAGTGTTACAGCTACAGTACTCCAGAGCTTATGCCAAACACAGAGCTACCCTAAACCTCATTGCCCATTTCATTGGCTGGTTCTCCCCTGTATTAATTCATCCCCATAGTGAATTTTATGGTCAACAACAATTCCATTCATTTTCTTATAAATCTATTTTTAAAAAAAAATAAAATAGAGAAAAGAACTAATAGTGAAAGAGATGCTTAACAAGCATTTTATAAGGTATAAACTCAGTGACGAGCAATCTCTCGTTGCCTTCACAGCAACATCCGATCAAATTCGCCAATCGCTCGCTCCTCAGACTCCCCACCAATCTCACTTCCTCCTGAATCACATTTCAGTTAACAATAAAACCATCAAAATCAAAAACAAGAAAAGAAAGAAGGAGAAGCTACTAACTAGATTCAGTTAACTCATAAGAAATTGGTGAGAATCAAGCGTTGAGAGAAGTAAATGTGAATGGAATAAAGAAGAAGAGAACTACATGAACAAGAAGAAGAGAAGAGAGTTGTGTGATGAAGAAAGCAGAGCAGGAAAACATCAATTAGGGATTTAGCAATTTAGGGGTTCCTTTTAATTTTTTAATAAAAAAATGAAATGACCAGTTTTAGGTTTGAACCAAATTCCAAGCCGAGTCAACAATTTTCGGTTCAATCCGAGTTTTCTCGATTCAAATCGAGTTTTTAACTATTCCAATTTTTAGATTGAATCGACTCAAATTTCCTCCTGATTCACGGTTCGACCAGCAGATACGAACTGAGTTTTAAAACATTGCTTATTATCATGTGATTGCAAAGGTAATCTTGTAACACCCCTTGCCCACATGTAGTACACTGTATCTCTAAGAGATGAGTCGCCACAGCAGCTAAAGGATGTTGCACCACAAAAATAATAAAACTCATAACAATAAAATTTTATGCACAACCTCATAATATACATAGCATAAATTCTTACATATATATATTGCAGTCATCCTTTTCATATGAAAGATTATTACAATATACATATTAAAACTCTCATATTACAAAACCTACATCAAACACGAGCCCCTAAAGTGTTGGCCGTTGAAGATGCGAGACTGTTCTTCCAAACTTACTGCCTTCAGAACCTACACGGATAAACACCCATGCTAAGCTACAAAGCTTAGTGGGGAAAAACATGAGATAGAAGATCATTCACAATGGTCATCAATGCATAACGCATACCCATGAGCACACATATATATAACAGAATAATTAATATGTATAATAGCCAATAAAAAGTCATCAATAATTATAAAGTTCACACATCATTTATTAGCATGTTACTTTCTTTTTATCACATATTGCCTGCATTTACAAAGTAGTGGATAAACAGGTTGAAACACATGGGTACCCGAAGGTACAGTTTCATTACGCATAGGGATCCACATCCGGAATCCAAAACACATAGGAGTCATAGCAAGATCTAAACACATAAGGACCAAACCGCAGTTCGAACACATACCCTTTAGGCATGCCTAACTATCCACAACCCGACTTTTGCAGGCGAAATAATTATTTAATTCGGTTAAATTACGATGTGACTGCATTTGCATAATTTATTTTACAAAATAATTCAGAAAATAATTCCACACATGTATAATCCAGTTAATAAGCCAAATAATCATCATTAAATTCATATTTCACATTGCATAATATTTAAATGGGGTAAGCAAACAAGTTAACAAATAATGGTAACTTAAAAAGTGAGGGACGACTATACTTGGATGAGGGATGGCCGTCCCTTAAACTTAGTGGCCAAGGGACGGTCACCCACTCATCTATCGCTGTCCCTAAAGTGGTCACGCTTGAGGAACAGGCATCCCTCAGTAGGTGTGCCCATCCCTCAACCAAAGGCCCATGAGGGACGGGACAACCCAAATTTAATCCTGCAATAACTATGTTCTACCAAAAATAGTTTATAACTTCAAATCAATCCTCCAAAATCACATAGCAAACGTCAATTTTAATCAAAATGGTCTTATAAAAAATTAAATCTTAGGATTCTAGATTTCTAGATTTCAAGTCATTTGGAGCTAAAACCAGGGAGATATGCCCAGATTTGTCTACACTGCTCCAAAGACCCGCCTAGAAAATTTAGCTATTGGAATGAGCAATTTTGAGGCCCTTAGAGTCCAAAATAAATTATAGCTATTTCCACAACATTTTTACCCAAAGAAGTTCTGGTTCTAACCCAATTATAATCATGCAATTTGGAGTTATAAATCTTGACTTATACTCAAAACAGTCATCAATGGTCATTATGCCACTTTGGATATAACTGCATTATGTAAATCAATTAACCTAAATTCAACTAATTTGACATAATCAATCCACCAAATTCAACCCAAATTAACATACACAAACATCTTAGAATATTCAATTCATCAATAAATGTTCAATAGCACAAAAATTAACACAACAATCCCAAACCTATTTTTCCTTTGCTCCTTTAGGTTCACTTAGCACTTTGCTCAACCATCCTTTCTTTCCCCATAGAAGTAGTAAAGGTTAACAATTTAACAATAAACCTTGAAATTACTTAAGAAAAGATGGATGGCTGCCTTGGTAAGTTGCAAATGAAGTAAAGATGAAGTGAAAAATGCAGAATTTGGACTTGGACTGGCCGGCCAAGGTGAGGTGAGGAAGAGACAAATTTCACCTCTCAGACATGTATATATGCATGGTAATACATTCATGGCCATACCAACATTGGACACCTAGATTCCACTTACCTTAATTAACCTTTAATTAACTTAATTAATCCTTCTTTCACTAAATAATCCTTCATTTACTTTAATCATGCAAAATTCAAATTTAGTCACTTAACTAATTTAATTTATTCAATTTACCCTTTCCTAACTTCTCAATTTATACAATTAACTCATACCCGAATTTCCATTTGTACTCGATTAATTCTCAACACATAAACTTAATCAATTACACATCTTAATCCACTCTTATACCCAAATGGTATATAATACGACTAGGGTATGAGTCGGGGTGTTACAAATCTAGTCTCCTTACCAGCCTCAAAGACTTGAGCAGCAGGTAACTCTTCATCGCTATTTTTATCCCCTATATTCTCGACTATATCATCTGCAAGGATATCAAAGCGAGATCCCCTCCTTGAATCATTATCTTTCCTTCTTAAACTGTTTGCTATTTTCCTAGGATTGTGTTTCCATTTCTCCACAACAATTTAGGCCCCATAATTACTGAAAACATCATTCTGTAAAGGTTGATCTCCTTGAGCATTTGAATCTGAATCTGTTTGTCGCTTATGAGGACAGTAGGAGTCAAAATGGCCATATTTTCCACAAGCAAAGCAAATAGTGGGCAATTGGAACCCACAATCGATTTCAAATTTAGAGACTAAAGGTTTATTAATGTCAATAGAAACAATAATCCTGGAAAACCTCCCCCTCTGAAATTCACTAGTGTTTACATTTACTCTGATGACAGTGCCAACACCAGTAACAATGGCTAAAATAATAGCTTCTGGGTAATATTGTAAAGGCAATTTTGGTAATCTAATCCATAGAATAATTCTTAAAACAGTTGCATTTGAGACTCTGAAAATAGGAGTGTAAGCCCCATAATGTACCCTAGTACATTACGCATACTTAAGGTAATAAAATTTGCATGGGTACGTAATTGTCACTTCAAAAAAGAAGTAATTGGAATTAATTTTAGAAGGACGTGATAAATTTGTAAAATGTCGGATTATAAGTTATATGTTGAAATGAAATTATAATAAATTAAAATTAAGGACTAAATGGATTAAACAAGATTAAATGTATGCAGTTAATGGAATTAAGGAGTAATTAAAGGATTAAAAGTGAAATGGACCAAGCCATATAAATACCAACATGCAAAACCTATGATGGATACCTAGCATGCTAAATGGCATTTTCGGCTGGAATTGGAAAAGAAATACATCCATATTCTTCTACTTCTTTTTCTACAATTCACATGAGATTGCGAGCTAGTAAATTAAAGGAAAAATATGCATGTAAACTAAGTTTTGTGAAATCAAGTTAATTGGTAAGTGGGTTTTGTTAGATGTATGGCTGGATAAAAAGCCTATTTAGTACATACTTCTATTTACATTAAACCCATATTAAGTTAGGATTAGAATTTTCCTTTTATTTAATAGTATATTAAATCTTAATCATTAAATTAGTATTTCATGGACGCATTAGATTTAAAGTTAAAAGGGTATATAAACTAGTCCTCTCTCCACCCTAATTAAGATTGCAAACAAAACAAAATACATAAAAATCGTATTTTGGCTTTCCATCTAGCATTTGCTGCATAAAGAGGGTTAAAGGAGAGAAACTAGTTTACAACGTTCGTGATTATTGAAGCCTTTTCTGTTCATCATGTCAAATTGCGCTTAAGGTAAGTGATCTATTCCTTTTCTATGTGATTAGTATTATATTCAAGATCTGAATGGGCATTAATGTTTATGATGATGATGTCCGTATGAATTAATATTAAAATTTACATGTGGTATCAGAGTCTTGGATTTTGAATAGATAATAATCCTTAGATTATTGATTTGATGATTGTTTCAATTATAATGTTTGTTTCAATTATGAAATTTTTCGGCACGTATGAAATTTAAAAATAAAATAATGTTGGTGTCGCCGTTGTAATGGCCTAAATACTGGGTTAGTAGTATTCAGTAAATTTTGTAGAGTCTATAGTGTGATACTGGTATGATATGTCAGTTTTAGTACCTTTAATTTCAGTAGAATTAAAGAGTTAAGTGTGCTCAAGGTATAGCAATCCTAGGATGGGTAGCATCGGGGTAGTTATAAAGCTGAAACTAACAGCAGTTTGCTAAAAAGTTTTTATTTGACAAATTTGATCTGTGGAATGTCAGGAGTCTAGTGGTAAAATTTGGAATGAAAATGAGGTTAAATGGGTCCCCGAAAGTCAAGCTGAAGTTTTCCTCTGGTTTGGTTCAAATAGTAACCAGGGTTGACTAAACTTTGACTTAATTTTTAAAAATAATAATTCAGGTCTAAAGGATGTGTTGTGGGTTATAAAATGGTTTAAAATAATTTTTAGAAATTTTTGACAGTAAAGGATTAGTGAATTACGGTAGAATCGAATAGTGTTGAATCGGACTGATTTAAGTGAACCGGACCCTAAACGAACTCCGATTGAGCTAAAATTTTTCACGGAAGCTATTTTTCATATTCTAAGAGTAATGAAATTGGTTGGGAGTGAAAATAAGTGGAGGAACTTATAGTTACCATAGAAAAGTGAAAAATGGCATAAAAACCAAAATTTTGGTTCTAACCGGTTGGACCAGTTCGATTCAAATTCAGCCTATATAAGGCTTCACAAAGCCAGATTTCTCTAGAGAAATCCAGCCTCCACCGCCTCTCTTCTTCTCCTTCCTTGGCCGAATAGTTCTTCTTAGTTTTCCTCCATTTTTTTCTTCAAGTCTCCTCCCATTTCTCCACAAAATCTAGCCTCATAAACAAAGTTCAGCTCCTCTCTTACATGGTGATGGTAATTGGAGTCCATTTGGAGTAATAGAAGTGGGATTTTTCAAGACTTTAAAGTTAGGGTGTGATTTTGAGGTAAGTAAAATAGGTATTTTTAATTGGGTTTAAAGGTTCCTAAGGGTACTTTTAGGTGTGTAAAGCATGTTTATGAAGTTATTTTGTAAAAAGAAGGCATGAAATTGATGGAATCTCCTTGTATGTATTCGGGCACCATAGGTGATCAAAGTGAGGAAGGAGTTTCCAAAGATAAAGGCAAGGAAAAGGAAGCTTAGGAATTTTAGTGCAAGTATTTGAGATTTGTGGTTACAAAATCCCTTTTTTCCATGATAAAAGTATGAATTTTGCTTATGTTTGAACATAAAGTATAAGAAATAGGTGTGTATAATTGAATTAAACCTTATAAACATGCTTAGGAAGATGAAAAATGATGGTTTGCATGCTTAGATTAAAAAGATAAAACTTTGGTGGAGTGTTCACACTTGGTTTGAATGGTATACCTAGGTTTATTTCATGTATACTTGATTATTATGGCTTATAAATGATGTTTAGACATGGTTTAACATGATATCTAATTAAAGGAATGGTTGAAGAAAGAAAAAGTGAAGTTAATGTGGAAGTAATATTTAGGCCGAATGGTATTTGTCATGGTAATCATGTATATTTTGTGATAAAATGCTAAAATGAGGTGTATCTAAGTAGTTTGTCATGTAACATAGCTAAATGAGTGGTTAATGTGAAAAAAATAAATTGTAGTGTATGGTAGTTAACATGGCCGAATGGTATTCATGATGATAACATGGTATATTTTGATGTATTATCACATATAATGACATAAAATGAATGTATGATGATAAATGAGTGTGTATGAAAATTTGTAAGTGAAAAGAATGACATGGCCGAATATGACATGCTGATATTTTAAGTGATATAAGTAAAAATTTGATGTTATTTGCCCTTAGTAATAGTTTGGTAGTAAAATCTAGTTCAGAATATAATTGGCTAGCCATAGTGATTCCACATTGTGGTTCGAGTCATGACGACTTGTTATCTATAGGCCAAAGATGGTTTATCTCAGTATGCAGTGTTTAAAGTGTTCAGTGTAGTGCAATGCCAGTGTTGAATGGTTCCTTTAGAATCATTTTATAGTGTAGTGGATATGTGGGATCCACGTCCCGCATATTCGGTTTGAAAATTTCTACCGGGTGTATACTAAGGACATTATGGTAAAATGTATTTAAATTGATTAAAATAGTGATAAGTGAGAAAATAAGTAAAAATGGGACAAAATTGAAAGAACTAGAAAGTTTAGGGGTAAAACAGTAATTTTATACTTAATAGTTAAAAATGGAATAAATTAGGTGAAAAGTGTAATTAAAATAATAATAGTGTAAAGAAATTAAAGTATAGGGACTAAAGGGTAATTTGGCATGAAAGTGATAAAGTAGGGACTAAAATATAATTTTGTAAGTTATATAGTAAGTAAAAATGAAAAATAAGTTAAAATAAGGGCATTTTGGTAATTATGAGAAAATAAGGGACATAATCATAATTTTTGAAAAAGATGAGGACTTAATTGTTATTTTTCAATTTGAAAGGAAAATTGAAGGACTAAACTGTAAATAGTTGAATATATGACAATATAAGTGAATAAGTGATTTAATTAATGAATTTAGTGTTTAGTTGTAATTAATGCATGTAATATAATAAAAATATTGTATTTAATAATATATTATCTAGGTAGTGGAAATTCTTGAATTGGTAACCACCACTGGGCATATTTAAGGCTTAGCACGTAGTTTTTGTTGATTGCGTGTAGGTACGCCTTAGGATCGGAGCAAGCATACCTCAGAGATTTTGGGAGCGTTACTGGAGAAGACTGTGGAAATTTATTTTGTATGTATTATATTGGCATGTATAAATATGAAGTTGGTATGATTATGTATATGTATGTATGATGGATGTATACGCGGTGATGGATGGTTACTTTGGACTGCTAGTGATGATGTTTGTGATATTATTGTTGTGCCCTTGCATGGGCTGTGGATTGGTTGAACTTGCAGGTTTGGGTTGTTAAAATTATAAGCTGCGATACTGCCAAAATTTTGACTAAATGAATAGTAACACCAGACAGTTATAGGTCAATCGGCAAGATAGAATAATAAGCAATAACTCGATAAGTGGTTTAATATTTAAAGTGTGGAAAAAAAAAATTTACCCGAAATTTGCATTAAGATTTTAAGATCTTATTTTCAATCATGGTAATCATACAGTATAGTTAAGCAGTGCGTATGTATAGTATAAGGGTGCTACAGTCGTAGCAAAGCTCAAAGGCCGCCGTAATGAGACATTTGGTGGCCGCCGAAGGAAGTGTATTTTTGTTGCGCCTATGAAGTGAATTATGTTTATTTGCAAAGCATAATTTTAGGGCAATGGAAGTTATTAAAAAAAAAAGAAATAAAGTTGTTGCCGCCATATTGTACACACAAAGTATACAATACCTAATGATTATGTACGATGCATATTTTAGGGCAACGTTATAATAATAATTAATTAGTTAATTAATTAATTAATTTGTTATTGCCGTAATGAATCACTTACTATCGTAGCAATTTGTATCAAATTAGGATTATTTTATTTGGATTTGTTTGAAATTGTTATTTATGGTAAATTATTAATTTGATCCATAAAGTCTTAATAATGGATGAATTGATTTTAAAGTTTTATTTTCTTTCATTTTAGTCATATTAATGATATTTTGACTAAAATAAATAAATATAATCTAATTTCATTCTTTAGGATATTATGATGTGCTATATATATATATATATATATATATATATATATATATATATATATATTAGTATTATAATTATTTAATTGTATGACATTATGATTAAAATTAATTTGCTAGTCACCAAAGTGACCAAATTAATTTTAATGTGTAGTTATATAATTTATGTATTTTATCAAATGATATTATAAGGAATTTATTGGTTGATAGAAATTAAGAAATTTACCCAAAGGAAAATCAATGTTCTATAACTAATAAATATTAAGGAGAAAATTAATATACTATTGTCATATATATATAGTTATCCAAAGATGCTATATGTATTTGATAAAATTTATTTAATTTTCCTATAAAGTTTAAGTGGCATTCTAATAATGATGATGATATATATTGTTGTGTTTACCCAAAGGAAACCTGCAATATATATTTAATGTATGTGCTTCCTGTATGAATCTGTTAATAAGTGAGCGTTTATATATTTGTAACTATTAGCCTTCACTCTCAAGCTTCTTCTGTTACCTTGTTCACTGGTGTGAATTTTTCTGAATGGAGAGAGCAAATCACTTTCGATTTAAGTGCTTTGGATCTTGACTTAGCGCTATTAGAGGATAAGCCTGCCAACATTAATGATACTAGTACAGAGGCTGAAAAGGCACACCATAGGGCATGGATAAGGTCTAATAGATTATGCTTGGACTTTATGCAAATGACAATTTCCAACAACATTAAGTCTACTGTTCCTAGCACTAAAAATCAGAATGCTAAAGATTTTCTTAAGTTAGTGGAAGATAAGTTTCTTTCTGTTAATAAGGCACTTGCAGTGACACTTATGGCTGAACTCATGACCATAAAGTTTGATGGGCCAAAGAGTATGCAGCAACATGTCCTTGAAATGACCAATATTGCAACAAGACTTAAGACACTAGGTATGAGTGTGGAAGACTCCTTCTTAGTGTAGTTTATCATGAACTCACTTCCTGCTGAATATGGACCGTTCCACATCAATTATAATGCATTAAAGGATAAGTAGAACATTAGCGAACTGTCTAGTAAGCTCATTCAGGAGGAAGCAACATTAAAGAAACAGGGAGTTCATTCTATTAACCTAGTGGGTCAAGGAACTGGAAAGAAACTCAAACCAAAGGCCAAGAATTTCAAGAAAAAGGAACCTGTTAAAGTTTCGTAGGTTGCTAATGATGAAAAGAAGGGACAAAAATTCGATAAATGTCACTTCTGCAAAAAGCAAGGACATTATCAAAAAGATTGCTTAAAACGTAAGGCTTGGTTTGAAAAAAAAAGGTATACATTATATTTCTGTATGCTTTGAATCAAACTTATCTGAAGTTCTTTCTAATACCTGGTGGTTTGATTCTGGTGCCACTACTCATGTTTCTAATATTATGCTGGGATTCCTTTCAATCTAAACCATATGCCTAACTAGCAACTTTCTATTTATGGAAAACCAAATGAAGGCCCCAATTGAAGGTGTAGGGACTTATCGATTGACATTAGATACCGGACATCACTTGGATCTAATGAATACTGTCTATGTACCTTCGATTTCTAGAAATTTAATTTCTGTTTCTAGACTTGATGCTAGTGGATATATCTTTAAGGGTGGACATGGTTATTTCAATTTGTATAAGAATAATTCCTTTATCGGTTATGGAATTCTTATGGATGGTTTATATAAATTGAAACTTGATGATGTTTTTTCTGAATCCCTATTTAATGTTAATCAAAATATTGGAATGAAACATATTTGGCGAATGAACATTCTGCTTACTTGTGGCATAAATATTTGGGTCATATATCCAAAGAAAGATTAGAAAGATTAGTAAAGAATGAGATTCTACCAAATCTAGATTTTACTGATCTTGGCTTATGTGTGCAATGCATTAAAGGCAAGCAAACCAAACATAGTAAGAAAAGAGCCACAAGAAGCAGCTACCTTCTTAAAATAATACACACTGATATTTGTGGACCTTTTGACACTTCGTCCTTTAATGGAGAAAATTATTTCATCACCTTTATAGATGATTTTTCATGGTATGGATATATCTATTTGCTGCATGAAAAATCTCAAGCTGTAAATACCCTTAAGGTGTTTGTAAAGGAGGTTGAAAGGCAATTAGATAGAAAAGTGAAAATTATAAGATCAGATAGGGGTGGCGAGTATTATGGAAAGTGTGATGAATCTGGACAGTGTCCTAGTCCATTTGCTAAGATCCTCGAAAGTTATGGCATATGTGCACAGTATACTATGCCAGGCACACCGCAACAAAATGATATAGCAGAAAGGCGAAATAGAACATTAACAGATATGGTTAGGAGTATGATGAGTAATACCTCATAACCTAAAAGTTTATGGATGTGTGCATTAAGAACTGTTGTCCATTTATTAAATAGGGTTCCTAGTAAGGCAGTTCCTAAAACTCCTTTGGAGGTTTGGACTGGAAGGAAACCTAGTTTAAGACACCTGCATGTTTGGGATTGTCCAGCAGAAGCAAGAATTTATAATCCACATGAAAGAAAATTGGATTTTCAAACAGTTAGCGGTTTCATTATTGGTTACCCAGAGAAATCCAAAGGGTACAAGTTTTACTGTCCAAATCACAGTTCTAGAATTGTTGAAATAGCTAATGCCAAACTTTTAGAGAATGGTGAGATTAGTGGGAGTGTAGAAAATCAAGTTATAGATATTAATGAAATAAGATTTGATATTCCATTGCCCATAAATGTTCTTAAATCCACAACCATAACAAATGTTGTTCCTATTTTGGAAGAGCAAAATAATCAAGAACAACATTTGGATAACGAAAAAGCACCCTATGAAGAACCTAACTTACCACAAGCTCATACAAATGAACCAATTAGTATAGCCTTAAAAAAACCTGTAAGGGTTAGAAGATCGGTTATTCCTAGTGATTATGTGGTTTATTTGTAAGAGTCAGATTTTAATTGTGGCCTTGATAATGATCCTGTTTCATTTTCACAAGCCATAGGTAGTGATAAGTCCGAAAAGTGGATTGAAGCTATGAAAGAAGAGTTAGAATTAATAGCTCAAAATAATGTCTGGGATCTTGTAGACTTTCCAGAAGGTTCTAAAAGAGTTGGCTGTAAATGGGTCTTTAAGACCAAACGCGACTCAAATGGCAATGTTAAAAGATATAAAGCTAGACTTGTTGCCTTATTGACAAAGGTTACACTCAGAAAGATGGCACTGATTATAAAGAGACCTCTTAACCATTCTCAAAGAATCTCTCTTAACCATTCTCAAAGAAAGATTCTTTGAGAATAATTTTAGCATTAGTAGCTCATTTTGATTTAGAGGTGTATCAAATGGATGTGAAAACAGCCTTTCTGAATGGGGATCTTGAGGAGAAAGTTTATATGAATCAACCTGAAGGTTTTTCCATTGAAGGTAAAGAAAGTATGGTGTGTAAATTGAAGAAGTCAATATATAGACTTAAACAAACTTCCAAGCAATGGTATATTAAGTTCAATAATACCATTACTTCTTTTGATTTTGAGGAAATCACTGTTGATCGGTATATTTATTGAAAGATCGGTGGGAGTAAGTTTATATTTCTAGTTCTGTATATTGATGACATTTTGCTTGTTGCTAATGACTTGGGTATATTGCATAAGTCTAAAGAATTTCTTTCTAAGAGTTTTAAAATGAAAGATATGGGAGAGGCATCATGTGATTAGAATTTCAATATTCCGTAAGAGATCAGAAGGTTTATTAGAACTGTCTTAGAAAGCCTATATTGAGAAAATTATTGAAAAATTTAACATGGGCAAGTGCTCAGCAAGTGTAGTCCCTATTCAAAAGGGAGATAAATTTAGTCTTATGCAATGTCCAAAGAATGATGTAGAATGTAAGGAAATGGAAACGATTCCATTTGCTTCTGTTGTTGGTAGTTTGATGTACCTACAAACCTATACTAGACCTTACATCAGTTTTGCAGTAGGGATGCTGGGTAGATATCAAAGTAATCCTGGTATTGATCATTAGAAAGCTGCAAAGAAAGTATTGAGATACCTTCAAGGAACAAAGGATTACATGCTCACTTATAAGAGATCCGATCATTTAGATGTGATTGGATATTCTGATTAAGATTTTGCTGGGTGTATTGATAGCAGAAAGTCAACGTTTGGCTATTTGTTCCTATTAGCTGAAGGAGCAATTTCATAGAAAAGTGCCAAATAATCTATTATTGCTTCGTCCACTATGGAAGTAGAATTTGTAGCTTGTTATGAGGCTACAATTCATGCATTATGGCTACGGAACTTTATTTTAGGGTTTGGGATTGTCGATACCATAAGCAAGCCACTAAAAATTTATTGTGATAATTCTACAACAGTTTTCTTCTCTAAGAATGACAAATATTTCAAAGATGCAAAGCACATGGAATTAAAGTATTTTATTGTCAAAAAGGAGATTCAGAAATAAAAAGTGTAAATATAACATATTAGGATGGATCTCATGATTGCAGATCCTCTAACTAAATGTTTACAACCAAAGACATTTAAAGAACATGTGATTAGGATGGGTGTTGGTTGTGTTGATGATTGATACTAATGCTTAACACTCTTGAGCTCAATAATGACATGTTTCTGAATTTTAGATTTCTTATTCATTGTGTTTATGTATACATGATTGTTTGAACAAGAAATTTGTATGCATTTTCATAACAAGTATGTGGACTGTATGTTATTTATATACAACTTATGAACCTGACATAATAAGTTCTTAATGTAGTGGTATATGGAAGGGAGTATGCGACTATACTGTGCATGACCGCCATAATCCGCATTATGTAATTTGTTGTGTTAAGGTGTTTATGATGTTAACGGTTTATAAGATTTAATCTTTGCTAGCCTTATGTTATACTATTAAATATGATGATAAAACATCCATCTAAGTGGGAGAATGTTAGATGTATAGCCGGATAAGAAGTCTATTTAGTCCATACTTCTATTTACATTAAACTCATATTAAGTTAGGATTAGGATTTTTCTTTTATTTAATAGTATATTAAATTTTAACCGTTAAATTAGCATTTGATGGACGTACTAGATCTAAAGTTAAAAAGTTATATAAACTAGTTCTCTCTCCACCCTAATTAAGATTGCAAACAAAACAAAATACATAAAAATCGTATTTTGGCTTTCTATCAAGCATCTGCTGCATAAAAAGGATTAAGGGAGAGAAATTAGTTTACAATGTTCGTGATTGTTAAAGCCTTTTCTCTTCATCATATTGAATTCCGCTCAAGGTAAGTGATCTATTCCTTTTCTATGCGATTATTATTATATTCAAGATCTAAATGGGTGTTAATATTTATGATGATGATGTCCGTATGAATTAATATTAAAATTTACAGGTTTGTTGTTTTTCATTTCTTTTTTTTCGTGTTAGATTGAATCTTTTGTATAACCAAGTTAAAACAAATTGTAATGTGTATACATGTGATTATTAGTTGAAGAAAATCAAAGATTAAAGAAAAGGAAAGAGGCAACAACTTAAAGTTCAAAGTTTGAAGAAAGAGTTTGGTTTAAAATCAGGTTTAGGATTTTAATCTCATGTGCTAGAATGTTTATGTATTGGTTTTGAATTGATTTGTAGCTTATAATGAGTATAAAAATGATAAGAAAATACTGGTTTGAGGAAGATTTGGTTGGATTTAAGGTTTGGTGAGTTTTTGAATTTGTTTGGTTGAAACTCTATTTTGAATTTTTATGAGCAGCTTCTGGTATTTTAGTGATAATTCGAGAAAACGACTTAGTTCTAGTGGCTATAGATCCTTAAGACAGATATTTTAATTATACAGAAGAGATGCAAATCTGATTTTGCCTCTAAGATGTGTGGAAAAGCTGTTGAATGTTTAAAATGAATTATGTCCCTTTTAATGGAATAGTCTGTGTTCTATTAAGCATAACTATTCGGTCCGATGTCCAATTTATATGATTTTTGTGTCTAAATGATCATAAGACATATTAGAACAATTATCTAGAAGACATCTTTGCCTAAAAATATCGTTTACCTAGTGAAATTCCTTAAATACAGTAGCCTTAAGATTTATTATTGGTGACTGACTGGAAAACACAGCTGTGTTTTTAATAAAACATGGCTGTATTTTTGGCAGATAAGTCTGGAGATCTGGTTGGAAAATAGCTATATTTTTAATAAAATATGGTTGTATTTTAGAGTAAATTCTGTCCTCTTCACCAATTCATCCTAGAATCAGTCCTGCACCTCCAATTTAGCTTTGAAGTGTTAAGAAACACTTAAAATTTAATGTTACTTATTTAATGATTAAGCACAGATGATATGTGATTAAATTACATGTGAATTGAATAAATCATTATGATGATGAATCAATTAATATGATGATTAATTATGATTAAAATTATGAGCATAACTTGCTACAATGATAAAGTATGTATATGTGATTTTGATGTCTAATGAAATTATTATTATTAACTACAAGATTACATGAAATTCTGATCTATTAGCGAGCCTGATAGCCAGTCTCGGTTGTGGATAGATAGGCATGCCTATAGGGTGCCCGAGCAGCTGTTACCTGATTTCTTCCCTTCGGGGATGCCTGATATGATATATACATTTCTTCCCTTTCGGGGATGCCTGTTATGTTGTCTTCCATCCAGGGATGCTTGATGTCTATTTTTTCCCTACGAAGATGCCTGATATTTCACCCGTTATCCACTCCTATAGAAAGGCAGGCAGTGTAGTTTTCTGGTAAGATTTTAATATGAATCAGTTATGGTTCTGGTATTTATTCTGAACATGTAAAATACATGGATGTTAGTATGATGTAATCTAAGTTCTAATAATTAATCTATATTAAATGATTATTTAATTAACCATTAAATGTATGCAAGTTATCTTTTGCATATGTTTATAATTGGCTTTATTTATATCTGTGATTCTTGATTTAATTATGACATATGCATGTGTGCATTGATGACTTCTCTGAAAGGTCATCCATTATCATTTTAAATCCCCACTAAGTAATACACTTAACATGAATTTTCTTTTAATCCTTGCAGGTATCGGTGATAATCCTTCCTACAGGAACATCCCGCATGGTCAAAAGTCTACACTGGCTTAGGATTTGAAATAGGATATTTTGATGTAGGTTTCTTTTAGTTTTGAACTAATATATTTTGAATGAGATCTTTTTGTATTAGGAGTTTGTAAATAATGCTGATGTAATGTGTATATAATTTTAAATATACGGTATATATATATATATATATATATATATATATATATATATATATATATATATATATATATTATATAAGTGGATATGAATTCTCCAGTTAAGCTAAGCATGAGTAAGTATGTTGAAATTTACTTGATGAGAATATAAGTATGATTAAAGTCTATTTGTATGTTTTCTGAATGTATAGTTCTGATTATGTGACACCCTTTTATAGGATCTCTATGTTTACTGTTATTTTCTATCAGATAGTAATTTACTTGATGAGAATATAAGTATGATTAAAGTCTATTTGTATGTTTTCTGAATGTACAGTTCTGATTATGTGACACCCTTTTATAGGATCTCTGTGTTTACTGTTATTTTCTGTCAGATAGTAAGAGTGTTACATTTGGTTATATCATAGCATATGTTTAGTCGGTTCTGGACTATAGAAGTATAGATATGTATCAGAGTAATGCTTGTGTTGACCTAATGCAGATGTTCTTATTTTTCGTATAGATATTAGAGATGGATGAATCTCGAGAAACCGTTGATGCAGCAGGTGAAATTGCAAATCCTACGGAATAAGACCGATCAGTTCAGGTTCCTTCTACATCTGTTGGGAATGAGATGCTCATGCCACCTATACCAATGGAAACTTTGTTAAGATGTCTCAAGACATGGCAAGAGTTACACCAATTGATTTTATGACAAAACATGGTGCAGAGGAATTTCTTAAGACGACATTAGATGAGTCAGAGAGAGCTAAGTTTTGGTTGGAAAAGACTCGGAGGATCCTTGATGAAATTAAATGCCCACTTGAACAAAGGGCTTTGTATCCGGCTTTGTGTGTTGTCTTTTTGCTTCAGGGAGTAGCTTATGACTAGTGGAAGTTAATGATGAAACATCCACTGTACATTGAATCGGTGACCTAGGAATTTTTTTGCTAAGAGTTTCGAAGGAAGTACATAACTGATGCCTACAAGGAAGCAAAGTGGAAGCAGTTTTTGAATTTCAGGCAGAGAAATTTAATTGTGGCTGAATATGAGAAAAAATTCAGTCAATTGAGCAAATATGCACCGAGAATGTGTTGACCGAAGCATTCAGAATAAACATTTTGAAGAGGAGCTTAATGATTCTATTAATGATAAATTGGTGGCTTTTTCTATTTTGCAACAACTTACTATCAGTTTGTGCAAGCTGCCACTCAAGTTGAAAAATCTGAATTGGCTAGGAGGAAAAAAGCTCAGAGAAGGGGTTCCTTTAGAGGCAGATCATCTTCAAGAAAAAGAACTTGGGAGTCACAAAATACTTATCTAGCAAAATCTGTTAGTAGTCCTACCACCAGGGGTATGCAATAGGGACAGTCAACAGTACCTAGTTCAGGTAGAGGTTCTATAGCAAGTTTAAATGTTAATGCACCAAAGTGCCCACATTACCATAGAAATCATAGAGGAACATGCTGGAGGCTTACTGGAGCATGCTTTTGATATGGAAGCATGGATCATTTTCTTGCTAATTACCTACAAGGATCAGGACAGACTGGGATGTTCAGAGTAATAGAGGAGCATCGAATGCACCTCCAGCACTTAGAGGAAGAGATCGAGGTGGTTTTGGTCAGTCTAGGACTAATCAGAGTACAGCTTCTAAGACCGTGGAAAGATCTACTGCTACCCTAGCTCCAACTCGTGTAACGCCTCAAAACTCGAGTTTATTCATCATAGTAATACTAGTACAGAAATTTATAAAGAAAAATGTGTTGATATTATTTTCGAGCTTTTGAATTAACAATTTTGATTTAATGAATTATATACATAATAAATAAATAAGAATAAAATAAATAAAATGTGTAGATAAAAATACATTAATAAAATCTTAAGTTCTTGAAATTTCTAGATGATATAAAAAAACACAAAATTGTATTTAAAAGGAAAGAAAAAAAAAGAAATGTAAGAGGGGGGGAGGCAGACAGAAAATGGAAAAGCAAGGAGAGAAGGAGAGAGTGTGCGTGATGGAGAGGAACTCTTACGCCGGCAATGACTCGGCTGTGACAAATCGGCATCCTCCGCTGCGACAGCCAACCCCACCGCCTTCGACCCCATTTAGCCCTCCGATCTAGCCGCCGTTCTTATCTCTTTTTCAAGAGAGAAATCGAAGCTTCTCTCTCTTCTTTCGGCCACCTCCGATATCGAGTGGCTGCACGAATTGCACCAATAGACTCCAAGTAGGCAGGCGTTTCTTTTATACCCACCGATCAGCCTCGCTCACCAGTGATGAGCAGATCAGAGAGGTGTGTGCAGTGACTCTCCGATGCAGATTTCAACCAAACCGCCACTCCATGGGGCACATGACCACCTCTAATGGGCTCATGAAGGCTCCAGCTTCCTTTTGGTGGTGGTGGTGCATCTCTGATGATCGTACGATCGTCAGACAGAATGTCAATTTTGGCTATTTGAATGGAATTTGTAAGTGTGCTACCAAGATTGCTTTTTCCCAATTTATTCTAAGTAAATAAGCATGTTAAGGTTTTAATGGTGTGTAAATTTTATTTAATTGAGTGTCTTAATATGCATTTGGTTGTCATTAAGGGATAATTAGAAGGTTTAATCTTGGAATTAGGTGAAAAAATTGTAATTTCTCTTATGTCCTTAGATTATGTTTGAGTAGGGAAAAAGGAATTTCTTAGCAGAACAGAAAATTTACATTAGAATCACCAAATTAGAATTATATGGGTTGAATTGTGTAGTTAGTTAAGCTTACTAAATTCGTAGAATTTATTTTCCAATTTGTGTATATTATGGCTAAGGGTGAATGTAGGAAAATGCTTGATTTAATTGGTGTGTTGATATGAGAAATGTGATTATAAAGTCATATAGAGATAATTAAGAAGTTGATTGAATATGTGTTTTCTTAACTGCCAACTCAGCTTAAGCACACATTAGTAGGTTATGTTGCTGATGGATATAGTATTGCTGATTTTGTTTGAATATAGCTAGTATGAACATGTTGTGTATGTGAAATTGACTGAGAGGTTGTAAGGTACAAAGAACATAGTGAAATTAGCACAAATGAGATTAATTACACATATTATAATTAAGATAGATTTATGCATGTGTGTGTCGGCCTAATTCCATGTATGTGGTAAATATTATAGAATTTTATATGTATGAATTTATTGTAACACCCCTTACCCACACGTAGTATATTGTATGATAACATTGATAGTATACAACGCTGAGTGAGGAGTGCTACAGGCGAAAACACGCAGGGAGCAATATATAAGCAGAACTACATATTTTTTTTCAATCAATACACAAGCATTCACATTATACTAAGGACGATCATATAATTGGCATAACACTCCTCATTAACATTTTATTACATACCAATCCCTTAATACAATAATAAGGAATTTCATTACAAAAGTTGATTATAAACTCTAAACAATAACTACTACGGACTTGTTGGCCAAATTGCTGCGAATTGTCCTCGGTGACACATCTAGCTCCAGACCTGCATGGATACACACCCATGCTAAGCACAATAGCTTAGTGGGGAAAAACACATAATATGGACGACCATTCACAATGGTCGTCAACCACAACACATAATAAATACCCAAAATAAAATCACTTGAATATAAATACATGTTCAAACAAACTTAAACATCTTATTTAATAAACACATAAAATTGATCATAAACGAAATATTTTAATCATAATCATTTACAAGGTCAAACAGGATGACAATCTTAATTAATACATGTTTTTCAGGTTTTATTATTCATATAACTCATCTCACACATGTCATTATATTCAGCCTATAATCAATTCTCAAAACAAAATAATCTCTACACATCAAAGAGTCTTGAGTAAACAGCTAATAATCTAACTTCATGTCCCAGTATATAAATGCATGTCATATATATATAGTTACTTTCATTTAATCACTTACTTCCACTCGTTTCATTAACTCATGTTAATATTTCAAAGGAAATAACCAAAGCTGGACCATGTAAGCTTTCAAAGATGTTACTACATTTTCGCATAAGGATCCTACCTGATCCAACACATAGGTGTGCAAAGCGCAATCTCATGTCACATATAAGTTACAGCAGACAATGTGCTCACATTCTTATTAAGTGCTTAATCTTATACAAGTATTCACATATCTTTATTAATTCACACTTAGTATTCAATTCACATACTCTCGTTCATTTAATGCCTGCTAAGTCAAAGGGGTGGATAACGAGTAACGCATAGATACCCAAAGGTATCAACACTATTCTCATAACGCATAGATGCCCGTAGGTATCAAAACAATCTTTCCTTTTTGTTCCAAAAACATTTTCGCGTGGGATCTTGAACAAGATCCAATACACAGGGATCACGAAGATCTAATCTGGGGACCTGATCGGGGTCCAAATCATACACAGGCTGCAGCAACACTAACTCTATTAGGCATGCCTAACTATCCACTACTCGACTAACGCAGGCTAAACACATATATATTTCTTTTATTGATGTACATGATATTTTTAATACTTTTCATAAGTGCATACTTTTATTGTAGTCGCATAATAATCACACGCATAATTCATTTATACACTAAAGCAATGGCTCATATACCATATGACAAACCATAATCTTTTTATTACAATCCCATCATAATTTTTACCATATTCCTAAACATTCATTGCAACTATAGCTTATATGGTATAATATATCCAAGTTTACACAACGTGTCATATGAAAAGCATAAGTAAAACCCATGCCAAATAGCTCGACAACATACATTCACAGCATAGAAAGAGTCGCGCTCGCGACAAAAAGCTAGATGGCCTCTGTCGCGCTCGCGACAGAGCCAAGCATCACACTCCTGTCGATTCCCAATTGAATACCACTTCACACAAAACATACCTACTCTTATAATGCCCATAAATAATTTCATAAACAATACTTTCCTAAATTCATGCATTAAACTCAAGAACTTCAACACAAGCATCTTAAACTATTCAATCTATTAAGAATTATTCTGTGATTAGACAGTCATATAAAAATCGTTTGAGATACGAAAGGTTTATTTCAATTTCAGTTTATGACACACTTAAAGCAATCATTTAATTCATTCTTAATATCCCATACAAATTCTAAACTATAAACAAGTCTACTTGAGACTTAAATCATTAATGGTTCAACAAGCTTTAACAAATCTGTGCATACATGCCACATTTATTTTTAACAAATACTAAGGCATTACTAGAGCTCAATTGGTACATTATCTTTCATGTCCGAAATGGTTTCTATACTTTGGTTTGGACTTGGAAGAGTGTTCTAAACTTCCTATGTATCCAAAGAATTGGGAATCCAAACCCCGAAATTCTACTAGTTTAAAACGCAAGTTATAGAATTTCACTTGAAATCACCTAACATACTATAATTATGTCAATGTTGGATGAATTTGAAAGTGTTCAACTCATTAAACCTTTAAATATCTTAGTCCAAATTCTTATTCAAAACCCTAGTTACTTGTATTCCTAAGTTGTAACCATTTATTTATGCTTTACAAAACCCTAAATATGTGTCGGATAAGTTCCAAAAAGTTTTGGTGAAGTTCGGGTGCGTTTCAGGAGGAAAAACACATAAAATATGCAAAACAGGGGAGGGTCACGGTGGCAACCACTTGATTGTGACCATGAGATCCAAAAATACTCAATTCTGCCTTGTCTTGGCATTGGTCACTGTGGCAACCAATTGGTTGTGACCGTGACATACCAAAATTAACAAAACAGAAGCAAAAACTCAGGACTGCTTCACTACTCTATTTCGTACAGCCTATACCAACATCTAAACCTCATTTTTAGCCAAAAAATCCTTCTTAACAAATTATCCCTAGCATGTTAGCTTTCAAATGAAACAAATTTAAGATCATTTGGAAATTGGAAACGTCAGATATGACCCAAACAATCTACACTACCCTAGTGAACACGCCTAAGTAAGGACACCTCGGTTTTTTGCCATTTTTAAGGATCTTTGAGCCATAATTTTCTTATAGACATTTATGAAACATTTTTAGATATGTGCCTTATATTTCCAACCTAATCAATTTTGTACAATTTGGGTAATTATAACTCAACTTATAACTAAAACAATCACAGAAGGTCCAGAGAAATCTGGGCAGAGTTTCCCCTAGAAACTCAAACTCCCCAAACCCAAGCAATTTCACACAACCACATCAATACAAACAATCAAATTTTAAACAAAATACACATCAAAATAGAAAATCACCAATAAATATGTGCATATATATATAAATTCACATCCAAGCATATAAATTTCCCAAACCTCATAAGTGCTTCCCTAATCTTCCTCTTCTTCTTGTTTAAACTTGATTCTCCATAACTCCCATACTCCACTTGTTAAAATCCTCAAATAAACCACACCGAAACTCACGTTACTCATCATCACCAAGATTAAAATTCAAACCCAAAGGAAAAGAATAAGAGAAGAGAGGTAAACTAACACCAACCTTACCTTAATCTTGCCCAAATCTTTATTTGATTCATCAAATCCCTTGGCAAACCAAATAAACAAAGAAGAATAGCAAAGAGAGAGGAAAACGTGGCTGCCAAAACCCCAGCCAAAAGTGGTTGGTCTCCCTTTACTTTCTACCTTCTTAAATTCTATCTAATCCCCAATGCCAAGTGTCACTTGCCTATTGGCCCAATAAAAGATTTTTATGACAATTTCTCTATTTGGTCCATTAACTCTTCTATAATCTTACATTAGCCTAATACATATATATAATTCTTACATTGGCCCAATATTAAATCCTTACCCCCTTCAATTAAGTCCCAAATTAATACCTTACAATTTTGGAATTGGCCGCATTTGCCGAAACTTTTGCATTAATACCGAATTCATCCTTTCGGCACACCTGACACCATAACTCACATACATTCGGCATATAACTGATCCATTCTCAAAATTTAGCCCTCATAGTTATTTATTCCAGTCAATTAAATCCATGTATGAAAAATTACCAAATTACCCTTTGTCTTAATTCTAATCATATCTTTTCTCCTATCTAATCACTCTGACCATCAAATCATATAGTTTCAATCACCAAAATCCCTAGAAATATACAAATCCTACTAGGGTACATTCGGGGTGTTACAATTCTTCCCTCCTTAAAGAATTTTGTTCTCGAAATTCACAAATATCGGATGTTCCACATATCGTATTCCTTGTCACTATCACACTTAGGCGTTAACATTCCACTATTAAATAACTTATGCACTATACTCATCACTTATCTCTTCTTATACACTACATCATTCACGTATCACATTTCTATATCTTTATAACGGGAGATATTCTTAAACAAAGTTGAATTCGAACCCATCAGAACTATCTTACCAAATCGAGTAAACTTTGCCTCAATAAGTCATTACTCAATTCCTACCACATATCACAATTATAATCACATCATTGGTTGGGATCCAACATATGGACTTCTTATTTAATATACTTACATATACACGTAGAGTCTTATTGCCATAATGTCTAATACCTCAAATTGTCAAACTCCACTAATTACTATTCTAGTTCATACATTGGCTATTAACCCTCTTAGTCACCACTTCTTAACTCAGCCTGCAAAATAATCTTTTTATATCAATTACTTATTCACTTTTTGTACTAATAGTAGCCTACACCTTACCTTTTCTTAATATCTCCACTTAACCATCTTGTACTCAATATACAGACTGTCAGCCACTTTTAATTGAGTTAAATCAGAATGCTTATCACATACGAATGAGGGATGCGAGTGAAATGAATGCATAATGATTTATGTATGCAAAATGATGCAAATACGATTTATGCAGTGGCAATATACTTTCCCATTCCCATGCTGACACATGCTTATGTTCAAATAATCTCAATTAAGATGGCTGACAGATGCACAGAGTGCCACCAATATTCTCAAATCAAAATCATTTACATCCTTACTCTGTATTCTCTTAAAAATAAGAAATTCTTTTCAAAATCCAAACCATACTAAGGGAAACTCCTTAACAAAATCTCTTATAATACGACTAATGCACAGCTTTCATATTTATCAACTATAAACAATCCAAAACAGACAGATTGCGATCCATCGGCTCTACACTTTCTAACTCTACACCTAACTTGTTCAGAACTTGCAATTTCTCGCACCAATACAGAACGAGGACATCCGCTTCTGCCAACACAAAACTATACAGACACACTTAAAACTCCTAGTTGTCCAGAACCGACTAAACCTATGCTCTGATACCACTAAATGTAACACCCCTTACCCACACGTAGCATACTGTATAATAACATTGATAGTATACAACACTGGGTGAGGAGTGCTACAGGCGAAAACACGCAGGGAGCAATATATAAGCAGAACTACATAATTTTTTTTTCAATCAATACACAAGCATTCACATTATACTAAGGACGATCATATAATTGGCATAACACTCCTCATTAACATTTTATTACATACCAATCCCTTAATACAATAATAAGGAATTTCATTACAAAAGTAGATTATAAACTCTAAACAATAACTACTACGGACTTGTTGGCCAAACTGCTGCGGATTGTCCTCGGCGACACATCTAGCTCCAGACCTGCATGGATACACACCCATGCTAAGCACAATAGCTTAGTGGGGAAAAACACATAATATGGACGACCATTCACAATGGTCGTTAGTCATAACACACAATAAATACCCAAAATAAAATCACTTGAATATAAATACATGTTCAAACAAACTTAAGCATCTTATTTAATAAACACATAAAATTGATCATAAACGAAATATTTTAATCATAATCATTTACAAGGTCAAGCAGGATGACAATCTTAATTAATAGATGCTTTTTAGGTTTTATTATTCATATAACTCATGTCACGCATATCATTATATTCAGCCTATAATCAATTCTCAAAACAAAATAATCTCTACACATCAAAGAGTCTTGAGTAAACAACTAATAATCTAACTTCATGTCCTAGTATATAAATGCATGTCATATATATAGTTACTTTCATTTAATCACTTACTTCCACTCATTTCATTACTTTCGTGACATTAACTCATGTTAATATTTCAAAGGAAATAACCAAATTTGGACCATGTAAGCTTTCAAATATGTTACCACATTTTCGCATAAGGATCCTACCGGATCCAACACATAGATGTGCGAAGCGCAATCTCATGTCACATATAAGCTACAGCAGATAATGTGCTCACATTCTTATTAAGTGCTTAATCTTATACAAGTATTCACATATCTTTATCAATTCACACTTAGTATTCAATTCACATACTTTCGTTCATTTAATGCCTACTAAGTCAAAGGGGTGGATAACGAGTAACGCATAGATACCCGAAGGTATCAACACTATTCTCATAACGCATAGATGCCCGTAGGTATCAAAAAAATCTTTCCTTTTTGTTCTAAAAACATTTTCGCATGGGATCTTGAATAAGATCCAACACACAGGGATCACGAAGATCCAATCGGGGGACCTGATCGGGGTCCAAATCATACACAGGTTGCAGCAACACTAACTCTATTAGGCATGCCTAACTATCCACTACTCGACTAACGCAGGCTAAACACATATATATTTCTTTTAGTGATGTACATGATATTTTTAATACTTTTCATAAGTGCATACTTTTATTGTAGTCGCATAATAATCACACGCATAATTCATTTATACACTAAAGCAATGGCTCATATACCATATGACAAACCATAATCTTTTTATTATAATCCCATCATAATTTTTACCATATTCCTAAACCTTCATTGCAACTATAGCTTATATGGTATAATATATCCAAGTTTACACAACGTGTCATATGAAAAGCATAAGTAAAACCCATGCCAAATAGCTCGATAACATACATTCACAGCATAGAAAGAGTCGCGCTCGCGACCTTAGTCTCGACCGCGACAGAAAGCTAGATGGCCTCTTTCGCACTCGCGACAGAACCAAGCATCACACTCCTGTCGATTCCCAATTGAATACCACTTCACACAAAACATACCTACTCTTATAATGGCCATAAATAATTTCATAAACAATACTTTCCTAAATTCATGCATTAAACTCAAGAACTTCAACACAAGCATCTTAAACTATTCAATCTATTAAGAATTATTTCGTAATTAGACAGTCATATAAAGTCCGTTTGAGATACGAAAGGTTCATTTTAATTTCAGTTTATGATACACTTAAAGCAATCATTTAATTCATTCTTAATATCCCATACAAATTCTAAACTATAAATAAGTCTACTTGAGACTTAAATCATTAATGGTTCAACAAGCTTTAACAAATCTGTGCATACATGCCACATTTATTTTTAGCAAATACTAAGGCATTACTAGAGCTCAATTGGTACATTATCTTTCTTGTTCGAAATAGTTTCTATACTTTGGTTTGGACTTGGAAGAGTGTTATAAACTTCCTATGTATCCAAAGAGTTGGGAATCCAAACCCCGAAATTCTACTAGTTTAAAATGCAAGTTATAGAATTTCACTTCAAATCGCCTAACATACTATAATTATGTCAATGTTGGATGAATTCGAAAGTGTTCAACTCATTAAACCTTTAAATATCTTAGTCCAAATTCTTATTCAAAATCCTAGTTACTTGTATTCCTAAGTTGTAACCATTTATTTATGTTTTACAAAACTTTAAACATGTGTCGGATAAGTTCCAAAAAGTTTCGGTGAAGTTCGGGTGCGTTTCAGGAGGAAAAACACATAAAATATGCAAAACAGGGGAGGGTCACGGTGGCAACCACTTGATTATGACCGTGAGGTCCAAAAATACTCAATTCTGCCTTGTCTTGGCATTGGTCACTGTGGCAACCAATTGGTTGTGACCATGACATACCAAAATTAACAAAACAGAAGCAAAAACTCAGGACTGCTCCACTACTCTATTTCGTACAGCCTATACCAACGTCTAAAACTCTTTTTTAGCCAAAAAATCCTCTTAACAAATTATCCCTAGCATGTTAGCTTTCAAAAGAAACAAACTTCAGATCATTTGGACATTGGAAACGTCAGATATGACCCAAACAATCTACACTGCCCTAGTGAACCCACCTAAGTAAGGACACATCGGTTTTTTTCCATTTTTAAGGATTTTTGAGCCAGAATTTTCTTATAGACATTTCTGAAATATTTTTAGATATGTGCCTTATCTTTCTAACGGAATCAGTTTTGTACAATTTGGGTATCTATAACTCAACTTATAACTAAAATAATCACAGAAGGTCTAGAGAAATCTGGGCAGAGTTTCCCCTAGAAACTCAAACTTCCCAAACCCAAGCAATTCCACACAACCACATCAATACAAACAATCAAATTTTAAACAAAATACACATCAAAATAGAAACTCACCAATACATATGTGCATATATATATAAATTCACCAATACATATGTGCATATGTGCATATATATATATATATAAACTCACCAATACATATATATATATATGTGCATATATATAAATTCCAAGCATATAAATTTCCCAAACCTCATAAGTGCTTTCCTAATCTTCCTCTTCTTCTTGTTTAAACTTGATTCTCCATAACTCCCATACTCCACTTGTTAAAATCCTCAAATAAACCACACTGAAACTCACGTTACTCATCAACACCAAGATTAAAATTCAAATCCAAAGGAAAAGAATAAGAGAAGAGAGGTAAACTAACACCAACCTTACCTTAATCTTGCCCAAATCTTTATTCGATTCATCAAATCCCTTGGCAAACCAAATAAACAAAGAAGAATAGCAAAGAGAGAGTCCCAGCCAAAAGAGGTTGGTCTCCCTTTACTTTCTACTTTCTTAAATTCTATCTAATCCCTAATGCCAAGTGTCACTTGCCTATTGGCCCAATAAAAGATTTGTATGACAATTTCTCTATTTGGTCCATTAACTCTTCTATAATCTTACATTAGCATAATACATATATATAATTCTTACATTGGCCCACAATTAAATCCTTACCCCCCTTCAATTAAGTCCCAAATTAATACCTTACAATTTTGGAATTGGCCGCATTTGCCGAAACTTTTGCATTAATACCGAATTCATCCTTTCGGCACACCTGATGCCATAACTCACATACATTCGGCATATAACTGATCCATTCTCAAAATTTAGCCCTCATAGTAATTTATTCCAGTCAATTAAATCATGCATGCAAAATTACCAAATTACCCTTTGTCTTAATTCAAATCATATCTTTTCTCCTACCTAATCACTCTGACCATCAAATCATAGAGTTTCAATCACCAAAATCCCTAGAAATATACAAATCCTACTAGGGTACATTCGGGGTGTTACATTTATAGTTGAGCATGAAAAGTAAATGCATGTTTTATGTGAATACTTTGGAATTTGAGTTAATAAAGGATATAATATTTTGTGACATAAAGCATGCAAACATGTATTATAGAAATGAGGATGGTGTGTTCTGGTTGGATATGAATGATGAAATACTGAAGTTGAGAAGTGAAATTAAAATAATATGATTATAAATGTGCAAATTATTATGAAAATCACAATTGAGAATAAAGAAAGAAAAGAATCAGTGCCCTTAGTAAATGATAAGAAACACGGGTAAGATATAATTGGCCGACCATAGGGATGTAATTTATTTGGAGTGTCGGATGGATATTGAATATTTATTTGGAGTGTCGGATTGATATTGAATATTAATTTCGGAGTGTCGGTTGGATATTGAATATTTATTCGGAGTGTCGGTTGGATTTTGAACATTTATTCAGAGTGCATGATGGAAATTTGTTCGGTGTGTTGGGTAAATGGTGATTTGTGTTGTAGGTTAATGGTTACCTACAGTAAGAGATTGAAGTGTAGTGCCAGGTATAGGCCATTTCAATCCATTAGGCTTAAAGGGCCTCAGTCTCATGTATCCCCTCGGTGTGTTCCATCGAGTTACTATAGGCAATCTTATTTATTTATTTATTTAAAATGGATTTAAACATTGAAAAATAATTGGTTTAATATGACATTAATTTAGTAAGGAAAACAAAAATAATATATATATAACGATATACTTGCTTGTTTAATTATGGATGATGGTAAATTGCATATTGTTTGATTTCGTTTTTGCTATTTAATGTTCTTAAACTTTGATGGTATAAATTAAGTGTATAAATTAAGAGAAGAAATGGTAAATGAATGCATGGAACTTGGATTAAATGTCTTCTGGAGGACAAGCCAAATAAATGGAATGGTTAGAATAATGAATGATTGTGTGGAATAAGTGGTTGTACAGAGGTTTGCATATATTTCACTACAAAAAAAATGTATTTTACCGACGGAATTCAGCATTTTACGGACGGAATAAATCCGTCCCTAAAACGAGCATAGGTACCAATTTACCGACAAAAAATTCGGTCAGTAATGTTACCGATAGAAATTACCGACGAAATTGTTAAAAATATTCCTTCGGTAATTTTATTAAAAAATCATCACCTATTTTGTCACGTTGACCATTTACCGACGGATTAGTCTATTGGTAAACCGTCGGTAAATTTAATTAATAAATTATTAATTAATTTTAATATAAACAGCAACGAATTTTTTTCGTCGGTAAAGTTGTAGGCAAATAATATTTAATAAAAATATTAATACAATTAAAATGAGAGCGACGGATTTTTCCGTCAGTAAGTTGTCGGTAATATTAATTTTTTGGCATAATTTTTTTCATAATTTTTTGCGAAAATAATATATTTCCTGTTTGCAAATCCCAAATTAAACACAATAACTTAAATACAAAAAGTCTAAAATTTAAATTAAAGATATATTTTAATATATAACAAAAATAATAGACATCATAACTGTTGTGTAAATATATTTGTATAGTGCACAATATTTTACAGTTGTACAAAAAATTATATATTTGTAACTGCAATGCAAGCAATACCAATGTTGGTATTGTACATGAAATTTTGCAGTGCTATACAAAAAACATCTAAAGTAGTCTAACTGTATGCAAATAATACCAATATCGGCATTGTGCATAAAGTTTTGCAGTACTATATAAAAAAATTATCTAAAATAGCCTATGTAAATTCAGAAGACTAGCTAGGATGTACCATGGCTGTCCATAATAGCAGAAGGGTCTGAGGTAGGTTGCTGATCCCCATTTGATAATTCTTTTCGTACTTTATTTGTTAAAACCGGTAGTAATTTGTCAGTCAATTTTTCTGTCAATTTGTCTGTGAGGACATCCATCAAGCTAGGCATATATGCGTTAACTGCCTCTTGCGCAATATTTTGTATGTTTTCTGCTGTTGTAAGTTGTGCATGCAATGGTGAACCTGACTGTGCATTAGAATGGTATGTTTTCTACAATAAAACCATTACTGACCACAAGAAGAAGAGGATTGTAATACAAAAATGCCTCATATAGGAAGTGATCCCGCAAATCTGCACTCATTCTCATGACAGAATCCCATCCAATCTGCAAATTTCACAAGCAATGGGAGAAGCAACATCATTAAGTACGTGTCTTTTGAATGCATTCTATGCTACCATCAAATACAAAATACATGAGAATGAGAAGATACACACTGACCTTGCAACAACTGAAACCCCAAAGAAAGAACAAGAGTACCTGGACATTAAACTCCTTTCGAATCACTAACATATAAAAATGCCAATGATAGGCCAAAAAAAAAAAGAAAAAGAAAAAAAAAAGAAAAAAAAAGGAGGAGGAGGAGAGAGAGAGAGAGAGATGAAGCAAAAGGTAATAATAGGAAAAAATACCATCACTAAACAAAGGCTAATAATATGAAAAAATCTAAATCCTACTAAGGGTATAAACTCCTTGGAGCATTCTTGCAGTGGATAACATTCAGCCAACATATACTGACTCATATTCTTAGTTCAATTTTTTTTTCTTTTAATTATAGAAAATGAATGTAAAATAGAAGATGTTCCAGTTATATTAATATTCCAACCAGTAATCCCTTTAGTCAATAAAACACCATTCCATAAACAAATGGGAACAACCACATCCTAAAAAAATTCAACATCGTAACTAGACTAAAAGCCATATCCACCTCAATCTTTAATCAGATTGGCGTGTTATTGGCATATACTTGACATAATTATAAAAGCATAAACCAAACTGAAAATTAATCTATTGGAAGAAAACATGGATATCAGTACATCATTAACAACAAAACCTTAAATCTCCATAACAATATTGGTGATGGCATAATAGCAGCAGCATTAATTGGTACAATTGTACTCTTCATTTCATTCGACTCCACTGAATGCAAGAAACCTTCCTCAGCACCATTCCCCTGCTCACCGACTGACAAATATTCAGCAACCACTAGTTATATAATTCTCGATACTAATTTCCATTTGTATATTCACTTATGAACACACACACACACAAAGCAACAGATGAACATTCAGTATATATAAGGAAACTTGGCTAACAATATTTTTCTACCAAGATCTAGTGCCCAAAAACGAAACTCCATCATTCTTGTGTGTATGTATATGCAAATGCATCTCTGTTGGTGTAGTTTCTCGGCCTAATTTTTTAGTCTGCACATTATTTGAAACAACAAAGAAAAATTGCTGAAGGATATGAATGCAAGATAGTTATTTAAATCAAATCTATTAAAAATTTATGAACTAGGTAGTATGAATGGATTTTACCAAATTTAAGCGATGCTCATTGATCGATATAGAACCTCCAGTATGTGTACCAAGTGACCCACTTTCAGCCATACATTTACGATTTGCAACATTTTGATCACATCTCTTCTGTGTGTTAGGATCCTGCGACAGTAACTGCCAACTCTCCCAAACAGTATCTGGGACAGATTGTAGAAACTATTACATATCTCCTTGTATAGTGAACGAAATTCTATGAGGTTAATTTTTATGAAAAATAGACTTCTAAACCTATAAGTTTCATGAAGAAAGTAAAGCCTAATTCTGTCCTTAAGTTTGGCAAATTTTAACTTCATTCCGGACCTATTGACAGCACTGTTAATAGGAACAGTATTTAGTAAAATGTAAATATCTTGAGTTCTGGTGGTGATATTGAAATTATTTTTGATGTCACAGAAACTGGAAACATAGGGGAACATGTTTGTAGAAGGACATTTTTGCTAAACATTACGTTTTCCAGGTCAAAAATGGCATATAAGTGGGATTTGGAATTCTACCTCTGTGAAGAATTCTAAAAGCAGAATTTTAATATTTAATGTTAAATGTTGTTATGTTCTCTAGAGATACAAGGAATATATATATTGAGCTTATGGATATAAATTGAATATATATATATATATATATATATATATATATATATATATATATATATTGAGCTTATGAATATGAATTGAATATATATATTCAGTTTATGAATATGAACATTTAATGTTTAAATGTTGGTATGTTTACAAGGAATACACATTCAGATTATGATTATGAATTTTAATGTTTAAATGTTGTTATAATTAAATGTATAATTACATGGGAATGCATTGATTTACATATAGCATGTAAAATGATTGATTGAAAAGTCATGTATATATATTGGCTAATGTTTATATTGGCAGCTTACTTGGCCGTGCATCTAGCTTACTTGGCCTTACTTGGCCGTGCATCTAGCTTACTTGGCCGTGCAAGAATTTTTGGTTATCGGCTGATGTTTATATTGCTTATGTATATTTTTATATATTAAATTGGTTATTATTAGTTATCTTTAGTTAGTTATCTTCACTTGTACATTTATCTTATTCTTAGCTGTCAATTTGTTTTCATAGGTTACACAGTTTCGTATCCCTTATCTTTTTCATGTATATAGAACCCAAACAGGTGATCTATGAAAACAGAGTTTTCATCTCAAAACTTTTCAACATGTATGTTCAAACATATGTACATGGCCTGTTGCAGAGGGGTAAAGGTTATGCTAAAGTACGCATTAATAACAAAAATAAATACAGAAAATAGAAACACTACAGCCACACCACAAAAGCAAAGTTCAAGCAGAACAAAATCATTGAAAAGCTACTAATAGAAAAAAAAAAAAAAGAAGACTCTTTTTTATCTTTATAAGTATATAAATGTGGCTGTCAGCTGCTGTTATGCACCTTCTGTAGGTAATTTACAAAATGATTCAGCTTTGCTTCACTTGTGCATAATAATAAAAGTATTCCATTAGCAATTCAAAGATTACTCAAATCCAAGTCATATATTTTTACTTAATAACACTCTCAAATGCAGAGTGCCATTTAGCAGATACACTTACAAATATTTAAGCTCTAGAAGTAGTTATTTAAGCTTTGGTAAAGTTCGTCAGAACATGAATTAGTTTTTGCTAATTTGTTTATTTGAGTATGCTCAAAATTGACAGTCCAAATAGAAATCGAAGGAGTCTAATCATGAAATAAATAAAGCTAAACTTTATAATTCCAATCACAACTCAAAGTAGGAAAAACAGAGCCACTCAGAAGGTCCTCAAACATTTCTACCCAGCCTAGGTAAAGGAAACAAGTATCATAAAGGGCTACAATGGCAACCAGAGGCACGTTTAGTTAAAGACTTTTCAGCATTGAACCTACTTAAATTTCTAAATTCTTCTGGCATGTGAATACACTTACCCTGATTCTACCAAATCAACTTAATAAACAAATAAACATAAAAGCAGTTCAGTTCAAAAAAGTTCTAGCAAGCGTTGGGATAGCCAAAATAAATAAGGATGAAATCCATTCTGAGTTGGAGTTTCTTTTAGAGGGAGGGTCTTTTCCAAGGTCCCAACCCACTCAAAAACCTCTTACCCAATCGCAACCGCAAAACCCAGTGCAAGCTCCGCAAAAAAAACACAAGGAGAGAATCGATACAATATCCCTAGATATAAGAAAGCTCCTATATAAATTATAATCCTAAATTTCCATATAAATAGAATAGGAACGCTTAAATAAAAGACTACGTACCGCACTTCTCACAATGGAAAAAGTTGTCTTCACCCCTAACTCTGTGGATCACAGGTCACAGTCAAACTTTAGGAATACAAGAGCTTTGAAAAATACTATTAAAGAGTGACGAAGGGAGATTGCGAGGATGGGTGTTAGAGCAGCGGTAGTGAATGGCCGGTGGGTGTAACCTCGCCGTCAAGATGACGAGGATGGGTGTTGGATCGGCTCAAGAGAAAATATGAAGACAAGGGTTGTTTAAGAACTCAGACATATGGGGATTTCTTTGCCCTAAATTTGTTTTATTATATATTTTATTAATATTAAATATAATATATTTTATTAATATTTACCGACGGCTTACCGACGCAAATAAACCGTAGCTAAAACTAAACCCCTTAGCCCTCAAAATTTTTTGCACTTAGTTACTGACGGACAATACATTCGTCGCAACTTCTGTCGGTAAATAAAAAATGTTTGTGTTACCGACAAAAATTCCATCACTACATGAATTAATTGAAAAAAATATTTACCGATTGCAATAACCGTCGGCAAATCGATCGCTATCAATTGGCGCCAACATTTTTTACCAATAATACCGACGAATTATTATTTTCGTTGGTAACAATTTTGTCATTTATCAAATTGATTTTTTTACCTACGCATTATAGGTTTAGTCGGTAATCCATCAGTAATATATTAATTTTACCGACGGATTGTATGTCCGTAGGTAAAATCCATCGGTAAAATGCATTTTTTTTGTAGTGTTTCTTTTATGAATTATGTGAACTTTATGAATATGAAAAAATTTGGAAATGAGTGTAATATGCATATGGTATGTGTAAGCCTTTGTATATGCAATGGGTTATAAATGAAACGAAGGAATTTTTAAATGGTTTATAAATAGTATAGGTGAAGAGAAAATGGTTAAATGAAATGAAAACCATAATGTACATGTACAAAATATATTATGATTTCTGGTTAAAGGAACTGAATAGTAAATTTAAGTAATAAGATGTAAATATCAAATAAGTATGTAGATTAAAGAACAAAAAGGAAAATTTAAGTGACAAAATGATAAATACGCATTACCACTATAGATTAAGAAATAAAATGACAAATTTTAAAGATAAAAGTCTTGATTAAATAAACGATATTAGTAAACGATCTTACAAATTAACAGTATGATGAAAGTGCCTTTATGTATGCATATAAATTAAGTCTTCATAATTATGTATAACGTATATGAAAAAAAATGTTAGTAGTAATTATAGTATAAGACACAAGAAGAAACTATTATGATAAAAGTGAATAGGATGTAGCTAAATACGAACTAACTATATAGTTTGACATGGAATTTATCATATGATCCTAGTATCTGGTATATAAGTGTATTTTTAAATACAACTATTGTAAAAGAATTGAGCTGGCAAAATTACGTGGTTCTGATTTCCAATTTTTGGGATATGTAGGAAGCTTGGAATACATATTCCAAGTCCGAACCAAATTATAGAAAATTTATTGGTACAAAAGTTTTAGATGGGCTATATTTTATAAGGAAATGTTGCCGAAAATTCTTTTTGCTAGGTGAATAGTACACACTACGATAAAACAATTAAAGGACACCGCGAGCGTTAGAGTAATGTAAATGGATTAATAGGAACATAATGGAAAGGCATGTATGGATTATTATTATTTGAAAATAGTTATGTAAGTTTATATTATTGATATAATGTACACATGAATGATGGGTTATAGTTTGAATGGATGATGTGGTGTAGAGGTTGCTCGGGTTGAAAATTGAATATTCAGGAGTATAAATTTTCAAATGCACAGGTGGGTTAGGTTAGAAATGCAGTTGTTATGCTGCCAAAATTTTTATCAAATGAATAGTAAATTGGGTAGTTACGTGCACATTGACAAAGCAATGGTAAAATAATGTCCCCCATTAAAGGAAAATGTCATATGAAATTAAAGTGACGTTATAGTTAATGACTTAAGTTAAAATATAAGAAATAAGCCTTGTGATACCCAATACTCGTGTTAAATTACGAGTTTAGGGTATTCCAATGATAGCTTTTTGTGAAATAATGTATTTTAAACTTTGAGTGTGTAACAAATGAATATCAAAGCGTAATTTGACTTGTACAGTAATTAAATAGAGACAACTGGCATATGAATAGTTTGAATTTCTTAAGTAAAAAAATTTGCATAAAAAGATATATGATAAGTAACTAAACTTGTCACTTGATCAGTTATAGGTTCAGTGTAGCACACCATGTACCTCCTAGGATATATGGGGGTGTTATAGCTCGGACGTATGCTAAAAAGGCTCATGAGGAGCAAGATGCCCCCGATGTTATATCGGGTATTTTCTCTTTATTTAATTATGATATGCATACTTTGATTGATCCATGTTCCACTCACTCATATATATGCACTGTGGGTTTGTCTGATAAGATGTTGTCTGTAGATCAATTACTAGATGATATACATGTGACTAGTCCTCTAGGGTAAAGTATTATTGTAAAACGTGTCTTTAGAGATTGCCCAATTATGATACATGGAAAGGAATTTGTTGCTGATTTAATTGAGTTACCTTTTCATGAATTTGATATGATTTTAGGTATGGACTGGTTGTCCAAACATCAACCTATAGTTGATTGTGGGTTAAAGACAGTTGTGCCTAAAAGTCCTGATCAGTCAGAGACAGTGATACATGGTATGCGATCTGGTTCTTTGATGAATGTAATTTCTGCTATGTAAGCCAGACGTCTTCTTAGGAAGGGATGTGAAGCTTTTTAGCTATGGTGCTTGATTCTAAATCGGAACATGTAAATTTGTAAAATATTCCTGTAGTTAATGAATTTTCTAATGTGTTTCCAGAAGATTTGCCAGGTTTATCACCTGAGAGAGAGGTTGAGTTGTCTATTGAAATTTTGCCAAAGATAGCTCCCATTTCCAAAGCATCATACAGAATGGCTCCAATAAAATTGAAATAATTAAAAGTGCAATTGCAAGAGCTTCTGGATAAGTGTTTTATCTGACCTAGTGTTTCATCCTGGAGAGCACCAATTCTTTTTGTGAAGAAAAAATATGGTACCTTGAGGATGTGTATTGATTACCGCAGATTAACAAGGTTACTGTGAAGAACAAGTATCCTTTGCCAAGGATAGACGATTTATTTGACCAATTTGAGGGTGCCGGGGTATTTTCTAGGATTGACTTGAGATCGGGTTACTACCAGCTTCGGATTAAGGAAATATATGTTCATAAGACAGCATTTAAGACCCGATATGGTCATTATGAATTTCTGGTGATGCCATTTGGATTAACCACCTGCAACGTTTATGGATTTCATGAATTGGGTATTTCACCCCTATCTAAATCAGTTTGTTGTATTTATAGATGATATTTTGGTTTATTCCAAGAATGAGTAGGAACAAGCACAACATCTAAGGATTGTGTCGCAGATTCTGAGAGATAAGCAGTTATATGCTGAGTTGAGCAAATATGACTTCTAGCTCAAGGAAACGTCCTTTTTAGGGCATATTGTTTCTTTAGAAGGAATCCTGGTAGATATAGCGAAAATAGAAGCCATTGTTAACTGGAAACTACCTAGAAATGTGACTAAAGCATGATGTTGTTTGGGTGACAGTTGATCGACCTACCAAATCTGCTCATTTTATACCTATTAGAGACTTGCTAAATTATATGTATCTGAGATTTTCCAGTTGCATGGGGTGCCATTGTCCATTGTATCTGATCAGGATCCTCGGTTCACTTCCAGATTTTGGAAAAGTTTGCAAGCAGCTCTGGGTACTTGACTTAGTTTCAATACAGCTTTTTATCCATAAACAGATGGGCAGTCAAAAAGGGTGATTCAAATTTTGGAAGATATGCTTCATGGTTATGTTATAGATTTTCCTGGAAGTTGGGATAGGTATCTCCCATTAATGGCGTTTGCCTATAACAACAATTATCAGACTAGTATTTGCATGGCACCATATGAAACTCTGTATGGCAGGAAGTGTATAACACCTGTATACTAGACTGAACTGAATGAGAACAAAGTGATTGGCCCATATTTGGTAAAAGATACAAAAGAGAAAGTTCAGATCTTCTGACAGAGATTAAAAGCCGCCAATGATAGGCAAAAGTCTTATGCTGATCTTAAAAGAAAGGATATAGAATATTCAGTCGGTGACAAAGTATTTCTAAAAGTTTCACCATGGAGGAAAGTATTCTGATTTGGCAAGAAAGGGAAACTGAGTCCGAAATTTATTGGGCCTTATTAAATCCTTGAAAGAATTAGATCAGTTGCTTATAGGTTAGCCTTACCTCCAGAGTTAGATAAGTTGCATGATGTATTTCATGTATCAATGCTTCCAGTTCAATCTGCGGAATCACATGTGATGAAGAGATTCAAATATCGGTCTGATGAGTCACATGTGCTCCCGGTTCAAGAGATTCAAATACAACCACATTTTTCATATGATGAAGAACCGAAAGCAATTATGGCTAGAGAAGTAAAACAACTTCGGAACAAGCAAGTTCCTCTAGTGAAAGTGTTAGGGCAACATCATGGCATTGAAGAGGCAACTTGAGAGCCAGAATCAACGATGAGACTTCAGCATCCTCGGCTATTTGAATTAGGTATGAATTTCGAGGACAAAATTTTTTTTAGAGGGAGAGAAATGTAAGGCCCCACAATGTACCCTAGTAGTATTACACATACTTAGGGTAATAAAATTTGCATAATTACGTAATTGTCGAGTGATTACGTAATAAAGGACACAATAAATTCGTAAAATGCTGGATTATAAGTTATATGTTGAAATGAAATTATAATAAATTAAAATTAAGGACTAAATGGATTAAAAAGAATTAAATATATGCAGTTAATGAAATTAAGGAGTAATTAAAGGATTAAAAGTGAAATTGTCCAAGCCATATAAATACTGACATGCAAAACCTATGATGGACACCTAGCATGCTAAATGACATTCTCAGCTGGAATTGGAAAAGAAATCCAGCCATATTCTTCTACTTCTTCTTCTACAATTCACATGAGAATGCAAGCTACGAAATTAAAGGAAAAATATGCATGCAAACTAAGTTTTGTGAAATCAAGTTAATTGATAAGTGGGTTTGCTATTTTTCATTTCTTCTTTTCTTTCATATCAGATTGAATCTTCTGTAAAACCAAGTTAAAACATATTGTAATGTGTATAAATGTGATTATTAGTCGAAGAAAATCAAAGATTAAAGAAGGGGAAAGAGGCAGCAACTTGAAATTCAAAGTTTGAAGAAAGACTTTGGTTCAAAATCAGGTTTGGGATTTTAATCACATGTGCTGGAGTGTTTGTGTATTGGTTTTGAATTGATTTGTAGCTTATAATGAGTATAAAAATGATAGGAAAATACAGGTTTGAGGAAGATTTGGTCGGATTTAAGTTTTGGTGAGTTTTTGAATTTGTTTGGTTGAAACTCTGTTTTGAATTTTTATGAGTAGATTCTAGTATTTTGGTGATAATTCGAGTTATAGAGCTCCAAATGGCTTAATTCTAGTGGCTATAAATCCTTAAGACATATATATTTAATTGTCTAGAAGGGATGGAAATTCGATTTTGTCTCTAGGATAATTCTTTGAATATTTGAACTGAATTTTGTCCCTTTTAATGGAATAGTATGTGTTCTATTAAACATAACTCTTCGGTGCGATGTCCAAATTGGATGATTTTTGTGCCAAAATAATCATAAGACATAGTAGAACAATTGTCTAGAAGACATCTTTGCCTAAAAATATCATACCTAGTGAAATTCCTTAATTACAATATCCTTGAGATTTGTTGTGCGCACGATTTGATGACTGACTAGAAAACACAGTTATGTTTTTAGCATATAAATCTAGCGATCTGGTTGGAAAACAAAGCCGTGTTTTTAATAAAACACGGCTGTGTTTTAGAGTAAATTCTGCCCTCTTCACCAATTCATTCTAGAATCAGCCCCGCACCTCCAATTTAGATCCGAAGTGTTAAGAAACGCTTGAAATTAAATGTTACTTATTTATTGATTAAGCAATGAGGATATGTGATTAAATTACATGTGAATCGAATAAATCTTTATGATGAAGAACTAATTAATATGATGATTAATTATGATTCAAATTATGAGTTTAGCTTGCTATATGAATAATGATCCAATGATAAAGTATGTGTCTGTGATTTTGATGTCTCATGAAATTATTATTATTAATTACAAGATTGCATGAAATTCTGATTTATTAGCGAGCCTGCTAGCCAATCTAGGTTCTTGATAGATAGGCATGCTTATTGTGACGCCCCAATACCCCTTGGGAGGATATCGGAGTCGCCACACACACATACGCATACACATACTTACATACACTATAGCGGAATAACATCCTTATAAGCAGAAAAGAAACATCATTAAACAAAACATACTTCTCATGTACAACTTTAAGCATTCATATTACAAAACATCGATGTCCTTCTAGTACATGATCATTCTTCTAAACATATACACTTCAATTACAAAAAAAACTTACTATATCATCGATACAAAAGAATCATATATATAAACAAAAGAACTGCACACAAGCTCCTAGTGCCAACAGATGCTCAATTTCTATAAACCGAACTGAACCTACAAACCTACACGGGAAAACAACTGTGCTAAGAGATAATACTTAGTGGGGATATACAAAAGCAATAGACTTCTCACGAAGTCATAAAGATCACATAATGTAAATATCACAAATAATCATGCTATACACACACTATCATTCTTTAGCATATAACTTTTCATGCACATAACCTCTAATTCCTTCATATAGTCATATACATATATATATTGAACATATCAACATGCCTTTATCATATACAATCACCACAACATATACATAATCCCTAGCTTAGTGCACCTCACAAATTATAAGTGATAATATATCGCTGCTTCTATTACATTATCAATACATATATATACATATCACTGCATCTCTTGCTGAAACATAATTACTCAATAGAATAGCCTGAATTCACATCGATGGTGGATACGGGTACTCTAGATACTGATAAACAGTACCAAATATCTAGAGACCTAACTCAAACATCTTAATACCCCAAGGTATCAAACATCTGGACACAAATAGTGCCACACTGGCAGCTACACTCTAGCCCTTTATAAGCATGCTTATCTATCCACTATTATGAATCCTTCAGGCTTAACATATATACTCTACTTATATAACGTATACTTTACATTTACTCAAGTGTCTAATCAGATCATCATACTTCAATCTCAATTCATGCATTAAGCAATCATGAGCATGCATATACATTCATTTATCATCTATGACCAGCAGTATAAATTTAACATGCTTACATAGTAAATAAAATATCTTAGATTTTAGTTACTCATTTAACATGCCAAATCATCAAGCATATGATCCATATATTCAATTATGTTATCACATTTAAACCTTACTAAGCATGGTCATACATAATCCAATGCAATATTACACACAAATAAAGATAAATGACTTGTATTCATAACTCTGAACAATGTCACACTCGCGACAGAACCCAAACCATATTGTTTTCGCGCTCGTGGATAATGTTGCACTCGCGACAGAATGCCAAAATAGCTTCTGTTACGCCCACGACGGAGCTCACGCTCCCGACAAGGCATTGGAAGGCAAACCTCGCCCACGAAGTATTATGTCGCTCTCGCGACATAATACTTCGTGGGTGAGGTTTGCCTTGCAATGCCTTGTCGCGGCGACAGAACCTGAACTACTTGTTCAAACTCCCAACCTCTCAAGTCTCAAGCACATACTTTACACATACTCTCCTATATTCACATGCATGACTTCTAGAATTATACATACACTAAATCCAGCCGAAAGGGGCCTTCAAACAAATTCTCTCATACATGTAACTTTCTCATACCTATCTTATAACTAACATATACTTAACATGCAAATAATCAACTTTATACAACTTTAAATTGTCAAAGAAGCAACATGCAACTCATCACTAATAACCACATGCAATTTTAACAACTAAAAGAGCTGTTGAAATATATCAAAGTCCACTACTTCCCAACTAATCAAACATGCATCCAACTAGAAAACAACTACAATCACAACCCAACCAACATGCATCTAACAAGAATTAACACACGATCCCAAACCTCAAATGAAGCTTGATCAACCTTCTCTTCTTACTCAAACCTTGTCTTTACCCTTGTCTTTTCTCTTGTCAACAGCTTCTTGCACAAAACCAACCAAATACATTCACTTAATCCAATACTCAGACAACTTTAAATCAAAAACAGAATTAGAAGAAGAAGATGACACTAGAACATCCAACCACACTTACCTTTCCACTTTATCTCTTCAAACCAATCCAAACTCAAATCTTTATTCAAATCCAAAGAAGAAGAAGCAAGAATCAAAAGAAATGAAGAACAAAGAAAGGGAAGAAGAGATGTCCGGATCACATGCAATGAGTGGGGGTAGATTTGACTCCACTCACCCCTATTTATTGCATGCAGAAGCTTATGTGGCAAGTTCTCATCAAGCCACTAGTCAAGCCTTTGCAACTTGTCCAACTCAATACAAACTTCCCACTTAATCCTTTGGCCAACCCCCTTTTAGTCCCTCAATTAAATTCTTTTCTTCATTAACTTATATTCTCTTTCCAATTACATCCCTACTAACTCACAATTTCATACTTGCACAATTACTTTTGTACCCTTTACTATACAATTAACACTAAAATTCCTTCTAGGGTACAATTCGGGTCATTACACTTATAGGGTGCCCGAGCAGCCACTACCTGATTTCTTCCCTTTGGGGATGCCTGATATAATATGTACATTTCTTCCCTTCGAGGATGCCTATTATGTTGTCTTCCCTCCGGGGATGCCTGATGTCTGTTTCTTCCTTTCAGGGATGCTTGATATTTCACCCATTATCCACTCTTATAGAAAGGCAGGCAGTGTAGTTTTCTAATAAGATTTTGATATGATTTAGTTATGGTTTTGGTATTTATTCCAAGTAAAATACGTGATGTCAGTATAGTGTAATCTAAGTTCTAATAATTAATCTGTATTAAATGATTATTTAATTAACCATTAAATGTACGCACGTTATCTTTTGCATATGTTTATAATTAGCTTTATTTATATATGTGATTCTTGATTTAATTATAACATACCCATGTGTGCATTGATGACTTCTGTGAGAGGTCATCCATTATCATTTTAAATCTCCACTAAGCAATACTCTTAGCACAGATTTTCTTTTAATCCGTTCAAGTACCGGTGATAACTCTTTCCATAGGAGCATCCCGCATGGTCAAAAGTCTACACAGACTTAGGATCTGAAAGATGATATTTTGATGTAGGTTTCTTTTGGTTTTGAACTAATATATTTTGAAAGAGATCTTTTTATATTAGGAGTTTGTAAATAATGCTGATGTAATGCGTATAAAATTTTAAATATATGGTGTATATATTTTGTATAAGTGGATATGAATTCTCCAGTTAAGCTAAGCATGATTAAGTATGTTGAAATTTACTTGATGAGAATATAAGTATGATTAAAGTCTATTTGTATGTTTTCTGAATGTACAGTTCTGATTATGTGACACCCCTTTATAGGATCTCTGTGTTTACAGTTATTTTCTGTCAGATAGTAAGGGGTGTTACAAGGAGTCCATGATTAAACAATCATATAAGAACCATTAATTACCTAAGGCCCAGATAGCAAGGCATGATTATATTCATCAATAGAAGAGAGCTGTATAAGAAAAAAACCTCTTCCCAAATCAATAACACGAGCATTTTCCATATTCCACATAGACTCTAGCGTACTGCACGAGGCCTTATAGCCAATAATTTTGTCCAGCAAATTAACTACAATTGCATTTTCAAGAGTCTTCGACAGTTTATTTTTCAATTCATTTGAAAGTTGCACCACTGGAACAGGGCCACTCATATCAATAACATCATCATGATCTACCTTAATGCCAAAAGAATCCATAACATCAGTCATAGTCGTTTCCATACCAGCCCTAGAAATAAGACTATTTTTGTATCCCATTGATTGTTGCAAATTAGATCTCACCTTGACTTTCTTGGTAACTCAATCTTCATCCGTGGGAGGAAGTGTTCGACCTTTGTTGACAACAGCCTCAACCTCTGACTCCATCACCGGACTTTTGTAGTGCCTCGTCAGCTACCTTTAGTAACACATTTATTTTGCTAATTAGTTACTGTGTTCTTGTTACAAACATACTATTCCCTTCTTTCATATGCGTTAAAGAGTGCCTACATCACTCCTAGCATCTTTAGTGCGCCTACATACATCCTAAATCTTGATGCGTGCCATCTCAAATAAAACAGTTGATAAAATAGAACATTTTTAGTTCATCTAATTAACACAGGTATCATAACAGAAACCATGTGTATATAAACAAAAGCGAATCATTGATTACCACATGAAATAATAGTGTGCAACCCATCACAACTGGCTGGCTTCCCATGGATTTCTTAGCACGTGCGACACCATCAAATAAGTAATTTAAACACAGTTTTGCCCATTTAATCTCTCTAATCATATCAACTTCAACAAATAAATATAGGATGCTTGGCCCCAGGTCTGTTCTTTAGGGTACCCGAAGAATTGCAAGCATCGAGTATAAAACGAAAGCCATGACGTATGTGTCCTTAGGAACTTCATTGCTCCTCAATAAATTTTCCAACAAGTGAGAGGTTATTGTGTACCTTTTCTTCGCCCTGGTGCAAAATATATGGAGCAAATTTTGTGGGACATCTTGTTTTCTTAGGTCATGTTCTATGGTTCCACGAGGAACTCCCATGATTTCCTCAAGATCATGTTCATGGACTTTGAAAGCCTCTGTTCCTATAACAAATGCACATGACTCAACATTGAATAACGATATCAGTGAAGTTACAACTAGCTTGTTCTGTACAACACCATGTAACTCAAGTAAGCCTCCAAATCCGTGTTCACGTACTAGTTCCTTCTTCTCATGGCTCATTAAGCTCACCATTTCATTAAATTATTTGTTGAGCATCGGATCAGGTAATGGCTAGATTTCAGGTTCTCCAATCCAGCTCAATCATCCTACTTGTTGGCCAAAACAACAAACATGGGATAAGGTATGGATTCTATCCCTTTTCAATTTTAATATCTTCTAATAAATTACTATACATACATATGTGTTGGAATAATTCAAAATAATTAGTTGGTAAAATTATATATTTGAATTAGTCTTTAGTTTGTTTTTATTTGATTTTATATGGTAGGATTTTAAGGAGAAAAATCTGAATTAGTTTGGAATTTAATTGTATTTGCTTATTTAAATCCAATAGTTGTTTCAATTTATATGATGAAATAAAAAAGATCCAGTATTTGTTTTTCGCTCTCTTCTCTTCTTCCTTCCTAAAAAACCCAACATGGTATCAGAGCTTTAGATCTTAGAGAGACCTATAATCATGGCCACCACTAATACTTCAATCCCCGCACCTCCAATTTTCAATGGTGAAAACTTTCAAGTGTGGGCTATCAAGATGAAAGCTCATCTAAAAGGTCTTGGCTTATGGCAATGGGTCGAAGGGAAAAGAGAATTGCCATCTCTAGGAAATAATCCAACCCTTAATCAGATAAGGGCTCATGAAGAAGAACAAGCAAAAGCTCCAAGAGCTTTATCTATAATCTATTCAGCAGTCTCTGAAAGCGTTTTCACAAGAATTACAACGTGTGACACTGCAAAGGAAGCTTGGGATTTGTTGAAAAAATTATATCAAGGCAATGAAAGAACAAGAAAGATGCAAATCTTAAATCTCAAAAGAAATTTTGTGACTTTAAGTATGAAAGAAAAGGAGAGCATACAAGAATATTCCGACCGGTTGATGACGGTGGTGAACAAAATTCGACTATTGGGAGAAGACCTACCAGATAGTAAGATCGTGGAAAAGATGTTTATAAGTTTGCCTGAAAGATTTGAGGCGAAACTTTCGTCTCTTGAAGATTCAAAAGAAATTGGTGAGTTAACATTAACAGAATTGATTAATGCTTTGCAGGCACAGGAACCAAGAAGAGCTATGAGAAAGGTTGAAGTCGATGAACCAATAGTTGAAGGAGCTTATATTGCGAAAGTTTCAAATAGATCGGGAAAAATTCCTCAGTGTAGCCATTGCAAGAAACCTGGCCACAAAAAAGAAGATTGTTGGCACAAGGGTAAGCCACAATGTTTTCATTGCAAGAGATTTGGGCATTTGCGGAAAGATTGCAGAATAAAAAATGAAGAACAAGCAAATATGGTGAATATGGTTGAAGAAGAAACTCCTTGGTGAGAAGTGCACCAAGAAAGTTGATGAGACGGTGCATCAACAAAGAAGAAAGTTGATGAGACGGTGCATCAACAAAAGCAGATGTGATGAGAAGTGCATCACAAAAATTGAGAAATATGGAGAGATGTGCTCCATGAAAGCTTGAATTTTTTTTAATTTTTAATTAAGGGAAGGTGTTGGAATAATTCAAAATAATTAGTTGGTAAAATTATATATTTGAATTAGTCTTTAGTTTGTTTTTATTTGATTTTATATGGTAGGATTTTAAGGAAAAAAATCTGAATTAGTTTGGAATTTGATTGTATTTGCTTATTTAAATCTAATAGTTGTTTCAATTTATATGATGAAATAAAAAAGATCCAGTATTTGTTTTTTGCTCTGTTCTCTCCTTCCTTCCTAAAAAACCCAACAATATGCAATGCCAAGTCCCACTCCCCAGGCTAAATCACAGTACTTACACGACAATTTTCCTTTGCTGCACAGACCATATCAATGTTAAGATAGTGTTCAAGAAATTCTAGGCTATTTATTTACATTACTTCACAGAGTCAGTGTTGCCATTGTAAGACTCTACGAAGCACTACATTCATACAATTTTGTCCATATAAATAGTTAATGTCCGATATAAACATCTTCACTCACTGAATATTTAATGAGCCTTACCAATCCGCCTACCTTTTGAAACATTATTGTATTCATGGGTCTATGTTTCCGTCTGCCGAACAACTACTGCTGCACCCGTTCTCAGGACTTGCTTCTTCTAGTAAATAGTTGAGATCGAAGAACATTATCACATTCACCTCGGTTCTTAATGGATGCCCACTTTTAAGAATGCAATTACTTTGACCCTCTTTCACAGTAGATTGCCTTCTAAAATTGAGAACAGGCCACGACTAACGATTTATTCGTGATCCTCAAACTGCAACCAACACCATCGTTGCCATGGATTCCCGATTTCTGAACAAACACAGCTAATGACAAGTACACATTTGGAAAATATAATTTAATTTCTTCGGTCACACCCAATCCCAATTCCTCATAGCCCTAAAACCCTATTCCAAAACCGACGCCGTTTTTATTTATACCTGTAATGATTTCTGCAACCGGCTTAGTCATTTCTTGGTTGCCTTCGTTAAAATTAGAGGACGGATGGATGAGATTAATTTGGTGCTAATCCAATGGGGTGCACTACTGTGCATGAGAGCACCTAATTACCACTCCAATTTAACTCCAAACATTTGGCTATATTTTAAATCAGCATTCTATTAAAAATTTCATCCAAAATTAACAAAATATTATAAAATATTCCATTGATTAATTCTGGATGAATTTTTGAAAATTGCCATTTATTTGAAATATAACTAAAAGTAGGAAGTTAAATTGGAAGATTTTTCAATTTGTGAATTAAATTGAAAATAAATGAAAGTTTAGTTGTAAATTTATATTTAACCAAAAAATAATAACAAAAATATATCTCTCGGCCAGTACTTAAATTTGCACAAGTCCCGCCTCATTCTATTTCATTTTCTCTGCTTTTGGTGCTCGACTATGGCGAATTTCAAATCAATCCACAGAGATCCGCTGGTTCAAAATCAATCAATTTTCACAAACATAGGTACCTTTTCACTCTCTAGTTGCCAGATTCTCTTCAACTTGTTTGGCTTTGATCTCACTTATTGGAGAGCAGAAGGAAATGAAATTCATTTGAGCGTATTAGAAAGAAGTTACCTTAAGGCTCCTGCACTTTCGAGTTACCTTTATTTTTGTTTGGTAGCTGAGAAAACTAAGGCAGGAAAGATGAGAAAATCTGATTAGGTGTTCGTTACAGGATGCGTCCATTCAAATTTTGATGAGATTCGAATGCTTTGTTTATTAAAAATGGTGGTGTTTGATTAATTGTTTATTTATTTGCAGGTAGTGCTGGAGTTTGTATGATGAATAACAAATGGAAGGATGAACAAAATTCATCGTTCATCAATTTCATCTCCTCTTTCCTAGCTGTTAATTCCTTTCGTCTCAACATTGTTCCAATTTCTCCAGTAATTATCTTTATATCCTTCTCTTATTAATGATTTTTATTTCTTGATCTCTTTTCCATCAGATTTAAAACTCCCTTTTCAATGTGCAGGACTTCATTTTCAACTGTGGGGGCTTATCTGTAGCATTCATCTTTATCACCAATTGGGATTCTGAGAGCCTCATGCCAATTTTCAGCAGGTTCTAATTCTTCAGTTTTTTTTTCCTGTTTCATAATGAAGTTATACGTAGGGGTGAGCACACTTCAATTTTGAAAGGAAACTGAAGCGAAATGAATTAATTTGGTTAGTTCAGTTTGGTTATTCGATTAATTTGTTCAGTTTCAATTAGTAAAATATGTAAATTTCTATTTTTTGGTCTAATTTAATTAATAACCAAAAATATAAAAAAAAAATCATAACTTTTTAGAATGACGTAGTTTTACCTGGTAAAATGTTCTAAATTGTTAATTAATTCGGTTTCATGGCGTAGGAAAATTAGGTTATTGTTTCGGTTCAGTTTTAGTTCATAATTTTTATAAAATTTTGATATTCTATTACTTCGGTTTTTGTTTCTGTTAAATAAAAAATTAACCATGCTCACCCCAAGTTATAGACATGTTCTTTTCAATTAACATGATCTGGTATATACAGAGTTCAAAAGCTGAAAGGACAGTTTGCTAACCTTTATATTGTTGTATCTCTACCAACCAAAGAGCAAAACAATTCTTTTGTTGGGTCTTACTTCAAGTGAGTTTTAGGTTTATTTGTTTGTTATTATGTTTGTGAGTAAAAAAAAATGACTTAAAGAATTTGACTTGTTATTTGCATATGCTGAAGGTATGGAATGGAGATTGGCAGGCCAACCTTTGTGCCAGTTCAAGACAGAGAAATGGGATTCGAAAAAATTGTTAAAATTGCTTTATCTCGCGGGGGTTAATCTCATTGCTTATAACATATTGAATTGAATTCCATTATTTGCTTGAAAAGTTCAGTTGACAGAGTTTCTACTCTTCACTGCAGCATGCAAGCGTCAGGATGTTACTTCCAAATTGAAGGCTGAGGTTGGTCTAAACATAATCCTATTTTGCTAGTCATGTCATCTTTTACAGTTATTTGTTTCAATTTCTTGATTCTCTTTGAATGTGAAGAGGAAGCAAGCTGTGCAAGGGATGGACAATTTCCTCAGAGTGGTTACATCCACACCAGGCATCGATAATCATGATGCTAATGCGGTAATTTATATATTTTTCTTCTTTAATCTTTCTTAATAATAACATTCCATGCATGGTTAACTCAGTAAAGATTAGTAGCCTTCACATTATATATATTATTTATTTTCTCAGAAAAAAAAAAAAAGAAAAGATTAACCATATAAGTCCCTGACAATTTGAACCAAAGACAGGCTAGGCTAGGCTAGGCTAGGCTATGACATGCTTGTTAATGCTTGTTTGCTACATAAGAAAGCATCTTCATGACTCATGAGTTAATTCTTGTTTTTCAAGGAATTCCTTAGAGAGTAACTTCGTTAGAAGCAAATGTAGTTTAAAAAAAAGAGTTTTATTGTCATAGCAGTACGTGTAGATGTACATAATCATATGGATTTTGGAACAAAAATAGTAAAACACTTGCTGGTATCAGCTGAATCAAGCCATTGGTTCGATAGAAGCAATTGCTAAAGCGTCCAAAGAGTGCATTCTGGAGAACACAGACCTTTCAGCTGATAAGGCAGACAATATTAGGAGATTTTTCAGAGATCCTAAGTTTTACTTTGCTCCAAAAATCAATTGATAAAAAGAAAATAGTCATTTACATGGTGACTTAATAGGGCCATATTCATCTGTTTCCCTCAGAAAGTTGTTTCATGCATAAGAGCTGTAGAAGTGAGTATTTCAATCAGTAAAAAAGAAGTCAAATGTTCTTCTGCATTGCTTTTATTTTCACAAAGATTCTTTATGTCTACATTACTTTTCTCAAATCAATACATATTCTGTTGTCATTTGGCGATTAAGATCAAGCAATTCACATCTTAGGGGCTAGTATTAAACTGATCCACATGTGAACTATTTGGGAAATTAAAAAAAAAAACGATAAAAAAATGTTCAAAATTATAACAATTTTAATTATTCATTGAGATTTTCACTTGGGACAGTTAAAGAAAAGCCGAATGAAATACATATATGGCATGCATCAACAGCCCTGGGGAAGAAGCTGCCTGGGATTGTATCCATCACATGTATATTATACAGTAGCCCTTCGACTACCGTATTGGCTTATAGCCAGAATGCATTCGACAGGAAGAGTTCTAAGTTGACACTTGATAATAAGATATTGTAAATAAGTAAACAGTAAATGGCAAATTTTGATCTGACCTACAAACCGAATTCAGTCCATCCAAGAAAATGTAACACAAATTTGACTCGACACAGAGAGTAATCTGACCGCTTTATATTTTTTGTGATTTCATGACCCTTTTTATACATGCTATTTTATGTGAGTTTAAAAACAACTATTTTTATAAACTATACACATTTTTTGATGAAAAGTTTTTGAAAAAACAAAAAAATAATGTCAAAATTTAATTAGTTTATAATCCGATCCATTAATAATCCAACTTGTTTATGACTCATTTAACAATGATTCATTTAAGTGATCCAATCCATTTATGATCTGTAAAATTTTAGTCCACGTCTAACCTAACACACACCCATCCAATTCACAACCTATTTGCTACCTATAGACTAAACACCCAACATGATAAAAAAATATTATAAAAAGCCGTCCTTGTCCTTTTATTCAATTGCAGCGTAGCATTTTCCAGAGAATTACATTTTTTAACGTTTTTGATAACTACTGAGCCTAAGGCAACAAAAAAGAAGGAAAAGCGAAGTAAATGGATGCAAAACTACTCTAGTTCCTACTGTTGTTCAAGCAAATGTTCGTATTTTCAAGGATACAAGAGAAATACATAACTAAAGCACGACCATCACTACCACTAAGATGAAAAAGGCCTATTATGATGGAGCACCAAGATACGAGGCTAATCGCAATATGTCACTGAATATGCCACCAGCTGTCACTTGAGCTCCAGCACCAGGCCCCCTGACTATTAAAGGTTGTTCCTTGTACCTTATAGTGGTGAAAGCAATAATGTTGTCCGAACCAGAGAGCTGTGCAAATGGATGATCTTTCTTGTACTTCCGCAGTTCAACACGCCCTTCTTTCTTCACCACATCCACCACCCCGACATATCTCAAGACCTTAAAAGCAGATAAGAATAGATATGATTCAGAGAGACAAAGAAAATATTTGCGCCAAGGTGCATAATAAAAGTTAATGCAGTATTTGCCTTCACAAGGAACATGAGCCAACGTCTCTAAAATGATTTCAAGATGTTCTATGCGGTCTTAAAATTCAAATGTCATTCAATTTACACAGGCATACTGATACAAATTTGTTAATATAAAGTTATTGATGCTTTTTTTATAAATGATTTAATCTGACCTCTGACGATTGTATGAATATATGATGGTGTATGCCTTGCCAATTCCAATCAAAATTCGGATACTTAAAAAGATATTAAGATATTCAGAGATAGCAGAAGCATGTGCTTACATTCCCAGAATCCTCAGCCTCTTGTCTTTCCTTAGCCATATCTGGGTCAAATTGTGGCAACTGCTTCATAAATTCTTCAGCAGATGCACTGGCCTGAAGATATTAATTAAATAACCATATAGAAAAACTTAGTATCTTAAACCCAACATACATGACTTCGATGATGAGAGAACAAAATGCTTACTCTCAATGGTTCTGGCACAAGGCTTTGAATAGGAATGTCAGAGAGTTCTAACTTCAAACCAGATTCTCGTGCAAGAATTATCACCTGCATATGCAATTGAATGTTACGAGAGAATCAGCTATTGAATGTAATTATCCACCCTGCTGATTAAGTGACATGCTAATAAGATTGGACAAGTCTTCACTTGATTTAATGTTGACTGCTAGTAGAATCAGCTATCAAATGGCTCCTAATCCATGAAGTCTAATAAAATCAAAGAGAATTGAGAAAACAATGTAAACTGGCCCTACATTAAAATTTGACAAGCAACTTGGACTCCGAAAGCCTCACTCAACTTTCACCCATCAGTAAGGAAGTCTAAATTTTAACACATCCCTAGTCTATATAACCACTGACATGGAAAGGCAGTTCAGTGAATGTGGACTACCTTTCTAGCAACATCTGTTCCAGATAGATCATCTCTTGGATCTGGTTCAGTATAACCTGCCTGTTTTGCCTCGGTCACCACATCACTAAACGATCGGGCACTTATGAAGTTGTTAAAAATATAACTCAAAGTTCCACTGCAGTAACAAATATGAGCTAGGATCAAAAGATGCAGAGTGGAATTAAATAAAAATTCAGAACTTTAGAGACCTGAAAATCATGCAATAAAATATTTAAATAAGCCCTTCTACTAAGGCCACAGCAAAGCCATCAATACTAACCTGAAAATTCCTTCAATTTGCAATATTTTATCGCCAGTTTCAAGGAGCCCTCGTAAAGTGCTAATGATTGGAAGACCAGCTCCAACAGTTGCTTCATAAAAGTAATGTGTATAGGATTGACGCTGAAGAGCTCTCAACTTTAAATACTGGAGTGACACCAAAAAACAAAATATAGAGATTATTAGAAACAAAATAAGACATGAGGCATACCTAACAATGATAAAAAGGAAACCTACAGCAGCAATAACATCTGCTAATCCACCACTAAATAGGACATCCTGAATACCATATGGGAACACCAAGTTCAAGCTACAAAATTCTTTTAAGTGTTAATAAAATTACAATGCCATTTACCCGATCAAGTGGTCCTGAATTTGCCTTTTTGTTTGGAGTAATCACATGAATTCCTTTCCGTAACCAGTCATAATAACAGCTTGCAACATTGGAATCTGCCGTGCAATCTACCAAAACAGTATTTGGAATAAAATGATTTCCATGTACATGATGTGTGAATTTATCCATGTCAGCTACTTCACCATTCTCCTTCATCAGTTCTCTCCATTTTGACAGGTCAATTCCACTACAAAAAGAGAAAAAGGAGCATAAGAATCTTACGTCAGAAAAATGTCAAATCCTGTTCTCACAACAATTCTTTCTCACTTGGAAAACTTCGAAATTTTAGCCAATTATCCAAAATGCCATGTTAATGTATAAGTTAGTTTAGCTCATTGTTGCAAACTCTCTCTCGTCAATATCTATTAAGCTATGATCACCAAAGTGGGACTTTTCATCTGGTTAGATTATTTCCCAGTTGATAAACAAGTATCCCTTAGTTTTTCCAGGAGTAAGATCAGTGGGAACAGTACACTGTACACTTATCCCAAGAGGTAGCCAAGCAATCACTGTTATGATATAATCCCATACACAGTCTCACAGGCAGAAACTTCAAATGGAAGCATGAAGCATGCAACTTACACTTCACTCAAAAGCATTCTGCGTGAGCCAGTGATTCCCATCACACGCAAATCAATGTTAAATTCTTCCTTGAGGACAGCTGCCTGAAAAAGAAATTACAGAACTTTTTAGATTGATTTTTAACATTTAAATTATAACTTAAAATATATGTTTTTTTTTTCCCTAACTTGAAGGAAACAACTATTAGATAAAATTTTAGCCCATATCATCCAAACTGAAAATATTACAACATGACTACATACGTCCAATAGCAACAAGAACAGAAGACCACAAGCATTAGTTTAGCTGATTCTTTTTTTTTTTTTTCAATTTATGTTTGTTCCAATTGCAACTCTAAAGCTACTTTTTTTAGACATAGCATAAGTGTCCAGGGCAAGTAAATCTCAATAATTAGGGCCACAATTGGGTGATTATGGTTTAGGACAATGGAAAATACTTGGGTTCAAGAGAACCTTAGAATTCAAATTCTGACTTGAGGAAGAAACTACACTTGCTGGTCAATTCAAACCATTAGATTTATCCAAAAGGGATTTGTTTCGACCAAAAATAGAGTTGTAATATAATTTGAACAAATTAGAATTTTATGTCTTATTTGGACATTTTGTGAAAAGTTTGGTGTCCATTCTACCTTATTCCTCAAGATTACATAAATTATAAAGTTTTGTATTGTAATACTAAAGCTTGACTTGATTTGTTACAAGTTTGACCCTATTCAATTAAAATTAAGTGTTCTAAAAGTTTGATATTTTAGCTAGAAACATTAAGAAAATAAAATAAAGAAATCAAAGTTTTATTATGTGTTGAACAAACCAGGCTTAAATTAAAAGGTTTGCTCATAATAAAAAAAAATGCAGGGTTGGAAGTTGCACGTTCAGTAAATATTGGCAGAATTTTAAATGCACTTTCTTGAAATCAACTACAGTGAATATTCAAACAAAGGTGCATATTCAAACTAAAAATAAATCATTCCATAAATGCCAGCAGATAATGATACTATTTAAAGCCAAAACTACTAAAAATGGACCTGATCCCTAAGCTGGTCAAGTAATGTCCCACCAATCAAACCAGGTCCAATAATCCCCATTGCTATTGTAGTTTTAGAAAGATAAAACCTTGAGTGCACAGCTCTCAAAGCCCTTATACAGTCTTCACGCTTGACTACTACAGTAATATTATACTCAGAGCAGCCTTGAGCTATAGCTCGGACATTAATATTAGCCTGCATTGCAATAATAATTCAAATTTCCATCAAGGAAACATCAAATGGCAAGTAAAATATGCAGTGAAGAAGGATATATGAAAGTTAATAATCAAAACTATAAAAAGGAAACATCCATCCATCCATCCATATATATATATATATTCTTTACCTTCGCTAGGGCATTAAATAGAGTAGCACTGACTCCAGGAGTGCTAGCCATTTTCTGGCCAACCGCTGCTAAAATGCTACAATTGGGAATTACGGCAACCTGAGAACAAAGTTGTTAAGAGAAAATTAATGTCAGCAGATAAGATTCCAATACATTATATTGGTTATATGTGTTTATGCTTGTAAGGACAAGAAAACCATAAAACCTAGATTAAAGCTCACTACGTTGTTTATATGTGCTCATAAAATAAGGAATGGAAAAGAACATAGGCTATGCTGATAAATTGAATGCTTAGAAAAAGAACAAGCATGCTTAAAACTTTTAGCTTCTACTTTCTCCTCTTTTCCTTTGAAATCTTGATGCTTCAAGCAGAAAGAGGAGATAGTAGAAGCCAAAAATTTAAAACATGTGTGTGTTTTTTTCTTCCATGGTTACCTTACTAGAAAATAACAGTTTTCCTAGGAATGACAACACAAGAGAGAAACCATATTACATTGGCACACCAATAACAATGACTAAAATCACCAAGATTTTCTGTTAATGGTCAATAATCATAACAAGCAGTGCAGCTAAATGTGAAAACAGTACCTGGGAAAGGCGTCCAGCATCCAGAGCTTGACGAAATCTAGATTGCAAAGCCTCTGCAACCGCTTTTACTTCTCTCTCAGGTACAGCAAAGCATACAGAATGTTCACTACTAGCCTTCATCAAGTAAAATCAAATTAAGCATCTATCTTGACCAAGAAAACCATAAAACCTAAATCAAAGGAGAAAAATACCTGAGATATCATGATAACATTTGCCCCAACATCTTTAACAGCACCAAAAATAGCACTAGATGTACCAGGAACACCAGCCATTCCAGTTCTGAAGAGAGGAAATGAATAATAAAAATAAAGAAATAACACCGCAATTATAAATATACTACATAGAGCACATGAATACAGATAACACAAAATGGCTCACCCTTCAACATTAACAAGAGCCACATTGTCTATTGTTGCAAAACCTTTGACAGCGGTATCCAATCTCTGCCCATCCTCATTCTCATCAGTAGGTCGGCATATCATTGTTCCAGGTGAAGAAAGGTTGAAAATATTTCTTATCATGATTGGGATATCATATCGCATAACTGGAATAATAGTGCGGGGATGTAAAACATTTGCTCCAAAATATGACTGCAGTCACATGAATTTACACTTAGAAACATGTAAGTACTAACTAAGAACTATGATAGGCATGACAAGTGTGATCAAGGTTACCATTTCCCAGGCCTCTTGATAAGATAATGTCCTCAGGATCACAGCCTCACCAACTGCATGAAAATTTAAAAGGAAAATGGAAAAGAAAATTAGGAAAGAATCTTTAGCATGTCAAATTTCAACAAACCTCCATATTCAAGTTATCTTATAAGTATTAAGATAATAGTATGAACAGCAAATAAAGAGAAGATCGTTTGTACATTAAGTATGCAGACAAAGCACTCACATAAGGCCTAGCACAAACCTTTTCTAGGGTCTGCACTAAAGACCCCATCAACATCTGTCCATATAGTAACTTGTCGAGCCCTCAATAAAGCACCCATTATAGCTGCAGAGAAGTCACTTCCATCCCGCTTCAAAGTTGTGGGAATATTCTGAGGTGTACTGGCAATGAAACCAGTTGCAACAATTGTTTTGCATCTATATTGAGAGAACCATCCTTCAAGTCTTTTTTCAGATTCAACAAAATCAGGATCCACCTGATTAGAGCTTGTAGGATTCACAATAAGCACTTCCCTTGTATCCATCCACATACAATCAAGCCCATTCTGCACAGGAAAGAAGATTATTCACATTTGCATAACTAGCATGAGCTAAATTTGGCGGTACTCTGCATAAGCAAATAAATGGTGGACCTTTCTGATAACATATGATAACATCTGAGCAGACCACAACTCTCCATGTCCTACCACAAAATCAGAAAATGACTCTGTTGCATGACCAGCTGCAATAACGGAAGGAGTTAGAGGCCACATAAATGCAAATAGAAAATTCAGACAAATCAGCATCTCATATTATCAAGAGCAAAGCCAGTAATATATTTTTACACATACAAAGTATACAAATATACAACATTTCTTTTTGTTCCATTGCTACTGAATTCTTCCAATAAGTTTAAGCAACAGATCTTCCTTACTTTACAAGACCTCTATTTCTGATATCATAATCCTCAAGGACAAAAGCAAGAAAATAGAAAGAATGATCTAAAAAATGCAAGCTACACTCATGTCAAATTAAGGAACATGAAAAATGAATAGATGATTCATCATTGTCCTCGATGAACCACAGCTATAACCATAAACGCAGAAATCAAAGAAATAATATAAAATAACCAAATATGCCTTAATCCGTGCCAAGTTATAAGCACATATGGTTTTTGCATTAATAAGTCCATATATCTATCTTTTGCCCATCTAACTTATACACAAAGGGAGGTATGATACCTATGTATATTGCACGAAGCATTGCTTTGAGGTTATTAATATCATGATGTAATCTAGACAAAAAACTAGCAAGATCATCTCCATCAAGAAGATCCATTGCAGTTAATCTGTGCTTCTCAAAAACAGCGTCAACAGCAGCAGTATAAGAATCATCTCTTGATTGTGCCTTGGAGATGAGGTCATACATCATATCTGTCACCTTTGACATTGCAGACACAACCACCAACTTGCCTTCTGAAGAATCATTAACAATTATGTCCGCTACATTCTTGATTCTATCAGAGCTTCCCACACAAGTACCACCAAACTTATGGACTGACCACATATCATCTTTGGGGAGGCGAACCTTTTCCTTGGATTCATCCAATAAAACAGCTGAAAAGAAGAGAAACTTCATAATTAAAAGATATCCTATGGTAACTACCAGAACAAGTTGGCATCAAAACTAGAGAACAGAGGAAAAAGGTACCCTTAACTGAAGAAGAGACATGACCACATGGTGATTCCCTTCTACACCATTGAGAAACAAAACCTGCCCTGAAACAAAAGCATGCAAACCCTTCAGCACTTTGCTCAAAAAATGAAAATGAGCAGAGCTTCTTACCTAAAAGTAAACTTCAAAACTCTAAAACATATAATTATTATGGATCCCCAATGGAATTCAAAAAGAGTAAGGCAAGGTATTTGTCTTAATATACTCCAGAAGACAACATCGAACTGTCTTGATATATGATCAAATAACTAAAAGACAACATGAAAGAACAACTAAACATGATAAAATAAATAAAAGAATTAAAGAAGAAGCTAGATGAACAAGAATAAGCTTAATAGAAATGCTCAATTCTGAATTATTCAGGTTGACAGAAGGTAAATATTTGATTATGCATATACAGACTTGATTATGATCATGAGATCACATATCAAAACAATTAAAAGCAGGCAGAAGATTTACTGTAAAGTAAATAAAACACAAATTGAAGTGTAGAAGGATAATGAACCTAAAGAAACCTTCAAACAATTTAACATCAATAACATAAAATAAATAAGAATCCTTTTCAATTCACTCAATATGTCAAAATGCCATTTCCCTATATGCTAGCTTCTTACACCAATCAACCATAAGCATTTATAGATACACCATCTTGTACTAAAGCCTACCTAGCATTCTATCAACTATGCAATTTTCTGTCAGATATCTTGTTTAGAGAACACAATGACCAATTGCAGAACAGTTAAGAGCTATGCAAATGCCATAAAACTACAAACATGCTTCTTGATTTCAACCATGCAATGGCTTCAAGCAATTCAGTTAAGTACTTAATGTTAATGGGTTTAAGTACATCATGGCCCCTTACTCGTACATTGTCATAACTGAACATGCTCTGACAACTCGACTATATGAACATAAAAATCCATAAAACTAGTTTCTACTTGAGAAGCAATCAATGAATTCGTGTTTTGATACAAAGCAATTCAATTCAAATTCAATTTGTTCTCCATTTCCTCTTTCTCTTTTATTACTCATGAGCAACCACCAATAGACATGCTAAAGAATTTCATATGTTGTGACCATTTCTGGTTAAACTTCTCTCTCAGCATCTACTTCCGTCATATCGGTTATACTAGTAAAGGCAGATTAACGTCATCATCTTATAAGAACGCCTGCTCTTCACAATTGTCAACTAATTTCAAATTCACATAAAGACCAGGAAAAAAAAATAAAGGCAAAAGGCGAGAAAATTTAGAAATGAAGTTCTAGTTCCGTTCATTAATTTTCGCACGAAATCACAATAAATCATACTCTCCGTTAAATCGGAGTGAAGTAAGCATCATTTTGTCTCTTTGTACTTTAACAAGCATTTATATTCAGCAACCAAAAAATAGGCACGCGCTCCATTCTCGCTAACAAAGAGACAATTTCTTTTCAATCTCTCTTCCATTTTCTCATGAACCAAACAGGAAAAGAAAATCACGAAAATCTAAACGAAGCCTTACCTAAGAAGAGGAGGAGGAGAACGTGAAAGAATAGATAAAGCTGAACATCGACAAGAAGAGATCTTCTTCGTCTTTTGCTTTGTGCCGTGAGGCAATGTGCTTGAAGAGAGACTATGCAATGTGTTAGAAATCGAAGCAGAAGAAGCCATGGGAGGGAGAAATCTTTGCTGTTGGTTTTGCGTTTGTTAGCTGGGTTTTTTATTTGGCGGCTTCGGATTTGCACTGAGCACCCACAGTGTGATGACGATTGTAGAGTCAGGCTAAATTGTCGCTGATGTTTCACTTTACAAAATTACCTTTCCACTAATTAAAAGACATGTGGCAGTTTTTTGCTTTGAGATAAATATGGGTGACAGGCAATCAATCTAGTGGCAATTTCGTTGTATTTTACATTTCAAAGCCCCTTTTTTGCTTGTTGTCCCTCCATGAGTGACTCCTGGCTACGTGATGCGACGGAGTGAGACTGAGATAGGCCACGATTTTATTTATTTATTTATTTTTTTATTATGTATTGAAAAAATAAAATAAATAAATAAATAATGTGTAGTCACGTGTAGGGGTGAGCATGGTCGGTTAACCGGTCCATAAACCCCAGTCCATTAATATCGGTTTTTCGAAATTTCAGTCCATTAACCAGTCCATTGTCATCGGTTAACCAGTCCATCGGTTTCGGTTTTTCGGATCGGTTACCCAATATTTTTCGGTTAACCACTATAATTATAAATATATTCATAAATAAAATTAAAATGTTCAAGATACTTAAAAATTAAAATTTTTTCACTATAATATAACATTATTGTTGATAAAATAAAAATATTTGGTGGATATAAGCAAATTTATTTTTAAAAATTAATATTTAATAAGTAAATATATTAACTAGTTCATAATCACTTTTAATTAGATAAATTGTTATACTTACAAATAGCCAATTAAAAAACTTAAAAACTTAAAAATAATTAGTATAATGAAAAAAAGTAAATGATCACCTTTAATTATGATAAATTGTTATAAATTATTAAAAAATTAATAAATTAACTAAAAATTCGGTTTCGGTTCGGTTAACCAGTCACATGAGTCAAAAACCATTAACCAGTCCATTAATATCGGTTTTTTCAAAACACTAACCATTAACCAGTCCATTATAATCGGTTAACCAGTCCATCGGTTCGGTTTCGAATTTTTTTTTCGGTTAACCAAGTCCATCGGTTTTTTTGCTCACTCCTAGTCACGTGGAAGGGACAATTGTACAAATAATGCATTTTAAAAGAAAAATTGGAAAAATTGAAAATAATTAACAAACTGAAGTGCTAAGCAAATATGCAACAAGCGACTACAGATTCAAGTAAGCAGGGCCTACCGTGTAACATAAAATTTGCACTGAATCCAAAATGAACGGTTGTAGATTTAGTTTTAGTGTCAGTTCTGAATCCGCGATTGCGGATCAAATTTGCCATTTCTTGTGTTTCGCATATACATCATGAAATGCGTTGAAAAATTTACATAGACAGACTATATATAGTGTAGTAGCTCCTGAATGGCTATGCAATAGAAAAGAATTATGTTTTGAAAAAGTTGAATTAAAAAATTCTTATGTGTTTTTAAGCTAAAAATGTAACTAAGTTCTGGAAAAAATGGTTTTCTATCTTTTCTACTGTCTTGGTATCAATATTTTGGCATGTTCAAAATCATTAAAATTTTTAATTTGAATGTGTCTAATTTGACATGCTTAATTTTAATTTGTATATTTTATTCGATTTGATAAATTATAAATATCAATTGAAGTATAAAATTAACAAAGCAAATAAAATCACAAAAATACTGGCCTTAAAAGTAAGATATTTTATCAATTATAGACTATTTATTTATTTGTCATTTAATTTTACATAATTATTGGAAAACAAAAATAGTTATATTCTATTGTTATATTGCACTCACTCTGGGGGAATTTTTTTAATAATGTTTTTTTTAAAAAATATTATAAAAATGGGGTGAGTCAGAAAATAATTGTGAGAATGTGGTTGTTTTCGATGACGTAGCACGTGGCTGCGTCATTGTGTCAGCCTGACGTCTAAAAACGTAGCCAGTGGCTGCGTTTTCAAACGCCCATGTGACCATTGTAACATGGGTCTACGACATCTGAAGACGCAGCACAGTGCTGCGTCTTCAGATGTTAGGTCCGATCAAATCAGGTTGACTGGACCGTTGGGTGTTGAGTTGAATTTGGAGTATTTAAACCCCAAATTCATCCGAAGGAATGCACACTTTGCATTCCTTCAGTTTTTACTTCATTCCCAGCCAAAATATAACAAAATTTCTTTGTTTCCTTCAACTTCTTTGTTTCCTTTTATTCAGCAAGCTAATATTATATTTGTTTCCTTCAATTTCTTTGTTTTCTTCAATTCAACAAGCTAATATTTTATTTATTTATTTCGTTCCAACTTATTTATTTTATTTTGGTTCCAGCAAAAAAAAATATTCTTTTTATTTCTTTTATTATAACCAAAAAAAATATTTGTTTTCTTCAGTGCAGAAAAAAATTATTATCCAAAATTTTTACGTTATTGTAAAATTTTCGTATTTTTTTTACGTCAAAAAAAATTAGAGTGTAAAATTTTTTATTATATTTGAGAGTTAACGGGTATCGATAAAATAATATATAATTCAGTAGTAAAAATTAATAATAATAAAATTGATTGTATTTTATTATTGTAATTGTAAAAATATTTAACTCTGTTGTATTATAAATTTCAGGTTATTTCTGACGATTTATTGTGAAGACAAAAAAAATAAAAGTAAGTTATACCGTTTTATTATTATTTGGTTATTTACATTATTTTTTAATCTTACATATTAGAATAATGTAAAATGAAAAATGTAGTCTTAGGACTAATTAAAATGACATGCATTTATTGTTGACTTTATATTTTTTGTTTGATTATTTATCTATCTATATAGTGTTAGGGAAAAATTTATACGAAACAGTGTTATAATTTATAATATTAAAATTATATTTATGAAATATATAATTCGTATGAACTGAAAATTTAATTTTTTTTACATATTATTGATATTCATATTTATTTATTATAAAATAAAAAATATTTAAATATTATGAAAATATGAACCTATGATGATAACAAATACGTTAAAAAAAATTGACATATTGATTTTATTTTTATATTATTTGACGAATATATTTGAATTATAGGAATTTTTTATTTATTGTTATGCTTACTATAAATTATGCTTTAAATATGCAAATGTAACACATGTTGTTATCTATGTGCACTTAGGTTATTAAGTAATGGAAAATTTTAAAAATCAAGAATTCATCAATCCGGGACCGTACGTTGATGAGCTACTCACTTTGAGTGGCAAGCATCGAGCTAATGCAGTATGGGCGGGAACTGTAAGTGTTTTGGCAGTACTTAATGAGTTCTTGTGTCATTTGACAAATTTAGTATTATATATATTTGTCTGATAATTTATTTATTTTTAGGTTGAACACAACGTTTTATTCGCACGAAGAGCTAGCGTTGAAAGTCATTACAGGAACATCGGTGAGCGAATTATACCGTATCTGAGATTAGCAGGATTCTATGGAGTTTTGCAAATCGGTGTAATGAATGTTAATGTGGATTTAATGACTACTCTTGTCGCGAGATGGAGACCGGAGTCCCATACATTCCACCTTCCTGTTGGTGAGACTACAATAACACTGGAGGATATACAGATACTGACCGGGCTACCTGTCGAAGGACGTGCTGTGACAGGGCACTTTCAGCATGATTGGCCGAATTTATGTGGTCGGTTGTTGGGCCAAGTTCCCCCAGAAGATGCCATTATGGGATTTAAAATTAAACTGACGTGGTTAAGTCAGAATTTCAGTCATTTACCTGCTGGGGCAACGGACTACCATATTCAGTGCTTTGCACGTGCTTGGATACTACGCTGTATTAGTGGACTACTATGTCCAGGCACAACAAATAATTTCATACATTTGATGTGGCTCCCATTGTTAGAGGATTTAGCCCAAGCCAGTGAGTATAGTTGGGGATCAGCCGTCTTGGCCTGGCTGTACAGAGAGTTATGTCGTGCGACTCGACCTAGGGCGAACGGTCTTGGTGGTTATCACCAATTAATACAAATGTGAGCGTGGGAGAGACTTAATCAATTTCGGCCGCCCTTTATTCACAATGTTGTATTAGATCAAAGCAGACCCTACGGATATAGGTAAAATTTATTTAATATATTCCATGGTTGAATATCGTTAGTAATATTTATTACCATAAATTTGCTAATAATCTAATTTTGTTGATGGGTTTTAGGTGGCGATCCCCGTTGGATTTAAGAAATAATAATACTAAAGATGTACAAAAATACCGCGAGGATTTAGATATGCAGCGCTATGATCAGGTACGTATTTTGATTTTGGTTGTATTTGTAAATTAAAATTTTTTTTTTTTGTGTTAACTGAATAGACTAACTAACTGAATGCTATATTTTTTTGTAGATGGAATGGGAGCCGTACAGGAATGTAATGCACTTATTGCCACATTTTTGTACAAGTGGACATGCATGTTGGAGATCTGTAGTGCCACTGGTATGTTTTCATATTATTGAGTGGCACCAACCCGATAGACGTTTAAGGCAATTCGGGATGGATCAACCGATTTCATACGCTCCACAGAATAATGATTCAGTGCATTCCATCGATTTGAGGGGCCATACTGATCAGAACTGGGAATTGAAATTTTCAAATTTCATTTTTGAATGGCTTAATCGACACATTCGGGTAGTAACCAGACCTGTTATCAATGCGCCGTTACATCCGAGATCGCAATATATGTAATGGTACATATCGCGGACAAGACGGTGGATTACCCCGCTCGGAGCGTCAATGGGAGCATTGGTATGATTTTAAGTTTCAAAGATATGAACACTTTTATATATGAGCTTTAAATAAGTTAATTTTTTTCATGTAGGCCGATGGTGCGGAGCGCATATACCACAGTAATATTGCGGAGGTATCTAATGAAGGGCCTACTATTCAATTGACATCAGAGGGAATTTTAGGTGCTGTTGGTGCATTTGACCGGACATCTACTGATTATCCACGCTAGCCTGTTTTTGATGCGGCTGAGATTCTACCATTATCAATACCATATGAAGATTTTCGTCAAACTAGACGTAGTAGGCGAGGAATGTCAGAGAGACGTACGACAGTGGCACCTATTCCTATGCATCCTGGACTGCACCCTGTCCCTCAGCCTTTGCAATGGCCCTTTAATTTTGATGCCGGCTCCAGTTCCTTCAGTATGCCTCCAGTCGACCAACAACAATTTTTCACAGATGTCGGTGGTCCTTCAACATGCTATGACTTTGAAGCCGGTCCATCTAGAATTAATGTTTATTTAGATGTGAGCTTATCTGAAGAAGTACCACCATACAACATTTATGGCCAGAGTAGCCAGTTGGTTCCACAGGATGATTTCTTTAACGAACTATTTGGCGGTCCTGATGTTATTGGAACCATGCCTTTGGCCGATCAACCCCTATATAGTGGTGGTTATAATGAGGAATCGACATTACCCCAAAATCCAAACCCTTATCAGGCGGATCCCTATTCTCAATCACACAGCACATCATCGCATAATAGGAGATTTTGATTGAGTCATACTTTTTATTGTATGTAATCTTTATTATACTCATTTTTTTTGTATGTTATCCTTCTTGTATGTAATATTTGGTGTATGTAAATTTTTTTATATCATATTCTGAGAATTTGCTTACCTTTTTGGGCAGCACATTTAAAGCAAACTTAATATTAGCATTAAATGTTTAATACCAAATCTAGTCGATGATGATAATTTGCAATTGGTTAATATCAAATCTGCACACTGATGCGAACTTGCATGTATGTAATCAAAACATAAAAAACACACTTAACATATCATGAAATATGTAACATCAAATTTTTACAATGAAGATAATTTCAATCCCTACAATATTGACTGGATGAGCCAGCTGTACCTCTGCATGTCTTTTTGTTGTGCCCTACATTTCCACACCTGCTGCAACGAGTCATATTACCCCGTTCACGAGTATTCATCTCATTGCGTATGCGAGATGTTCGTGGCCGACCTTTCTTCCTCAATAATTGCATATCAGGTTTAATTCCGGGGCCATTATAATGTGGCCAGTAGGCTCTATGTGCCATAGGTCAAAAATGGCCATCATAATATTTCAGTGCTTCTGTAATGCTGTAACACTTATCTACAAATTGATACATTTCTAGATTTCTACTCATGCAGGCTGCGATGGCATGTGAGCATGGCATTTTTGTTCCTTGAAACCTACCGCACTCACATTCTCGCCTTTCGAGACTCAATATGTAGGTGTCTGGTATAGCATTATGTTCCGATGCTCTACGATCAATGACACTGAACAATTTGAAGCGACTATCATAGCTGATAACAATATGCGCTCGAGCAATGTTAGCTTGCTCTTGCATAGCTTCAATGCATCTTGGAGTGAAGAGTAAACCTTGTGCTATTTTAGTAGTGTAAAAACCCCTCCTCTGCTCATAGTACTTGACCAACCTCCCAAAAGTATGCTCAATAATTGCAGTGATCGGCATCATACGCACTCCTTTAAGGGCACTATTAACACTTTCTGCAATGTTCGTCGTGGTGTGACCATAGCGATACCCGCCATCCTCGGATAATGTCCATTTGTCCAAAGATATCCTCATCGCCCAATTATAGGAATCTTGGTCAAGATCTTTGATTTGGTCCATTTTATCCTGACACTTACGATTTTCAAATTGTGCGCCTACAATAAAACGTTAATATTAGTTACTTAGAAAAGAAATTTTAATAAGTAGTTTCATGGATGGGTTTGCTTACCAGCCTTGTACAGTAAATCTTTAATCGTAGGATTCCTGTGGTGGGTGTTGTAATTACTTACGAAATGGCGCAAGCAAAACTTGTGGAAGCTGAGAGGTTCCTTCCATCCACTTTTTTCGTCTCAAAACACTGACATTATACCAGCGTGTCTGTCTGATATAACTGTTAGGCCGTCACGTACAGTTACATGCTTTCGAATCATAAACATAAACCATGCCCAGCTTGATTTGTTCTCCGATTCCACAACTGCGAATGCAACTGGGAACAACATGTCATTACCATCGACTGAGCTGGCAATCAGCAGTGTTTGTTAGAATTTGCCAGTCAAAAATGTTCCATCAATCAAGAGAATCGGCCTGCAGTGAGCAAAACCATCAATGGCTAGTTTAAAGCTCCAAAATACCCGTTGAAACTGCTTTATATTTGCATCTGCGGTTTCTTGTAGCACAAACTCATAAACGGATCCTGCATTATATTCTTGCAAAGCAAGTAAAAAACCTGGCAATCTCTCAAATGACTCAACATAATTTCCAAATATGGACTCGATAGCTTTCATTTTCCCGTACCATGCCTTAGTGTACGATACATCAAACTTAAATTGCTGTTTAATAGCAGCAATTATAACATCGACTGGAAGGTTGGGCTTCTTACTGACCATGCCCAGTATGCAATTCTGAATAATTTCTGATCCCAGTTGCCTGTGATCCATTAAAAGATTACCACCTGAACATGAATGTGGTCCTTGAAATCTTGTGATTACCCATAATGGGCTTACTCCCTTTTTTATTGCTCTTGACCTCCACCTGCACCCACTATCAGACTGTGCGCACCTTACCACCCAGTAGTTTGGCTTTGATTCAATTACTCTGAAGTCAACATTTTTCATGATTGAGTACTTTTTTACACAAGATTTCACTTCATCCTTGCTAGTAAAAACCAACCCAGTCGACAATTCCGAGCAACCATCCCACGTATAATATCGAACTCCTTCCGATATATCAACCTGGGATGCATCAAAGTCCATATCTGTATAGTGCCCATATTGAAATATAAAATTGACCGGGCTTATATCATCGCTTGGATGCATTGATGCTAATGGACTGACGTCTTGAGTATTATCAGAATCATCACCATCTCCAAATTCAGAGCTAGCACTTTCCACTAGAATATTAGCATATTCGGCCTCTGCATCATCATTAGGTGAAATATAATCATGGCTCAGTGAGAACACGGCATCATCATCCTCGTCGCTCAAATTAATCGACGGTTCATTTCCAACATTAACACTAGTGGGGTTGCAAAATGTGCCGTCATTTTCCACCAAATTTGCAGAGTTACCAGACATACGATCTCCGAGTAAATCACCATCTTGCCTACATATGGACAACCAAGATTGACTAGGAGTAATATCTGCAATCTGGGAAACCGAATGACGTTGATTGATATCTTGTATCTGCGAAACTGAACTTCTGCGCCCCACATCTGCGACATGTGAGATTGAACTTCTATGTCTGGCATCTGGGGTGCGAGAAACAGAATGTCGTTGATTGTCCTGTTCAATTCCTGTACTGCGCTCCATACCAGTTCCCTGATTAAAATTTCTGTCCCCAGAATGACTTCCAGATCTTGTGCCAAAAATTGACCTGCTAAGAAAATTACCAACCCTTCGACTGAATGATTGCCTAGGCTGACTTGAAGAGGCAGCAGGAATTGGGCTATTTGATGTGGGTTGATAATTATGCCCTGCTCCGACAGATGCCACCCTAGTTAACAAATTACCATCTCGTCGACCGCTGGAGTGTCGTGCTTCACTGGGACGACGATCTCTTTCTTGGATATATGATGGTTGTTGTCGACTGACCTCAACATTTTGCATTGCACCACCATCAAATTGAGAGAATCTTTCATTGTCTTGTCGACTAACAGACTGCCTTGGCTGACTAGAACCTATGTCATTCACACATAATTGTTGAGGTACCTTATTATTTTCCTCTTGCACCCCTTCATTTACCATTTCATAATCGTTGTCATGCAAATGTAGACTGCCCCCTGGATTACCACCTACATCACCCTCTGCTATTACAATGATTAATTCCACCAAGTTATAACCTTCGTATCTTCTTAAATTTTCATATATTGCGTCTATGTCGTCATCTTCTACTACATCCACCGATGTCCAACATAATGATCCTCCATTGAACATTGGTCTCTTATATATAATTCTAGAAACTATATTGTTCCTACCTAAACCCAATTTCACGTGAATTTTATGAACCAATTCAGCAAAAGTAGGCTTATTGTTAAGTCTTAATCTCCTGGTAATAGCATTCGGACCGGATATGTCATATTGAAAACCCGACGCTCCATAACCAATTTCTCCTCCAGTGTGCAAATATAATTCCGTATATGATGACATTTTTCTAGTCCCTATCAGTCAAAAATAATATTTTCATATTTTTCCAAAACTATTTGTCAACAATTTTATGATAAATTAATTAATTAATATTTAACTATTTCATGTAATACAATACAAATATTATGATTACAAAATACGCTATAATTAAAAATTATTTTTTAACTTTATTATCGCAAATACGTAAATTACATAATATTATTACACAATATTTATGCATAATATATTATTTGCTAACATAATATTTATTTCATTTTTTATAATTGTACATTTCTTCTATTTAGATTATTCAACAAAAATTTAGAATTATTATTTTTAAATTGTATTAAACAGATTAAAATTATTAAATTTACAATTAAGAAATAATTATATTTTCAACCTCCATTTCTCATTTAAAGTAAACTAATAAAATAATATATGATGAAACTTAAAAATATTAAAATTTCTATAATACATGACTTCAATAGCTGGTCTCACCTCGTTTTCCTTGACTTAATAATTTTCAAATAGTTTCCGCGTCTAAAAAAAAACAAACATATAAATATGTTATAATAATTATAGCACAAATAATAGTATATATTAAATTATAAATGATATCCGTTGCAAATAATAACACTGCAAATTTAAAAAAATTTATATGCATACAAAATTTGTAATTGTCGATTTTTTTCGATTTACTTTTAACTTTATCCTTATTTTTCAAATTCAGTATATAACTTACAATACGTAAATTACATGTAACTAATATTACTTTCATCGTTTTCGTTTTCTAAATCTCAACAAACAGATTTTTTAAATAAAATAATATTTTAATATATAAATTATACTAAAAATCAATAATGACAATTACGAAAAACTAAATTTAAAGCTATATTATACTAATAACAATAAATATCTATATATATCTATTAACATTTTTTTTTACCGTAAACAACAACAAACAAAATATATTTAAATTGATACATTACCTCATTTTAATAGCTATTTCACTTGTTTTTTTCGCTAGTTGTTGCCTCCCGACTAATTTCTATTTTCAATTAAACAAATAAATATAAAATTAAATGTGAATACAACATAAATAATAATTAAATTGCTAAAAAATAAATCTAAATCTTACCGTTTCAAATAAAATTCTCCAACAATTTTGCTATTGATTTTCAAAAAATAATTTGCAACTAATATTTTCGAGTCGGTGACTGAACTAATGCAAGCAGGAGAAGAAATGAGATCGCATTTATTTCAAATATTGCGTATGAAAACGCAACAGAAGGCTGCGTTGTCAAACCTGAAAACGCAATGAGAGGCTGCGTGTTCAGGTCTGAAAACGCAACAGACTGTTGCATTTTCAGGTCTGAAAACGCAGCATCTCATTGCGTTTTCAGACTGTCGTTTGACGCATCCCGTGGGACCCATTTCTGAAAACGCAACGAGTTGTTGCGTTTTTACAATTAACCCCAAACCCACAAATAATTTCTGACACACCCCATTTCTATAATATTTTATTAAAAAACATTATTAAAAAAATTGTCCCCTCACTCTGCCACATAAAATTGTTAGTTTTTAGAAAAAAAATTATTCCACTAAGTTGTCCATTTAATAAATTCAATATGATATTTAATGCATACTTTCCAACTCTACCTTCATATAATGTCAACAAATATTTAATAGCTTGATTGATGTTTTTTTTATATACATTTTACTATGAGAGCTAAAATTAAGAGGTGGCATTTTAATATATTCAACATATTTTTTTCATAAAAATTAACCAAACCAATTATTACCTTAATATTAGTGATTTATGTAATAAGTAATAACTTGGTGTAGTGCAGAGAGTATTAATAATATTTTAATGTAGGAAAATATTTATATTTCTTTAATATTAATTGCTTTCACTTTTTATAATTTTGCAAATTTTATTATTATTAGTGGTAGTAACGAGATAACTTGTCTAAATATTAGTTTTGGTTCCTTTATTTCATGTATATAACATATAATTGTGAAAAAAATACAATTATAAAATATTATTGTTTTATTGTGAGTTACAGATAATTGCAAGATGTTAGCATATACTGACTTTTATTTGCACACGGGAGGGCATATAAATTATGGAGTGATGGGTTTTTAATATAACATATCTGGTCCGAATGCCATTATAAGTAGAATGAAAATTAAAAATATAAGCCAACTCTTGCTAAACTAGTCTATACAATGCACATTAAATTGGATTTAGGTGTCAACGACATGGTTTCTAGAATTATATACAAGAGTCCAATTTACAACCAATGATCATTATATTGGACGTCGATGGACTTGGTAGATGATTATTATGATATAGAAATGGCATATCAAAATTTAAGGAGATATAATGATTATACATTAGTGGAATTAATTATTTAGTGGCCAAGGGGGGTACATGAGTTGATCTACCTATGTATGAACCCAACGATCAATATACAAATGATGCTTTACACATGAAAAATATCGAGACAACTCAATAGTTCTGTGCGAATGATGTTGGTCCTAGTCAGCCATGTAGTTCTTCAGTCGACAAGATACTGAAATGTTCTGTTGATCAAATTTTGGTAGAGAACAATATACATATGCTAGGATTGGGACTAAATTTTGTCAGTGGGGTAGAGATGCAATACAAAGTGTGGATCAATACCAACAATGACGATCAGTTAGCCACCGAGCATATGCAGGTCCTAGTCAGCCTAGGCAATCTATCAATTAATGGGATGGTGCTTTACTTGGTCATGACTTGGTCCATTTGGAACAAAGGCAGATCAGAGCTCAGAACATGGTCGTCTACAGAGATCAATTAGCCAAAGGCCACATGTTGGTCTAAGTCAACCTAGGAGATTATTTAGTCAATGGATTGGTGATTTTCTTCGTAAATCCATATTTGGCACCAAATCAGGTAGTCATGCAAATGAAAGGAACTTTGTTAATCCATGTGGTGCAGAGGCAAGTTACAATTCAAAACATAACCGTAAATGATGATCAGTTGGACAGAGGCTAGATATGGGTCCTAGTCAGCCAAGGTAGTCTGTTAGTCTATGGGATGGAGACTTACTTGGCAATTCCATATTTGGCATCACGCCGAATAGTCATACAAATGAGGGAAATTTTTCTAATCTAAATGGTGCAAATACCAGAAATGATCTATCAATTAATTTTGAAGGCATGGATGATTTTGAAGTTATGGCAGTGAATTATAATTATTTCTCACCTAATGATGATGTTGAGATTGAGATTACAAATATGGGTGCAGAAAGTAATGACTCTAAATTTGGTGATGGTAATGAATCTTATGATACACAATATATCATTCCATTAGAATTAGTGCATGTCATACATAGATTGAAGAGGTTAAATAAGGATTATTCCATAATAGAATTCAGTGGGGAGATAAACAAGCCCAACTTTAACTTTCCATCGAAACACTATACAGACATTGACTTCGATGCATCACAAGTTGATATATCAAAAGGTGTATATTATGAGACTTGGGATATAAGATTTGAATTATTAATAGGTTTGGTTTACAACAGCAAAGATGATGTAAAATCTTGTACAAAAAAGTACACAATCATGAGAAATATTGACTTTAAAGTTGTCAAATCTAAGCTAAAATACTGGATTTTGAGGTGGGAAAAGACTGAAGATGGGTGCAAATGGAGGTTAAAAGTACAACAAAAGGGATAAGCCATTTCTAAACAATTACAAGGTTCAATGGACCATATTTATGTCTTTCTATAAATCTTTTATAGGATCACTGATAATTGGGCTTGCAAATTATTGGCAATTGCATCATGGGAATGGTCACTAAAAATCCAACCCCTACCTATTAATATTATTATTGTTTTTAAATTTAAGATGTCGTACTATAAGGTTTGGATATAGTCTATATTTGGAAATTACATTGAGTTGTTTAAAAAGTTACTAGGTTTTTTATATGCTTTATAAAATTACAATCCTGGCACTATTGATGAGTTTGTGCTACAAGAAACCACATACCAATTATCAAGTAATTTCAAAGGGTTTTCTAGAGTTTTAAACCTACTTTTCATAGGTTGCCTCATTTTAAATCGATTTTTTGATTGACGAAACATTCTTGAATTGCAAATTCTAACAGATATTTTTGGTAGCTAGCTCTGTTGATGGTAATAACATGTTCCTAGTTGCATTCGCTACTGTTGAGTTTGAGAATAAATCTAGTTGAGCTTACTTTATGACTTTAATTAGGAAACATGTGACTCAACATGTTGGAATTATAGTTATATCTGATCGACATGCTGGAATAATGGCAATGTTTCGAGATAAAATAAGTGGTTAGAAGTAACCTCTATCCTTTCACAAGATATGTTTGTGCCGCTTTGTCAGTAACTACAACATAGCGCACAGGAATTCGATAATAAAAGACTTGTTTTACAAGGTTGGTAAGTTAATGAAAATAAATTTTATTTTTCAAATATATTGTTTATTGGGCTGTGTTGTTGGGAGTGTTATATATTGTAATTAGGAATCCATGCTGGTGTAGGGAATAACTTTCAAAGGCATAAGTTCATGCATCGAATGGACAAGATTAAACTGCTTGACCAAGATTCTTACAAATAGGCGATGATGATATAATTAGAGTGTTAGAAATTATCCAAGGATGGTGGGCACTGATATGGCCATGCCGCGATGAACATTGCAAAGAGTGTGAATAGTGCTTTAAATGGTGTTCACATAAGGCCTATTAATGCAATTGTTGATTATGTTTTTGGTTGATTTTGGTTGATTGGTAAAATTTTACAATCAAAAGAGGCATTATACATGACAAAAATGGCTAAGGGATTACGATTTACCCTAAAATGTGTTAAAGTAATGAGAAAACATGTTATAAAGCTACGAGGACACAGTGTTGTTAATTATGACACTCGGTTCAAATTATTCGAGGTAATAGCATGTAATGCATCAGAGGATAACTCTAAAGTTGACACTTACATATTGAGTCTAGATAAGCGCGAATGTGAGTATGGTGAATTCCAAGGAATAAAAATGTCTTATTTACATGCCACTGCTGCATACATGCACAACCATCTTGATATGTTCACATTTATTGATAAGTATTATAGCATTACGGAGACACTCAAATGTTATGAAGGGAAATTCCAACCCATGGCTCATAAAATATATTGGCCTGAGTATTATGGGCCTAAATTTATATCTGGTATGGAACTATAAAGGAAGAAAAGTCAGCCTAAAATAACTCAAATTCGCAATAAGATGGATAGGCATGAATATGGTAATGTTACAAATTAAAACAAGTGTAGAAATGTTGGACACAACAAAAAGACATGTCTTGATGCTATTGGATCATCTAAATAAGGCTTCAGAGGTTGAGATTTTCCACTACTAAAATATTTATATATTATGTAATCAAATGGTATGCAATAAAACCTTATATGTTTAATTGTATGTGTGTCTTCATCAATATGACTATTTAAAAATAGGTATTTAATATGACCATTGATATTTATGGAATTAATTAAGTCTTATATTATAATAAAAGTGAAAATAACCAACAATACAACATCATTGATGTCTAAATTGGTGAGATGAATTGCAGCAAAAAGTGTTTAGTTTTGTAGGTTCTGGCATTGAACCATTGAAACTTCTACTGTATAATGGTTGATCTGCTAAAACCTGAGTTGAAATAACATTTGTATTAGATTAAAGTTCAACCAAAAAATCATCTCGTTGTACGTTTTCATATGTTCCTCCATGTATGTTGAACAGCAAAATTGCACTGGTGTACGCTGTTTGTTCCGCTTCAAAGATATTAACATTCAAATCAACATTGAATCTTGATGGACCCCTTTAAGAGTTATAACATCTTGATGGACTAACTTGTGCATCATAAAAATGTATTTTAACTAAATGCAGGCATGCTAAATGGATTGGAATTATCCTAAAAATCAAATGGCCATGACATAACCTGAAGGACTTGGTGTACTGTAGATTGAATAGGAATATAAGCAACAGCAGTCTGTCTTTTAGCCATTCTTTTTTTACTCCTTCTTGACTGATGGAAATCTTCATACGGTATAGATAGTGATAGAATCTCTACAAGACCATGAATAGGTTAGCATGGATAATCAACTGTCATTCTGTCAATTGCTACAACTATACCTGTAACACCCTTACACTCGTTATACTGAACGTATATTAAGTTAACTCTTATAACTACCATGATTGTTTGGATACCGATAAATATTCAATCATTGCAAAAGCAGGAAATTTTTTTTTCAACATCATTTTATCCTACCCAAATGTATATCCTCATTAGTTATACTTAAGCTATCAACTTAACGACCATAACAATTCTTTAACGTATGACTTATAACTGTCCAATTTTACTATTTATTTGGTTGAAAATTCGGCATCATAACGGCTATTATCTAACCTACCCTCTTGCAAACAAACAATTTCACTGCCCATCATGGGCACAAAATTCATATAATACTTTCCATACATTATAATCAACATTTTGATTCAATCCTACAACTCTCACCATCATACATACTACATAAATATCAAAATATAATAAGCTACCCATGTAATTACAATTGTTTAATACAAACTCTTCATTATAATAGTGCTTTATCCATGTAATACCTATTTTTAGAATAAAAAATTACTCCAAATGTGCTATTTAATTCTACCGAAATTTTGACAAAATTTCCTCTATAATTTTACCTATCCCCTTGTAAACAAAAGTTCTTCATGCTTCTAAAAAACATACATTCATTCACCCTACTCCAATATAAACTCTAACACAAATTTTTCCCGTCCTCAAATTTAGGTCCAATCACACACATTATATATCGTAATTTACATATATCATCAATTCTCGCTACTTATTTCAAACATACAAAATACAAAGATATAATATTAATACTTCAAAAACTATCGTCATTAAATAATTGTCTGATACAAACTATTTGTTACAACAGTATTCTAATTATCTATGCAGTATACATGCCATCCTGAAATGGAATTCAAGTTATCCATCTCCAAAATTTTTATCTTTATTGTCTTATTGTCGTGTCTCCCATCCAACATCAATCTTTCAAAACACTCATGCATATCGCTTGATTTCTATCTTTTAACCTGCGCGAAGGCAAACCACGCACTAAGCTTTACGCTTAGTGGTGACTACCAATTTACTTCTCCAATACTAAATATATGAATTATTCATAAAGTTACACTCACATATACGTGCTTAAAAGTCTTGCACCAAAAATCATTAATTATCACCTTATAGTATTCATACAAATAAAATGAATTTACATTTACCTATTAAACTTTACTATTCTCATAGTTCGTATAAGCCTTCAATTACATTCATTTAATTTTCTTTTTTCATAATTTCATTTAAGAATGTTATTTCTAATCAATATATCATTTATTGTTTAACTAGTTACTCTTCGTCGTCTTTAGATCACATTTTCCTTAGATAGTCAAGTAACATTGCATATATAAAAATCAACATACACAGGCAAACCATTTAAACTTTATACAACATATTTAATCTACAATCTTCTTATATAGTTTTATTATTTGTCACTTGAGCATATTACATTACTCTTTAAACTATATGCCTATCATATATATAATAACTTACTACTTAAAAATATACCTTTTTCTTTTTGTTATTATTTTATTTCATGATTATTAATTCATCTCTTAGTTTATACATTTAATTTACTTTTGTTAACTATTAATTATTGAATTAGCATCTCGTTCTTAGACTGATCATTTACAGTTTATCTATAAAAATTCCATAATAAACACAGGCACTTCGTACAATAAAACAATATTCATAAATAAAAAAACAAGGTTTTCCCTATAACATTTATACTCAAATTCCCGATTCGATTCAATAACCTAAAATTCAATACATACTTATCATATATGAAACATGCTTATCATGTGTCACTATATAAATTTCACAAATTCCTAAACAGCCATTGAGCATATAATATGACATTAAATTTCCCATTTTCACATTAATAATTATTTTATCATACATTTTATTCTATAATTACTATTGACAGATATGCATGTATATTATACACATTGGTGGTCACGAAGTTCTTATGCATAACTAAAATCCCTCACCGTACCATTAATAAAATAAAATCAATTATCAATAACATTTCCTTAGTAAAGTCATCATTTTTTTCATTTCTTTTCATTAATATGTCCCTAGCATGACTCGATAGAAAATCTTCGAGCCGGATACACGGGATGCGGACCCCAAAGATACACTACACTAATGAGTGATCCTGAAGGAGTTGATATGAGTCTAAATAGCTCATATTTAATCTATGTTCTAGGGTTGAAATAATGTTTATGTGTAGTTAATTGTGTTAGAATTAGGTATGTTTTATGTTTTTTTTTTTAAGTTTTGTGTGTGTAGGAGAAAATGGAGAAGATTGGAGAAAGGAGCAAAAATGAGCTAAGAAAGAGAAGAACTTGTCGCGAGCATGAAAAGTGTCGCGAGCATGATAGGAAGTGTCAAACAAAGAAGGAAAGAAGAAAGGAAGAGAAGAAAGCAAAGGAGAAGAAGTAATTTGTCGCGAGCGTGACAGGACACGTAAATGAAGATAGCCAAAGAGGATAAGAGAGGGAGCTGGCGTGCATCATCGCGAGGTCACAGCATGGCGCAGGAGAAGAGCCAGCGCGAGGAAGGTGGAGCGAAGATGAAGGAGTGCTCTGTTGCGAGCGCGACAGACGTCGCGATAGCGACAGAGAGGACCGTTGGGCAGTTGAATTCAAGCTTTGCTTTGAAATGTCATGTCTCTCCACCAAGTCTTGCAACCTTTTGAAGAGACACTTGAAAGGACATATCTTTTAGAACATTATAAATATAACATTTAACTGTAATTTTAGGAGTTGAATTTTTTAATTAAGAATTTCTGTAAGTTTAAGAGTACATTTCCTTAGTTAAGTTTTGAAGTTAGGATTTTTATGTTTTGAAAAGAAGATTTCTTACAAAAAAGAAGATATCCTTTGTGAAAGGGAAAAGGGTTGAGAGTTCTCCTTCTTCATTTCTTATCTCTAACTTCTTCTTTGTAATTATTTAATGATGCATTTATGAACTTGAATCTTTAATGTTATATTTTTTTTATTCATATCAATTTGATATTCTTTCTTGTAGAATTTTCTATTAGTATTTTTATGCATGATCATTATAAGTAAGAACTAGTTGAAAAATTAATTCTCACTTAAATCTAATAGAAGTTCATCATTGAAGTATTATTTGAGAAATCATAATATTAAATGGTTGTTATAGGTTGTTTTTTATTTCTGAAATTTTTCACGTATAACACTCTAATTCATTAATGAAAATTGTAAGTTAGAATTATAAATGCATGTTTTAGGCACTCTGGTTTATGTCGAGAGAGTAAATTGGAATCTTATTCAACTTGACTTGCATGACAAGAATATACTTTTAATCAAGAATAATCAATTCAAGTTCTATTTATTATTACTTTATCATCATTAATCATTTGTCTTCTCCGATAATCAATAATTAGGTTAGATAGTATTAAACATAGTATTTCCACTTTTATTCATAAATTAATGATCATTGTAAACAAGATTAAAATTGAGTAGTAATAGTGTGTAATATTTATCACATTCCTCGTGGGATCGACATCTTTTGTACTATAACCGGTACACCATATACTTGCGGAATTAGCACTTAAAAATAGGCTAACAGGAGTCACTTAACACTGTCATTGCATTCACTGTTCATTTTTACACTGTACATTGTGATAGACCGTCATTAGCCTACCATTTATGAGTCGTCATGACTCACACCACGATATGGGATCCCTATGGCTAGCCAACTATATTCTGAGGTAGATTAACTACCAGACTACTAAGGGTAGTATACATTCAGTCTTTGCCACTACTCATTCACTGATTTACCATGATCACTTATGTCACTTTTCATTTCATTCTTATTCTTCACTCATGCACTTAGTGTTATATACTTGTATACATTATATACAATATTATTTGTATAATCACATATCCATACACATATCACTTTCTCTTGTATGTAGCATATGCACAAAACTTATTTCATATCCATTCATATATAAATTCCATTACTTATTTCACTCATTATTATTGTTCTATTATTATTATTATTATTATTATTATTATTATTATTATTATTATTATTATTATTATTATTATTATTATTATTATTATTATTATTATTATTATCACTATTATTATTAGCATTATTATCATCACTCTTATTATTCATCTTACTATTATTATTAGTATTATCTTAATAATCACTAATATCTTTACTATTATCATTATCATTGTTTTTATTTTTCTAATTGCAATTTCACTTCATTTCTATGTACACGTAACCATAAGCATCACAATTCATCAATTAATTTCTTTATTAACACACCATTTCAACTTTCCATACCATTTACATGTCATACCATTTACATACCTATATGTAACTAATAGGTAATTATTCACAAGTCTACCCATTTTGCACCCAAAGATTCAATTTCATATTCTTCATGCTTAATTCCATCCCAATTTTTATATATTTACACTTAATTACATTTTTTTCTAACTTAGTTCACATATATCTATACATATAATGTGAATTTCACATAAAATAAACAAGTTTATGTGTCAAATTATCCATTTGAACATCCCAGGTCCTCTATTCTCTACTAATTATTTTCCTTTAATCTAATCTTCTTAAATTAAACATACTGACTATTTACACCGCAACCACATTCAATCATTCCAACTTTTTTACACATAAATTAACATACCCTACAAACAATTAAACCTTAATAACCAACTGGATTCAATTATTATACAAACCATCACATAAACCAAAACCTAAACTTTTCCTAAATCAAATTAGGTTATTAAAATCAAATCAGAAAAGTAAATTTGGCAGTCAGATACCAGTTGAAGCCAAGATTCCCAAATTTCTGTCTGTCCCTTTCACCGGAGATGCACCGCCATTATCGAAGGACAGCTTAAGATGCCAGGGCTCTATTTTTTATGATCACGCCTCAGCCGCCGTGCCATTTTGCCGAAATCACCGTTGAAAGCTTTGGTTTATCGCAACACCGATCTCTTCATCGCTGGCGAGTAAGGAGGAACGGCGGGTACAGGGAGGAGCATCTGGTAGCCAGGAGTTTGATGGTACCATTCGTGTTGCCATCCGACATCGGAGCTGACTGAAAAATAAGGGAGCAGCTCTCGGTATACCTTTTTTCGATCTCCTCGTCGGCGGCATGTACGAATGATCGGTGGGTGCCAGAAGGAGCGCTTGCTTGCCTGGAGTCCATCAATGCAATCCATCTCACCACCCGACGCCGTTGGTGGCTGAGAAAAGGGAGAGGAGCATTTGGTTTCTCTCGAGAGAAGGAAAAGGGGCAGAACGCCGGAAACCGCGGCTAAACGGGGAGCGAAGGAAGCAGAGCTGGCCATTGCAGCGGAGGATGCCCGTTCATCGCCGTCGAGTCATTGCCGGTGCTGGTGGTTCCCCTCCTGCCTCTCCATCATTGGCTCTCTCTCTCTCTCCCATTTTCCAGTTTCTCTTTCTGTGTTCTTTTCTTTATTTCCAAACACCCAATATTAACTTAAATGTATATTTATTTAATTATTTTTACTTATTTGTCTATTTAAATACACACATATATATTACCATTATTTAACTAAATTATCCAACTATTAAATTATATGATTTTAAAGAAAATTCCAAGTCTCACGGGTCAAAAGTTAACATTCGCTAAATTTTTAGCGTGCCGAGTTATTATTAGCAATACTGAAAATCTTGGGGCGTTACAATACCTAAAATGCCTTTTGATGTCAATCGAACCTCTCTTCCTTGAATTGATGATGATGCCATATCATCATGGTAAATTTGTTTAGCACCATTAGCCTAAATGCATTAAAGTGACATAATTAGAGGACATCAACAATCATGTAGACAATAAATATGATTATTATATTAAACACCACCAATCTAAGATATAAATCATACCATTGCTCTTAATGAAGCTCTAATAGGGGTTATCCATCGTCTAGTTCTTAATAGATACCACTGCATGTATTGCGACCTTATATGCAAGGGTGGTATGATCAAACGAGTACTAACAACTCGATTCAATTGATTATTCTACTCATAAATGAAATTTGAAAATGTAATTTCCTAATTTTTCTCATTATGCCTTCTGTGACGCGCGTCGAACAGGAGGGTTTCCCGAAGGACCACTTTTAGGGCTCAAGGGATTGGTTCGCGTCATTTGATTTTAGATAACATGAGACATTTTGAAATCCCCCACCCAATAGAATATTGGGGAATTTTATCTAGCTTTATGAAACCTTTGGGCACCTTTGAGATATTTTGGAGTCGCCACCCAATTTATGAGAAATTGGGAAAAATCATCTAACCTCTATGGTCTAAACTAGAGAATAGTTCGGAACTCCAATCTTGTTAATGTCTTGATTAATTATAAGTGAGTTTTTAAATTAGAAAATTCTATCTCTCCTCTCACATGATTAATGCAATTTATTTAAAGGCACAATTCAAGCATCAAGAAAGCGATAAACGAAAGCGATCAACACGCAAAGCACATCTTTATAAAATGGAAATTAGGACAAATACAATCCTCAAATGAAAAGAAAAGCTAAATAAAATTGCCCCAAAAATAATTAATTACAAGGGGCCACAAGATATATAAACACAAAATTAAACAATCAAGCAAAACCAATCAAAAGGGATGACATACATAAATCGGGATATTTATTCAGGTCAGGAGCATTGGTTCCTTCATGCTCACTTAAAAGGATCGAAGAGTTGTTTCGGCTATTGATTTGAAAATCAGGACGAACTACTCTCATTTTGAGAAAATTTAATTTTTCGTTTTAAATCGTGACATTTTTGCATTTCTTGGCTAAAATCAAGGATATTGGTCCTAATTTATTAATAAAATCATGATTTAGTCATAAAAATGCTTTTGTGATTTTTGTACAATACATTTGTAGAATAAAAATATTTTATTTACAAACAAACACATCACTCAAATAAGGAATAGGGAAGGTCTCACTAAAGTGTTGTAGTCTCCTACGTATCGTGATCCCTTCGTTTGGTCACGAAAATGCTCAAACAAACAATATCACATTTTAAACCCCAAATAAAAAAATAACAATAAAAATATTAGTAATAATTTTGAAATCAACTAAATAAACATGATGAATACAAAGGAAATATAGAATAATACTAATACACAAGTAAAAAGTAAAACAAGTCACATTAAACGCGTTAACTTAATACGTGAACAATACACATGCAAAATATAATCATAATAATGAAAATAATAATAACGATAATGATAATATTAACATTAACAATAATAGTAACTAGGGGTGTACACAGTTCTGTTCTGTTCGGTCCTTTATAAATCTCCGTATTGTATTGAAATTTCGGTTCTTATAAATTTATATACAGTTTAGTTCTTATTAACTTTGGTACAATTCGGTACGGTTCTTATAATTTTCGGTACAGTTCAGTTCGATTGTTCGGTTCTTTCGGTACAAAATAAAATAAGACAATATAATACGATACTTCGGATAATTCAATATTTTTAAAAATTTATAATATAAATATACACAATAATAAATACAAATATAATTAAAATATCTCAACAAGTACATACAATTTTGCATTCAATTTTAAGAAAATATTTCAATTTATCCCTCTCCTTCATGAAAAAAAAAGAGAACATTTTCTAGCAATAGTCATTCTAGATGTAATTTTAAATTCAAGACAAATTGCTTCAATAAATTCCTTAAAACCCTCATATTCAATAAAATGAAATGGTAATTCATTCCTAATAATCATCCTAATTAAAGCTTATGTACAAGCCATTGATCAAATTTCCAACTAACTAATGACGTGGTATTAACGGATTTCACAAATCCAAAGTTGTGTGTGACTTATCCTTACTTTTAGATGCAGCCACTAACTCTTTTTAATCTAATTTTTTTTGCAATTTTCCCTTAAATGCAGCCGCTAACCCATATATTCTCTCTATTAAACAGCAAAAACAATTTGATTCAACAAAAAAATTATGTCCATCGCAAAAGTTTGTCCATACCAGTAAAAGTAGCAGTCGTGGAAGTGGCCACAGAAATGCTTCACTTCAAAACACTGCAAGACAAACAAATATGTCAAATGGCAAATAGTAAGATAGAAACTGAACGATAAAATATAATTATATTCTACCAAATGAAGGAAATGGATTCATGTTAAGCAGCTCAATTAATTTCTGTCCACTAGTTGGTTTACTTTAGTTCTGTAGTTATTTTATTTACAGAAATCATAGCAAGCAATACAGTTGAACCAAATACACAGGACTTCTGTAACTTAAAACACTGACAGGAGAAACATTTTAAGTAAGCTCTATCAAAAATTTATATCATGTCACAACTCTTATCTCAATCATTATTATAGTAATAAGGAAAAATAAATTTAGTGGTTGCAAATTTTGATTTACAGCAAAATAACTCTAATTCTACCAAAGTACTTCACTGAAATTAGCTTAGATTTCTAATTCATTTCCTTTCTCCTTGTTCTTCTAAAGAGTTTAAGAACTATTTTTATCATTAATCTACCAAATACATAAATTATGCAATTTAAATGAGTAATTAATGGCCTAAAATATTGATTTTAACTTACCCAATCTCTTAGCCTAAGAAAATTAACCTTAAAATTCTAAATCCCTAAATCCTCAAATCTATCCCCCTACAAATTTTGCCTTAATTTCTAGTTAATAATCACCCTTTACTTACCCAATAGTTGTCATTCAATAAGAAGAAGACAGGTGGTATTCCGGCGACCAGCGGCGACCAAAGAATGGCAAAAATGAGGGCTATAACTGAAGCTATAAATGCAGGAAAATAAGGGGGGACTGATGTACTACTGTCGCGCGTGAAGAGGGAAGAGTAGGAGATAGACTCCAACGACTAACAGTGGCTAATGGAGAAGGCAACGATGGACTGGTTGCCAAGAAGGGAAATGCAACCAAGCTGTTGTCCCTCTACACAGAGCCCGACGAAAAATAAGAAAGAAGGAAAGAAGAAAGAGCCTATGAACAGAAACTATAGTTTGAGGAGGCAGAGATGACAGTGGATGTAATGAGAAGCAAGAAACGCAAGTATAGGCTTAAACCTAATAGGTTTTTTTATTTTATTTTATTTTCTTATATATATATATATATATAACTGGTTGGATTTCCTCCAAATATTTTAATTCCCTCCAAAACTTAAAATAAAAAATATTTCTACTAAATTTTTTCAAATTTTATTCTTAATTCACTCTAAAAAAATTTAATTAATAAGATAATTATATACTCGTATAATTATATTATATATTAATTAATAAAATTTTATTAATATAATTATTATTTATAATTATATTATTAAAATATATATTCAATTACTCACATAAATATTGTGCTAAATACAGATGAGTATTAGTTGAGTAAAGCTAAAAATAAAAAAAAATTAAAATTTTATTATAAATAATTACATGTAATTTTATTTTTAATTTACATATTCATATATGTATTATGATAAAAATAGATGAGTATTAGTTAAGTGATAGTAAAAGCAAATGAAATTAATTGATAAAGTGATTATGTAATAAATTATTCTGTTGTATATAATTATATTATTAAAATAAATCATCAATTATTAAAATAGATATTGTGCCAAAAATAGATAAGTACTAATTGAGTGATACTAAATATAAATTAAATTAATAGATAAGGTAATTATATATACAGTCTCGGCTAATTATATGGTCATGATCCATCCACATATATTATCTTGGCTCAGTTATTATACTCAATTTCACTGAATTTGGCTTAACAGTTAAAAGATTATAATTAATATTATAATCAATAGCTATAAGGATGAATGTAAAAGTAGTACTAAAAGTAAATAAAATTAATTGGTAAAGTGATTGTGTATATAAATATTTGTACAAAAAGAAAAATTAAGTAGTAGTTGAGTGATATTAAACTTAAATTAAATTAAACACGAATTAGTAAAATTTAATTATATATAATTAAATTATTAATTTACAACTTAATTACTCATATAAGTATTGTGAAAAAATAGATAAGTACTAGTTGAGTGATACTAAAAACAAATGAAATTAATTGGTAAGGTGATATATATTTATATAATTACATGAATTGAATTGATAAATTTCATTATATATAATAATTATATATAATTATATTATTAATTTATATGCTCAATTATTCATATAGGTATTATGCAAAAAATATATGAGTACTAGTTGAGTAATACGAAGAATAAATAAAGTTAATTAGTAAAGTGATTATATATTTATATAGTTATATTAATTAGTAAAATTTAATTATATATAATTAAATTATTAACTTACAACGTAATTACTTATATATGTATTGTATCAAAATAGATAAATACTAGTTAAATGATATTAAAAATAAATAAAATTAATTGGTAAGGTGATTATATACTCATATAATTATATTGGTTAGTAAAATTTCATTGATATAATAATTATATTTGTTTGTATATATAAATATTTGCACAAAATGAAAAAGTATGTAGTAATTGAGTGGCACTAAACGTAAATTAAATTAAATACAAATTATTTTAGCTGCACATTCATATAGATATGATAATTAAATTTATACTATTAATAATCAAAATATTTATTTTAATTTATTAACTATTTATTATATTAATTTTGTGCATTAAAATATTTAATACAAATAATTATGAAGTTAAATTTATATAATAACTATATAATAGAAATTATAAATAATATTTATGTATAAATTACTAGTATTATATATAATAATTAATAAATATCTGTTCTTTCGGTCCAATTAAGTTCAGAACAGCTCGGTATGATTCAATACGGTTCTCGATTTGGTCCCAGAATAATTTGGTTCGGTTCTAGTTAAAAAGTCAATAGTACAATTCGGTCCAGTTTTAGTCAAAAAATCAACGGTACAATTCGGTTCTGTATCTTTTTTTTCGGTATTTCGGTTCGGTACAGGAAGATTCAGAACCGTGTACACTCCTAATAACAACAACAACAACAACAACAACAACAACAACAACAATAATAATAATAATAATAATAATAATAATAATAATAATAATAATAATAATAACAATAATAATAATATTAATAATATTAATAATAACAATAATATTAATAATAACAATAATAATAAGATTAATATTAACAATAATAATAACAATAAAAGCAACAATAACAACAACAATAATAATAATAATAATAATAATAATAACAATGATATTGACAATAATAATAACAATAATAATAACAACATTTGAACATAAAAAGAAAAAAAAATAGGATTATCGCAAAAAGCATGCCAAAGAAACAAACAATAAAACTGATTTTTCGCACAGAAATCACACTCATTCATCCATTTTCAAACCAAAAATGAAATAATAACTGGAAAATCAAATCAAAGGAAAATAAATTTCAACTCAAAAAAATATATTTATCAAGTTATTACTCATATATTTATCAATGTAAGAAAGGTAAAATAAAACAACAAGAGCAAAATAAAATGGGATAGTAAAAAGGGATCCAAGAATTTTTACCCTCAAATTTGATGATATGTAAGCAAGATGTTTCAATCCAACTCCCCTTGTCAAGGTTCAAAACAGGTTCAAAATAGATTCAAAAAGACTAGAAAAAAGTTTAAGCTTTTTTTTTTTTTAAAGGCTCAAGAATATTAAAACAAAACCAAATGATTTTTTATGTTTGTTTGATGATACAAACTAAGGGAATCGATTTCCCTTCCTCAAATTAAACCCAAACTCAAAACGTTTTCCTAATCTTAGAAAATTAAAGAAGAATTTTTGTTGCCCTTTTTGAAAGAAAAAAATGGACTTTCTTTTGCTCAAGAACTCTCCTTCTTTTTCTTGTTCAAAACTCTTTTTTTTTTTCCAAAAAGTCCCCCCCATACTAAGACCTTTTCTTTATTTTTATCTCCTCTCCTCTTTTCAAAAAAGGAAAGAAAATAGCCTCATTTCCCCCAAAATCTTCCTAAAAAAACTGAAAACTGAAAGAAACAGCATTTTCAGTCCAAAATCCGAGAAAATCACGTTTCAAAAGGTAGGAAAGCGATAGGGGGCGGGTTGCCGTGAAAGGGGCGGCCTTGCGCATGGGTGAGCGCCTGCGGGGCGCACACCCCGCAGGGCGTGCCTTGCCCGCACTGGCCGCATCCACGAGGCGGCCTCGTGCGTCCTCTGCACCACCCAAGAAAAACCCCAATGTTTCCCAAAAAATAAAAATAAAAAAAGAACAAAAGCAAATAAATAACTAAAATTAAAAAACCCCCTTTTGAGAAATACAAAAGGACTTGACAAGGAGACGATCAATCCATACTTTCTTGCCTATGAATCGGTCTTTATTTTTATCATTGGGTAATCTTGATCTTAAACCGTCTCGGGACCCGGTGTCTACAGTTGCCCCCAATTTTGGAGAAACTAAGATGTAGGTGCCTACGTGAGCCAAAATTCAGAAGAAAAAAGGAAAGAGGCGCGTACCTGAGGCTGCCACCTTCCCTCTGCGCTGTCGCCTGTGATCGCGGCGTGATTAGTTTTCGCTAGCTCATCGGCGTGTGAAACCACGGTCAAGTTGCATGATTGATAAACGTCAATTTATCGACGTATAAAACCACAATTGAGATCTTCTGATTGACAAACGTCAACTTGTCGATATGTGAAACCACGGTTGAGATTTTGTGATTGATAAACGTTAGCTTGTCGACGTGTGAAACCACGTTTGAGATTTTGTGATTAATAAACGTCATCTTGTTGACGTGTGAAACCCCAGTTGAGATTTTGTGATTGATAAACGTCAGCTTGTCGACGTGTGAAATCACAATTGAGTTGTGGTGGCGACCTTCCTGCTGCTACGAAGAGGTGATGATGTGTCTTTTTTTTAGTCACCATCTAGGCCGTGGAGCGATTGCCCTCCTTCTGTGTTACACCGAAGTCTTCCCCGAACTTACAAAGTGCGGGTGTCATCCTCAAATGGTGATTGCCGAGTCTGCTCCAGACTTACAAACGCGAAAATTATTTTATAGCGTAGTCTCAGTGGCCCCCTGAATAAAATAAAATCCGTTAAATAAATCTACCATGATAGTCATTTTGACCATTTACCTTTCGCAAAGGTTCAATCGTTGTTATCTCATTTTGTCATTTTATCACTTATATTTTGTCATCTCAATATATTATTTTTATCTTTGCCATGCCTAAAGTGCGCCAAAGAAAAATAAATAAATAAAGGAAACAAATGATTATCATCATACAAAATATATCTATTTTGTACGAAACAAACAAATCTACAAATCACGACAGAGGGTCTCTTTGAATATCGACTATAGGTAATCAGTGGGCTCTTCCGGATCATTCTCACCTGGATAGTGGCACATCTGGCCCTGCACAGCTGACCAGGTACCTCTACTAGCGGAGATCTAGGAACTGGCATCTAGGGCTCCTGGATGATCATACCCAATCTTTCCTTCCGAAAAGGTCGAATAACTATCTGTACTGTCTCACTCAGCTCATGAATGCATACCCTGAATGCTTCGAGGGTCTGAGTATGCCCGCCAATGTATCCATTCACCTCGGTGAGCTTAGTATCCATACTCTCTCTAGAGTCCATCACCGACTGTGAGATACTAGGGACCTACCCTCTCAAAATCTTAACCTCTAACCTCGCCATCCCAGCAGTCTCATCCACTACCTATAGGACATCATCTACCCTCCTACGCGACAGCTGCATGGGAAGCCCTCACAGACTCATCAAACTGGTCCATGTGTCGGCCTATATGACTAAATTGCTCCTCAATGCGCTGACTCATCGTTGCGAGCCTATCATCCATGTACTGGCCCAACGATATAAGTCTCTCATCTGTGCGCTGGCCATGGGCGACTAAGTCTGCTATCATGTCAACATGCATGGATCAAATTAGAGACTCTAAGCTGGACTGTCCCTGCTCTCTACTGGGCTCTGAAGGGGGAGCCATCGATGTGGATGCCCCTGAGTGACCCAGGCGACTATAAGGATAAAACCTCTCATACGCATGCGGGGTCGTACCTTGTGCATGTAAGGTAGGAGGAGGCAGCGTATGCTCATACGGGGGAAGCGACTGGGATGGTGGAGTGCTCATCAAATAATCAACATCTATACCAGTACCTGAACAACTCTGTGGAGTATTAGGCTCCACCTTAGGCTACGGGGGAAGCTACTCGCCTTCTGGCTGATGGTGCCCACTTTCTAGCACAATATTCGAAAGTGGGGCTAGGCAATAAAGTCGTCTGGTCTCCGCGATTGTGAGTAGCTGGTACACCCCGAGTCGGCCTAATACCTGCCTAACCATACCCATAACCTTGGTAGCCGTCAGATCCACGTATATATATGTATCCAATGGCGGCCCGAATGTGCTAGGTTCATATTTTAAATGGAGCAATAATCAGGTGACAACACCACCTGTGCATATCTGTGCCGTGGACCCCCGCCCCTACCTGAACAATCCTAACAGTATCTCGTGGCTGATGTTAAGCTCCTTCCCGGTAGCCATAACCCATAAAGCCCAAATCTCTATGGCATTTATGCCCCCTGGACTCCCCATCCGGCCCAAGTAACTACTACCTAAGACCTTCTGGATGTATCTGTATGCCTAGGAAACCAATAAGGTGCTCTTTGCCATGCTGTGGTCATAATAGGTCCCTGGCAGAGTCATCATCTCCCAGCGCTCCGCTATAACACTCCTGTCCGGGGTCTGCACATGATCCCCAATTGGGAGGCCCATAGCTTGGGCAAACTGGCGGCGGCTCATAGAATGCCTGATATTCTTGACTCTAAAAGTCACAATCCCGGTCTACGTATCTGTCCTCTAAAGCCACTTGTACTCTAGAGTGGTAAAAAATTCTCGGGTGACCTCGGGGTATGTTTGATAGGCTGGTTAAAAAAACTCTGTCCAACCTACCGCCTCTAATAGACTGGTCACCTCCTCCCACATACCCATCTGCTCTAAAAAGGGTTGAGACATGAACCAACTAGAAGTAAACTACGCCTTCACATCTGCGCCTATGAGTACCGCTCATCCAGTCTGATGGAGAAATATCTGCGGGAGCCGGAGCTACGTCGCGTTATAGAGTCATCCTGAAAAAAGGTTAACCCATTAGATAACAATAAAACGTATCACATAATATTAATGTATCATGCCATAAGCATTTGATTACAGTGCCATCATTATTTGTGTACACATCTTTTTTTTCTTTTTTTTTTCATGCTAATTTTACAATTTATCAACTATCGCAAGCCTCATACACATGTAATTCACACAAGTTTCATCCATGCATTTGCCTAAAAAATATTCCTAGCACAAATAATAGCAAAATATCAGCATGTATTTATCTAAAAAAAATTAGCACAAATAGTAACAAATTATCAACATGCATTTGCCTAAAAAAATATTTCTAGCACAAATAATAATAAATTATCAACATGTATTTGCCTAAAAAATATTTCTAGCACAAATAATAGCAAAATATCAACATGTATTTGCCTAAAAATATTTCTAGCACAAATAATATCAAAATGTCAACATGAATTTGCCTCAAAAAAATATTCTTAGCACAAATAATAACAAATTATCAACATGTATTTGCCTAAAAAATATTTCTAGCACAAATAATAATAAATTATCAACATGTATTTGCCTAAAAAATATTTCTAGCACAAATAATAGCAAAATGTCAACATGTATTTGCCTAAAAATATTTCTAGCACAAATAATATCAAAATGTCAACATGAATTTGCCTAAAAAAAAAAATTTAGCACAAATAATAACAAAATGTCAACATGAATTTGCCTAAAAAAATATTTTTAGCACAAATAATAACAAATTATCAACAAGTATTTGCCTAAAAATATTTCTAGCATAAATAATAACAAATTATCAACATTTATTTGCCTAAAAATATTTCTAGCACAAAAATAAAATAATTGGGTAAGGTAAAGTGCTTAAAAAACTGAACTTACAGTTGACGATAAAACAAATGACAAAAAATAAATCACTACGTAGGCGACGAAACCATGGTCATTTTGGCGCAAACAGCGCGTGAAATGGAGTTAATGTGGAGGAGAAATGACAAAAAAACTAAAGAAAATCAAAGAAAAAAAAACTGGGCGGCCAAATGGGGAGGATATTTATATCCTCCCCGAAGGGGTGGCCAGGCCGTCCCTTGAATGGCCAAGGGGCGGCCTGCCCGCCCCTTCCCCAAAAAAATCTTATATTTTTTTAATTAATTTATTTTTTTTCTTTTTTTAATTAATTTTTTTTAAAAGCTCAGTTGTGCCATTCCAGCCAATTTCCACTGCCTAGTATTTCCTGCAAAATTAAGTCAAAAGTGTGCCACACACAAAAAAATGAAGAGATATAGGCAACAACGGGGTCATCTGCGCATAAAATATTCGTTTGGTAAAAAAAAAGAACAAAACTAAAGATCATAGCAGGCGGTCTCCCTGAAAATCAGTCGACCAAATCATATCGATAGACTTATCCACCGTCGGGAGGGACTCAACCACCTGGCGCTGCCGCGTCTCCTCCATGAGCCGCTCCATGCGCTGTAGTCTCGCATCCATGGCTTCCAGCCTCTCATCCGTACGCTGATCCATGGCCGTCAACCTCTCATTCATGACCTACAGCCTCCCATCCATACGCTGCTCCATGGCCATCAGCCTCTCATCAAAATGCTGGGATCTAACGCCGCCAAAATCTCCCTCTGTATGGCCTAAATTAGGGCCTCCGTGCTCGTTTGGCTCTGCTCTATCCCTGGCCTAGGTGGCGGTGGTAGAGCCGTCAAAGTAGATGCCCCCGAAGAATTTGGACGGCCATGGGGATGATACCCCTCAGATATCTGAGGATCTAACCCCCAAGTATGTATATGAGGAGGAGGGCACATCTGATCCTTTGGAGGTGACTGCGATGATAAAGTGCGAAAAAGATCCTCCAGATCTATATCTATATCTATACAATTAGCCGCAAGTGAGGCTCTCCTCCCTCTGGCTGCAGATAATAATACTCCTCATTTGGCTGAGGTAGTGGAGGCTCCTCCTCGGCTTGAGGCTGATCCTCGGGTGGTGCTGTCGTTGCAAGTGAAGATAAATGGTATAGCTGGCGAGTCTCTACCATGGTAAGTAGTCTATACTCTCCTGCCTGCCCAGGTGTGATGCGCGCCGAATCCCGTGGCACCCCGAACCGCCCGCTTTTAGGGCTTTCGGGAGGAGGTTCATGGAAACTTGCAAGTGAAATTGCAAGGGCATCTATTTCAGGCAATAAGGAGGTTTCATGGAGTCGCTACCCAATAGAACATTGGAAAAGTTTGTTTAGACTCAATAAGCCTAAGACAGCACAGCTATGTCCATCATAGGCAAGCCGGAGGTATCTTGGAGGCCCCATCCTAACATTAGGATGGCCATCTCGACCTCGCGTTTGGGCAAAGCAGAGGTGTCTTGTAGGCCCAACCCTAATAGAACATTAGGATGGCCCTCTCGCCTCGTGGCGCCTAGGACTGTGCAAGATTTGAGCCTTTTTATGGGACACAAGAGGTGTCTTGGAGGCACCATCCTAATAGAACATTGAGATGGCCCTCTCGCCTCGTTGAGCCCAAAGACCAGAGATGGTTCGGGACTTCTCATTTATTTATACCTTAATTAAGTTAAAATCGAGTTTTGAATTTAAGTTTTCATCTTTTTTCTCATACGTTTTGATGCAATAATTAGAGCGCAAGTTGGTTATTCGAGAAAAGCAGTAAATGAAAACATAATTAAAATAAAGTGTATAAAAATAAATTACAACAAAACTAGGGGCGAAATACAACCTCCATCGTAAATAAAATATAAATCATACATAAAACAGGTTATTTATTAAAGATGAGGACATTGGTCCTCTCATGCATAGTTAAAGAAAATAATTTTAAAGTAACAATTTATTTGGATAAAAAATTAGAAAATTGGTCCCATTTTATTAGAAAAATCCAATTTATTTATAAAAATATTTTTGTGTGATTTTTAATTAAGAGTGCATAAAAAAGATTTTATTAATAATTACATGACAAATAAATTATAAAGATAAATAAAGGAAAAATATTAAATACAATAAAAATAAATTCCCGGATCTCCTCCTTCGCTCGCATGGATGCTCAAACAAGGAAAAATAAGGATTTGAAACCAAAAACAAGTACAAATAAAATTTATGTTAGTAATTAAATCAAGAAAATCAATTAAACACATAAAACAATAAATAATTGATTAGAATAAATAAAATATGCATTATGTATGACAAATAAATTAAATGACATATTAAAATAAATAGATTAACATATTAACACAAAAATGATAATAATAATGATAATAATGATAATAATAATAACAATGATAACAATAGAAATGAACAATAAACAATTAAATAAAATAATAATAGAAATGAAGAATAAACAATTAAATAAAATAAAGTAGAAAGAATATTAAAAATGTTAAAACTATATACAAAATCACATAAAATAAATAAAAACAAAATAAATATAAAAATCTACATTGTTAATAATTAAATATGAACAAAAAACAAATAAAAGAAAAATAAAATTAAAAAATTAAACTTAAAATATTTACCCTCATATTTTGGATTCGATTGATGAAAAATATGATTGATTTTCTTGATTTGATTCACAAAATGGAAATAAAAATAATAAAATTGAAATTTTATTTCAAGAGAAAATTGCTTAAAAAATAATAAAAGAAAAGAAATTAATTCTCAAAAATAAATAATTAATTTCTTTGTCTTAAAAATATTTATTGATAAAAGTTTGTTAAAAAAAAGAACATAAATTTAATTTTCAAGAACAAAAAAATTATTTCCTTTGTCTTAAAAAATTACAATTGAATAAAAATTAAAATTTTAAGAACAAAAAATGATTTTCTTTGTCTCAAGAAAAATTTTAGATTAAAAATTATTTTTTTTAACCTAAAAATTTTATTTGGAGAAAAAGATGTAAAAATGGTGTAGAGAGAATTCTTGAAAAAAAAAGAGAAGAAGAAAGATAAAAATTTTTTGATATCCAATGAATTCCCCCTTCTCATTTTTCCAATTTTCTATTTTAATCAATAAAAATGGAAAAAAAAAATCAACATTTAAGGAAGAAAATAGGATTTTTAGCTAATTTCCCTTAATTTTTGTGTAAGAAAGGGAAAAAATCATTAAAAATCTGAAAAAAAGGTCAAAGAATCAAAAAAATGAAGAAAAATCGAAAAAAGGGGAAAAATCCCGTTTGCGGCGGGAAAGGGGCGACCGACTCCCTTCGGCGCAACCGACGGTGCTGGTGCGCCCACAGCGCAAGCGCTATGCGCAGCGCACTGCCGCGCGTCGACATCATTTTTTTTTTTTAAATATAACTAAAAAATACTAAAATTTTTAAACTTCATTTTTTAAAACTAATTTTAATTTTTTATTCTAAAATGCAAATTTGACAAGAAAATCATCACTTTCAAACTCTTTCCCCGTGAATAGGCAATTTATTATCATTGGATAACTCTGATATAGGCTGATTCAGGATCCGATGTCTACACCAAGCAACTGCTCAACCATGCCAATATATTTGGCAAGAACCCAATCAATATAAATGTCCCCATCTACGGGCGGGCCAAACGTGCTGGGGTCGTGACCTAAGTGCAGTAACAACTTGGTGACTATCCCACCTATACCTAGTTGCGCCGTAGTCCTCTGACTCTGTCTAACCATACCGGCCATGATCTCATGACTAATGTTGAGCGGTGTCCCCATTGCCATGGCCCATAGATTCTAAATTTTCGCGGCGCTGACAGCGCTAGGACTACCAGTTCTATCCATATAGCTGCTAGCCAAAACCCTTTGAACATATCTATAAACCTGTGAAGCTAATAGAGTGCTCTTAGCTGTGTTATGGTCATAATGGGCCCTTGGTACTGTGATCACTTCCCATCAGTATGCCAGATCAGCCCTGTCCGGTACCTGTACATGGTCTCCAGTCGGAAGACCCATGTTCTCTACAAAACTCTGGTGACTCATTGTGTGCCCTACGTTCTGGACTCAAAATGATATAGCATCAAGATTTGTATCTGATCTCGAGAACCCCCCGTACTTAAGCCTAGCCAAGAACTCTCTGGCAACCTTTGGGTATGTGAAAAAAGCTAGCGTAAGGAAATCCATCCAGCACATTGCTGCTAACAACACGCTGACTTTCTCCTACATGTCTATCTACTCCAGGAATGCACGGGACAGAAACTTACTAGACAAAAACTGTGGGCAACATAATGCCTCAAACCTCCATCTCTGTGCATCAGTCATCCATGCCAAAGGTGGAACATCTGTTGGCTCCCTAAGTGGACCGCATCGCGGAGGCATCCCTGAAAAAAAGAGAACTCGAACAGTCAGTTATTTATTATTTTTTAATACTCCCTGAATGCTTGGGGATGCTTTTCCGGGTAACCTTCACCGCCTAATATTTCCTGCAAAATTAAAAGCCATATGCAGGGGTAAGTTATGCACATGAATATGAACATGCTATACGAACTACAAGTGACACAATTCATCCGAGCGGCCGGGCGCAATATCATTCTTAGATAACCTCAACTGAAATGATTCCTGGCTAGGTTCCCTCTGTGCCGACTCTGCAACTCGCGACTGGAAGCCTCTGATTACTCTCGGTGCCATTCGTCATTATCTTAAGGTAGCGCACCCCTCGTGAATTTTTACGCTAGCTTTTTTTAGTGGAAAATGTGTCCCTTTGGGGATTTTCACATTACCCTGTGCCTAATTTTTGCCCGGAATAGACCTAACCTGATCTAGCGGCTTTTAATTTATTACTTTTTTTTTTCTGGATAGACGGCCTATTTTCAGGTTTTCACCCTGTCCCGTGACCTAATTTTTGCTTAGAGAGCCAATTACGATTTTTATCTCTAACGGCCTTTTTTTTATAGGCTTGATTTTCCTTATGAAAGTACCGTCTGGTTATCTTAAAGATGATGACAAGGTAAGAGGGCTAAAGCCCCTTGCTTGAAAAAGCAATAATGGACAAGTTGCACGCATCCGATGGGAAACGATGCATTATCTTTTCACAGGGGAACTAGATGACACTGATTATACGAAATGAATTAGCTTGACCATATCGTTCCATACATGTATACGTTTTCGCATGAGTTTATTACACATGATCATTATCTAACATTAGGCTCAAAAAATACAAGACCATATCTAATCTCGAGATGGATCCTGAAAGTATCAAAACTCCTATTATCAATTGGCCCTCTCGATTTTTCATGATTGAACATTTTCTCTCAACTCTTAATTTTTGCCCAGGGCGCCTTCTCGGTTTTCACCCTGGCAGTGCACCCCAATTTTAGCAAGGCCGCCTTTTTTGGTTTTCAACCCGCTGTGTATTTATTCTCTTCTTTTGATTTTGAGCCTTTAACCATGGAACCTTTTCAATCTGTCGACATTGATCAGTTTCTTGAACTCGTTTCCATCACTGTCTGTTAAGATTGCAACTCCTTTAGATAATATCTTCTTTAGAACAAAAAGTCCTTCCCAAGTTGGTCTGAATTTGCCTCAGAAGTCCGGACTGGCCTCATTTGCTTGAAGATTAAACCCCTTCTTTTAGGGGGTGCTTTCTGACTTCTTTCCCAAATGATTGAGCTAATCTCTTTTGGTAAATCTGATTGTGGTAATAGGCCTACATCCTATCTTCGTCCAATAAGTTCAATTGTAGCAATCGTTGTTGCGCCCATTCTGCTTCTGGTAGCTTGGCCTCCAATATCACCCTTAATGATTGGAACTCGATGTCCACTGGTAAAACTGCTTTCATCCCATAAACCAAAGAGAAGAGTGTAGCTCCTGTTGAAGTTCTAACAGTAGTCTTGTAGCCCCACAGTGCGAAAGGTAGCTTTTCTGCCCAGTCCTTATAGGTCTGCACCATCTTAGCCAATATCCTCTATATATTATTATTGGCTGCCTCGACCACCCCATTGGCCTGTGGTTGATAGGGAGAGGACTTGTGGTGCTGGATGGCATACTTCTTGAGCATCTGCTTGGTTTTAGCTTGGAATTGTACCCCGTTATCTGACACAATGTGATACGGGAGTCCATATCTACAAATCAGATGTCGTTCGATGAATCTAGCCATTTCTCGAGTGCCTAATTTTTTTAAGGATTCTGCCTCTACCCACTTAGTGAAGTAATCGATAGCAACTATAACAAATCTTTGCCCATTAGAGGCTGTCGGATGTATTGTTCCCATGATGTCAATCCCCCAAGTTGCGAACGGCCACAGAGATGTAAGATTGCAAAACTCTGAAATCGGCAGGTGTCTTAGATTGGCATACTACTGGCATAGTTGACACTGCTTCACATATTTAGAACAGTCTATGTCCATTGTGAGCCAGAAGAACCCTTGGCGCATGATTTTCTTTGCTAGAGCTAGACCATTCATATGAGCTCCACAGACCCCAGCATGGGTCTCCTCCATAACCTTCTTGGCCTTCTTCTTGTGTAAGGATCTTAGCTATATGCCATCAGCTTGCCTTTTGTACAGCACACCATCTACACTGATGAACTAGGTGGACAGCTTGCGAATCACCCTTTGGTCCTTTTCAGTGGCTTTTTTTGAGAATACTGACTTTTCCAAATAATTCTGGACATCATAATACCACGGCCTTCCATCAGTAACCTCAACATCCATGATTCGCTCTGTCTCAAAGTATAGCTTGTCTGAACTAAAAATTAGTACAAGCTTCATGACTACTCCTTCTGGATTATCCCACATAGATACGAGGGTGGCCAGGGCACCTACTAATTGGTTCTCATCTCAAGGCACATAGCTAAAAGTGCAGATTTCAAATTGGCCAATTAATTCCTTCAAGCACTCCACATATGGTAATAGTCGTTCTTCCTTGATGGGCCATTCACCCCTGACTTAATGGACCACTAAAGATGAATATCCGAAGACCTTCACTACTTTTGCCCCTACGGCTGAGAGCGCTTCTAACCCAAAAATGCAGGCCTTGTACTTAGTTTCATTGTTGGTGGCTTTATATCTCAACTTCTTAGCTAAATGAAGTTTCTTACCCTCTGGGGTTATCAAACTTACTCCTACTCTAGCTCCTTTGCTATTCACTGCCCCATCAAAGTACATCCACCACATTTGTACTATAACGGCTGGCACGTCTTTATCCGGGAATTCATATTCAAATTGATCACCTTCGATTGGATGATCGGCTAGAAACTCTGCAACTGCCCGGCCCTTGATGGTCTTTCTGGTGATGTACTCCACATCAAATTCTTTAGCAATATCAACCATCTCCCCATTTTCCCTAGCAAGGAGGGCACTTCCTGAAGATATTGAAGAGGGTTTTGTTTGGCAACTGCCTGCACCTTATAAGAATGGAAGTAGTGTCTTAGTTTTTTTCAAAGCCTAAATTACTGCTAAACAGATCTTTTTCACCTCGACATACTTCACTTCGTAAGGAAGGAATTTCTTACTAAGGTAGTAAACTGCAAATTCAACCCCGAATTCATCTTCTTGGGCCATCATGGCTCCTATAGAATTTTCCTCTATTGCTAGGTAAAGGATTAATGGCTTAACTAGCCGTGGCAGTCACAGAACTGGAGGGTGTAGAAGATATTCTTTGATGGTATCAAAAGCTTTCTGGCAACTATCGTTCTACTAAACTGGCTGATTTTTCCTGAGAAGCTGTAGACATCGGGTCCCGAGGCAGCTCAGACCGAGGTTACCCGATGATGAAAAATGGCAATCGCTCTCGAGCAAAAGATTAAAAATGATGAATTCCTTGTCGAAAACTTCTCTATTCTATTTTATTTTATTTTATCTTTTATTTTTAAATTTATATTTAGTTTTATTTTTATTTTCGTTCCTTTTGGGTCCCGGTGCTGCGGGGTCCGCGGGCCACGTGCGGAGCGACACGTGTCGCCACGCGGTGAGCACCGCGCGTGTAGGGGAGCACGTGAGGCTCCCTTCGCGCGCGCAGGGGGGCGCGCGGTGCTCCCCGCGTGTTGTCCCTTGACACGCGCAGCACAACGTGCGCCTTGCCCCTTTTCTCGAGGGCTTGCGCGCACGTTGTGCCGCGCAGCACGCAGTTGCCTCCTTGGCATGTCACGTGTTGAAAGGCGTGACACGCGGTCTTGTACCAGGCTACTGTATCCCGTCTTCTTCCTCCAGGGAGATTTTTGGTCGGGTTTTAGCCGTTTTCAGTCGGTTTTGAGGGGTATTTTAGGGGTTTTAAACCCAAAAAAATGCCCTGAAAGACCTAAGTATAAAAAGAAAATGGGGAGAATTTTTGGAGGGGGTTTTTTTGGGGAGCACAGAAGGAAAAAACCCAGAGAAATTTTGAGAAAAAAAAACTTTTCTTTAAGAGCAAAAAAAATCATCTGAAAATTAATCTTGAGTCCAAGAAATTAATTCTTGAGGTTCGGATTTTGGTTTTCATTAATCAGTGTTATTCAAAAGATTTAAGTCAAATTTTTTCTTATTTTTCATCTGAAGCAAATCGACAAGAAATCAGAGTTTCTTCTTTTGCTACAAATATAACATTTCTGAGGGTAAATATCTGAGCTAAATTAATTTTCTATTTCTCTTTTATTCACACTTGTTTATTCTTATATTGTATATATTCATCTTTACTTGATTCTTTTCTTGTGTTATACATTGTACAATATTATCTGTTGTTGTTCCATATTGTATACTTATTGCATCATTATTATATGTTTGTTGTTGTTTATTTTTGGTATTTATCTCTATGTTCATCTTTTCTTCAACTTTATCGTCGTTATTCATTGATTTGTGCTGCATTATCATCTGATTATTGATGCTTGCTATTGTATATTATCTATCTATAATTTATTATTTATTCATAGTATTTGTTAAAAACCTGTTCTTGCATATTTATTGATATCTATTGTTGAATATGCCATTACTCATTTCTTTATTGCCGCTTGATCTAATTAATTTAAATATCATATATATTTCTTTTTTTCATTATTTTGTTGTATTTGTAGTTTTTATTATGCTATTCATAGATTCCTTGTATACTAAGATTTGTTATTGATGATTAATTTAATATGCAATATACCTGTTGGATTGTAGATTGTTTGCTGGTAGTATCTCATTAATTGCTGGGTCATTATTATCTTGTTTGTGTACATATTAAAATGTTGTCAAAAATAATCTAGATTTAAAATAAGTCGTTGGCATGATGTACAGTATGGCTCGTAGCTAATAATTAATTAATTGGTTGTGTGTATTTAATTGTGGATTTAATTTATTTGATTCATTCAATTACATGTTTAATTAATCATTTTTTTTATTTAATTGATTGATTGTTATGTTATTTAAATAATTACTTAATTGATTATTCATTTTTATTTGACATAGTTGATTGTAACTGCTTAAATAATTTAAATTGATGTGAGTGGCTATTTATTTGATTATGTTAGTTACCTAAATAATTGTTTATTTGGCTAATTTATTTAATTAGTCACTTATGTATATTAATTATTTGATTAATTATTTGTTTAATTTACATAATCATTTACTTGTTCATATTATATTATTGAGTTTACTTAGTTCACTAACATGATCTCATTTTATTCTTTTAATTGCCCAAAATGTGCTTACCTCGCCTTGAGCGATATATTCGAGTGGATCGGGGACCGAGAAAACTAAATCATTCGGAAGCTTGGGTTTGCATTTCTTAATCATCGTTTTTATCTCTTTATGTTTTTTTATGTGATTGTATGTATAAATGTATTTCAAAATTCGCCTGCATTACAAAAGTCACAATTATTTACAATAAGTAAAATTGGGAATTTTGTATTAATAAAATGGACCAATGTCTAATTTTTATCCAATGAAATCTCACCATCAAAATAGAAAACTAATTTTCACAAAATAGGGATCACTCATCCCGAATTTTCACAATAAATATCTAAAAAGTAGTTCTCTAATCTTTTAATAAAAAGGGGGAACCAATGTTCCTAAAGTCCAATAAATGTCCTGATTTATGTATGTTAGATTTTATTTTTTTAAGGTGTTTATTCATGTTTATTCATTTTGGGCCCTTGTAATTTAAGTGTTTGGGGTAAATTTTATTCTTGTAATTTATTCATCTATTTATTGCTTACTTCGCAATGTGAATGAAATGTGCTTTGTTTTCAATGCATGATCGCGTGAGGAGAGAAGTGGAATTGTGTTTCATTAAAAACCCATTTATAAGACTTAACTTGACTCATTAATAAAAGTAAAGTTCCGAACACCGTCTTTGGTTTGAGACCATCGAGGTTAGAGACCTCTCCCAAGTTTTTTGGGTGGCGACTCCAACACACCTCAAGGTGCCTTTAGGTGTCATTAGGCTAGGTGGTTCTCTCCAATGTTCTATTGGGAGGAATACACCTATGATGCCTCATGGCGCCCATGATAAAAAATGACGCGACCCAATCCCTCGAACCCCAAAAGGCGGGCTCAAAGAGGGCCTTGCTGGTCCGGCGCGCGTCCTAGTGGCGACTCCACTGGGGAGCATCGAAACTTTGCTTCGAAAGTGAGTTAAGTTAAGTTTTATAAATGAGTTATTAATAAGAAAAAATTCCATTTCTCTTCAAAATTACATTGCATTCATTAGAGCCTTAGAATATGTTAGTTGGTCCCCTATTTAGCTCGGTGCATTCCTAAAACACGACCCTACTTTCACTCATTGTAGGAAAGTGTTCGGGATAATCACCAGCCCAAGCCTCGTGCTATTAATAGCATATCAAATGGAGATCCAATCGGCCGCTACGCTCGTGATGAGCTAGGCCCATTGGCAGGGACCATGCTTAGGTAGACCTAAAGTAACACCACCTCTTGACTAAAGTTCATGTAATGACAATATAAACTTCCATTAGGTTGCATATACCTTAACAAATGTGCTTACTATATGGGCCTTTATATATTAAACCAATTCGAGCATATTAATTGGGCGCTCATCAAAGGCTTTCATGCCCCAGTGGGCCCACGGTTAAGGTGTTTGAAAGGTTCGAATATGTAGTGGCCAAAAATTCATACGCATGTGCTTTTAAGTTAAGAGTGGTATGCTGCTGGTTCCTCATCTTGCACTATACGGGCCCATTGGGTTCCCTGTTAACCCATGGGTCAAGTCCACCTAGGAAAGAGACTGCACTACCGCGTGTGTTGGAGTAACAAGGTTGGAAGGTGCTATATGCTTGTATGTGGTTGTCTCTGTTGCATTAACATGATCATGCATTATTACTGTCATTCATGCATCATGCTAACAACTTTGATTTTTCATCCATCATAGGTACAAATCCGTGGTCTGGGGGTTTAGATGGCCAATTGGTAAGGAGACGGTCTTTCTTTGAGTCAGCGGAGTATTGGAGTTCAGCATCTCTATCGGATAGCACAGAATCCCTGGTTTCAGAACTATTATTGGACATGGCCAATCCAGATGCAAATGCCACCCAAGATGTGGATGGGAGGGTCCAAGAAATGGAACGCAGGTTTGAGGAGTTTGAGAGGAGGATGATGACAATAATGGGTAACCTAACTGCTGCCCTAATGCCACCAGCGGGCCACCAACCTGCCACTCCTGCTGGAGGTCAAGCCAAACAGATTCCGATCAGGGAGGCCCCTCCTACAGCAGTGGTGGTACCCCCTTCTGTTGTGAAGCCCAAGACTTTTCCCAATGTTGAGCATAGGAGAGTTGGGGAGCACGGGCCGGAAGAGGATTATGTAGAGGATGAACCCGAGGAGTCTATGTCAGTAAAAGCCAGATCACCTAAGGAGGATGTTGCCCTGAAGAAAATAGAGGAGAGGGTTGAAGCAATGGCCCGTTTGTTATCTGCAGGCAAGGGGATAAGCCCAGAAGACCGAGACTTGGATGATGAAGAAGTGCTCCCTCAGAGGTTCAAGATGCCCAAATTGCCTAAGTTTGATAGCACTTCAGATCCGTCTGCACATATCAAGCAGTACACGCTTGTAGTGAAGGGGACGATGCTCAGTAAAAGACAGAAGGTCGAGTATTTTTACCTCAGTTTGGTTGGGCCTGCCGTTGATTGGTACCATGGTTTAGACCAAAGGGCGAGAGAGGACTGGGATTTGTTAACTGAGGAATTTTTGAAACAGTATGACTGCAGTACTCGCATGGAGGTTACACTGAAGGATTTGGAGTTGCTTCAACAGAAACCTAACGAATCATTCCACAATTATCTTACTCGATGGAGAAATAGGGTGATGGAGATGAGGCAGAAACCAGACACCCCCGATCAGATCCGTTTATTCATCAGAAATGCGAGTCCATACCTTAGGGAGGGGTTGAGATGAAAGGGCTTAGAGACTGGGAGTCTCTAAAGGATATCGCAATTGAAGCAGAGGGAAAGTATTTGGCAAAAAAAATGAGCCAGGAGAGCTTTGTCAAGAAGAACTTTGGAAGCCCGTCAGGGGGTAGAGCAGGTAGCGCAGGGAGCAACGGTGGTAACAAGAATAGCAGTGGTAGAACAGTTGAGGTTTCGGCCATAGAAGCCAGCCAGGGGCAAAGGTATTATTCGAATTTGGGCCGACCACTATCTTGGGTTCTGGAGAGGTTAGTGAAAGAAGGACAGTTGAGACCCTTAGAGCCGAGACCTGCTAAGAACCATGGCCAGCCGGGACATAGAAACGATCAGTACTGCGCTTATCACCAACATACAGGGCATCTCACTGACTTCTGTAGAACATTAAGGAATAAAGTCCAGGATCTTATTGATAGCAAGCAAATTACGGATCCAGAGAAAAGGGAAAAGTAAAAAAGCCTAGTAATTACGCATCAGTTCCTCCTCCAGTGTACATGGTCGGGTTGGGTTTACCAGAATGGTATGTATTATAGGATCTATATGGAAATGAATATGTTGCTATTTCTCGCAGAGCGAGTGAAGAGGGGATTCCTGTAGCAGCCATAGATTATTGGTCCTCTAGCTAGGGTGAGGGTGAAGGAGAAGATGATAAAAAGTCGGTGAATCCTTGGGATTCGGATGATGAAGGGAAGAAGAAGGTTGGGGCTATAACCAAAAGTGGTAGAGTGATTCCGGAGGTGGATAGGCCTCAAGAGCCAGTGCCTGTAATGCTGAAAAAGAGCCTGAAGAGGATGGGTTGGTAAAACAGTTGAAGAAGACTGCAGCACAGATATCTATATAGGACCTACTGAGACAGTCTCCTTCCCATAGGCAAAAGTTAGTGGAAGCTTTGAGTGAATCTACCGTAGCCACCATAATTTCGCTGTCCAAGCTGTTAGATCTGGTTAAAGGAGGATCGGGGGAGAAGCTGATATACTCCAACGCTGATCTGCCAATTGAGGGCCGCAACCACAACCGTCCCCTGTATATCAAGGCGCAAGTGAATGGCAAGCACACCGCTTATGTCATGGTCGGTGATGGATCATCTATAAATGTCTGTCCACTAGTGGCGCTGCAAGCTTTTAGACTAGATGAGAGCATGTTGACCAAATCCGATTTGACCATCACCGCTTACGATAACTCTCAGAGGCAAGCATCAGGGACATTCAGAGCATTGGTTAAGACCAGACCTATAGAGACGGAGGCGGAGTTTGTGGTCTTGTCCATCCCGACAAATTTTTCAGCCTTATTAGGGAGGCCGTGGTTCCATAGGCTAGGGGGAGTACCATCCACACTGCACCAAATGATCAAGATACCGCACGAAGGGGAGGTGGTAACCATTAGAGCAGCAAGAGAAAATCAGGTATCTACCTTAGGGATTGCCAATCAGCCATTTAGCGGTTTTCATGTCTCGATGATAGGGGAAGAAAAGGGGTCAGTGGATACCCCACAGCCGTGAACATGATGCAGAAAATGCATTTTCTCCCTGGAGCCGGCCTAGGTAAGTATTCCCAAGGGATGCAGTCTACTGTCACCACGCGAGGTCAGAAGGATAGAAGGGGCCTGAGATACAGAGGTGAGTGTGGCGAGAAAAAGGAAGTGTTAAAGGAGATCCCTCACATTTTGAAGAGGTTCATTCCGGCCTCCTCAGTTTGTGCCTATGCGGGGGAGGAGGAGCCCCAGTGGGTAGATGGAAGGATCGTACCAGGCTTTGAGATCTTTAACGATATTTTTGACTGGGATGTCGAAATTATTAAATCCGTAGAAGACTTCTGGGACGAGGAAGTGATGACCCAGTGCAGTGTTTGGGATGGAGGTGAGCCAGAAGAGGTTTTCACGGATAAACTGTTCGCCACCAGAGTGAAAGGAAAAGAGAAGGCGGGAATTGAAGCGTTAATGCAAAATTTGAAGATCCAAGACCAAGAAGCAATTGGAAAGCCACTCCCAAGCCAAGGCAATAGCGACCCGTCGGCTACGACATCTGCATCAAAGGAAGAAGAAGATTGTAGCTATTTAGATTCACTTTTTATTCCAGAACTTTTTAATGATGGCAATGTATACAACTCTAATTTTATTAATGAAATGAACGATTTTGCTTACTTGTGCAATGTTTTTAATGATTTCATTCCATATGATCATACACATGATGCATACATTTTTGACATTAATTCAACTAACACAACTCCATTTAATCTTGGGACTTTGGAAGATCCAAAACAAATCTTAATTGCGTCAGATATAACTCCTGAAGAGAGGATAAAATTTGAGAGAATCTTAAAAAAATATGAAAAAGTCTTTGCCTGGACCTACAAGGACATGCCGGGAATCGACAAAAACATCGCTGAACATGCAATTCCAACCTACCCTGAGTCCAGACCTGTTAAGCAAAAACTCAGAACGCTTAGGCCAGAGTGGGCACAGAAGGTGAAAGAGGAAGTACATAGGCAGATTGAGGCCAAGTTTCTAGTTGAGGTTCAATACCCGACCTGGTTGGCTAATGTAGTTCCTGTGGCTAAGAAAGATGGAAAGGTTCGGGTATGTGTGGACTATCGGGATTTGAACAAGGCCTATCCCAAAGATAATTTTCCTCTGCCCCACATTGACGTTCTAGTTGATAGTGCATCTTCTCATATGATGTACAGCTTCATAGATGGCTATGCTGGGTATAATCAGATCCTTAACAGAATTGTAGACCGAATCAATACGGCTTTCATCACCGAATGGGGTACATTTGCTTATCGGGTTATGCCTTTTGGACTAAAAAATGTGGGCGCGACTTATCAGAGGATGGCTACCAAGATTCTTGACAACTTGATTCATAAGGAAGTGGAGGTGTATGTAGATGATATGATGATCAAGTTAGCTACCAGGGAAGGTCACTTTGAGGCTTTGGAGAAGTTCTTTCAAAGGATCGATAAGTACAATCTGCGCCTCAATCCCAAAAAGTGCATTTTTGGAGTCACCTCAGGTAAGTTGTTAGGTCATGTAGTGAGTCAAAAAGGGATTGAAGTGGATCCGGATAAGATCAAAGCGATTAGGGAGATACCTGTGCCCCAAAAGGAGAAGGAAGTCAGGAGTTTTTTGGGAAAGCTTCAATACATCAGCCGGTTTATTGCCAAACTAGCTTCAGTATGCGAGCCCATTTTTAAGCTCCTCAGAAAGAATCAGCAGGTAGTATGGAACAGCGATTGTCAGTTAGCTTTTGATACCATCAAGGATTACCTCTTAAATCCCCCAATTTTGAGACCGCCGTGCCATACAAGCCACTAATTTTGTATCTAGCGATAGAAGATAGATCAGTGGGTGCTATGATGGCTGAGGAGGATGAATTTGGAGTAGAGTTCACTGTGTATTACTTAAGCAAAAAGTTTCTGCCGTATGAAGCTAAATATGTTGAAGTGGAAAAGATATGCTTAGCGGTAATCTAGGCCTCCAAAAAGCTGAGGCACTACTTTCACTCGTTCAAAGTTCAGGCAGTTGCTAAACAGAATCCTTTGAGATACCTTCAGCAGGCGCCTTCTTTACTCGAAAAGATGGGTAGGTGGTTAATACTGCTCCAAGAATTCGATGTAGAGTATATCACTAGGAAAACTATTAAAGGGAGAGCTATAGCTGAATTCCTAGCTGATCACCCTATAGAAGGAGAACAGGTTGAGTATAACTTCCCAGATGAGGATGTCATGGCCATTACAGTTCAGGGGTGGCAGATGTATTTTGACGGGGCCGTTAATAGCAAGGGGGCAGGTGTAGGTGTCATTCTGATAACTCCGGAGGGTGAAAAATTGCCACTGGCTAAGAAACTGAGGTATAAAGCTACTAATAATGAGTCTAAGTATGAAGCATGCATTTTCGAATTAGAAGCTCTTTTGGCCTTGGGGGCAAAGTCTGTAGAGGTTTTTGGGGATTCATCCTTGGTGATTCATCAGGTTCGTGGGGAATGGTCCGTTAAAGAGGAAAGACCGGTTTCGTATGTAAGACACCTCCATATGTTAAGCGGCCAGTTCGAAACTTGTACTTTCCATTTTGTCCCAAGAGATAAAAATCAATTAGCCGATGCACTTGCAACCTTGGTGTCCATGTGGGATAATCCGGAAGGGGTGAGTATGAAGCCAGTGCTGATTTTGAGTTCACAGAAGCCCTGCTTTGAATATGAACAGGTGATGGATGTCGAGACCACAGATGGAAAACCTTGGTACCATGATGTCAGAAATTACTTGGAAAATGGGACCTTCCCAAAAGAAGCCACAGAGAAAGATCAGAAGTTAGTGCGCAAGCTGTCTACTCAGTTCATCTGCATAGATGGGGTGTTGTACAAGCGGCAAGCCGACGGTATCCAATTAAGGTGCTTGGACGAAAAGGAGGCCAAAAAAGTAATGGAACAGACCCATGCCGGGGTGTGCGGGGCCCACATGAATGGTTTGATGCTAGCAAAGAAGATTATGAGATAAGGATTCTACTGGCTCACCATGGATACGGACTATTCGAAATACGTGAAGCAATGCCAGTTGTGTCAGCAGTATACAGATTTAAGGCACTTGCCGGTTTCAGAGTTACACAGTTTGACATCGCCTTGGCCGTTTGCAGCTTAGGGGATAGACATCATAGGAGAGATACATCCCACGGCCTCCAATGGACATAGGTTTATCATAGTCGCTATTGACTATTTTACCAAATGGGTAGAGGCTGAATCTTTTAAGAAGGTGGACGCTCGGGATATGGCCAAGTTCATTGAGAAGAACCTGATATGCAGATATGGTCTCCCTCATCATGTGGTGTCTAACAATGGGGTCCAATTTATGGCTGAAATGAAGGGGTTGCTTCAGAAGTACGGAATTGAGCATCATAAGTCTTCTCCATATCGCCCTCAAGCTAATGGGGCAGTGGAAGCCGCCAATAAGAACATCAAGAGGATCCTGGCCAAAATGGTGCAGAACTATAAGGATTGGGCGAAAAAGTTACCATTTGCCCTTTGGGGTTATAGGACGGCTGTCAGAACTTCTACAGGGGCTACACCATATTCTCTAGTGTATGGGACAGAAGCGGTATTACCGGTTAAAATAGAACTTAGATCATTAAGGGTAGTTATGGAAGCCCAAATTCCAGAAGCTGAGTGGGTGCAACAGCGATTGCAGCATCTGAACATGTTGGATGAGAGCAGGCTGAGAGCCTATTACCATAACCAAGTCTATCAGAAGAGACTTACCAGGTCGTTTGGGAAGAAGGTCAAGAAGCATCCGTTGAAGGAGGGAGATTTGGTCTTCAAACAAATGAGACCGGGTGTACCAGATATCAGGGGTAAATTCAGACCGACATGGGAAGGACTTTTCATCCTTAAAAAGCTATTATCGAAAGGAGCGACAATTTTATCAGATAGCAATGGCAACAAGTTCAGAGAGCCGATCAACATTGATAGACTCAAAAGGTTCCATGGCTAAAGACACGAAAGATCAAAAGAAGAGAATAAATGCCCCACGGGTCGAAAATCGAAAAAAAACGGCCTTACTAAAATTGGGCGCCCTGTCAGGGTGAAAACCGAAAAAAGGCATATTGGGTAAAAATTAAGGGCTGAGAGATAATGTTCAATCATGAAAACCCGAGAGGGCTGATTGATAACAGGAGTTTGACGCTTGCGAGAGCTATCCTAAGATTAAGTGTAGTTTTTGTGTTTTTGAGTTTTTTGTTAACAAATGATCATGTGTATTGAAATCATATAGAAATATTCGTAAGGTTGCAAATAAAAGGTTCAGTTTTTGCTTTTCATGATTGTCTAGTTCTTTTACAAAAAGTAGAGACATGAAATGTCTGTTACAATCTAGATACTACTCTTCACTGATTTCTTTCACTCAGATGTTTAAGCCAGCTGGTTCTGCTGTCGGCTTCGGGGTTGGTCAGCCATTACTTGTACTCAGGTGGGCTAGTGAAATCAGAGTCTTCAACTCTCGCAATAATAGTGCTCAGGGGTAGCCGTGCCCAAACTTCAGTGAAGCCCGTGATGAATGCTGAAGATATGAGTCCTCCATAAAAGCCCAATGGCTGAGCCACAACAGTCTGACACCCACCAAATTGGCGAACACAGCGGGATGTGATATAAAATGATGCCCTATAGAGTCTGCACAGCGGGACAAATCCTGAACGCCCATCTCGAGTCACGTAATCAATGCGTATCCAAGGGCTCATGAAGCTGATGTCACTATCTGCTAGTGTGGCCATCCACATAAAGCCCACATGGAGGGAGTCAAACTGATAAGTCCTCCGTCTGTAGAAGAAGTGTGCCAGTGAATATGTCCTGATCACCCGAGGAGGGGGTTCTGTCAAAAGCTTTAGCTTCTCCTACAGCCACACCTTAAAATAAAAAAACCGCTGGAGTGAGTTGAGTTCATTTCAGGCAAAAATAAGGCATCGGGTTATGTGAAAATCCCTAATGGGACGCATTTCCCAATAAGAAAAGCTAGCGTGAAAACTCGCAAGGGGCACACTACCTTTAAATAATGACTCAGATTACCTGAAGTAATAAGGGGCTCCCGGTCATAAAAGCAGCAGGGTCAGAGCATAGAGCGTCCAAGCCAATGATCGTCTCAGCCAGGATAACAGGGAAAGGGGTCAATCCACGGTGAATGCCATCCACAATGTTGAACAGTCTGTAGTCACCGACTGCCTCATCCGAGGTCACTAGCAGGTATCTGGATAGGCAGACCAACAAGACGACACTGGTCCGATAAGTGGGCACATCAGAAAAGTCACCAATGCGTCAAGAAGGGGCTCCAGAGAAAAAGAATCCCCTCGAGGAACCAGCCGAGCTGTCTGAGAGGGTGATAGCCCCAGGGCAAAAGCCACATCCCTGAGCTAATACGGTCTATAACTGGGAACACAAGGAAGAGTGCCAGGAGGGAGCCTCACATCAAAAATTGCGGCGAATTCCTCTGCTAAAGGGCATAGTTCCTGATGAGTAAATTGGAAGACATGGAATCGAGGGAATAGGGAGCAACAGCAGATAAAAGACCCCGATCCAATCTGATCCTTCTCAAGAGCTTCAGACTAGAAAAGGGGGCTAAGGTGTCATTTCTCCAGGTTTTAGGGCTGTCCAGTAACCGGCGCACTATGTCAAGAATGGGTGTTGACATCTTCGGATACCTATACAAGGAACAAATAAGCGAGATTAGTAAAAAAAAGAAGATAAAATATTAATTCGGCCGTCGTAATAAAATAGACCACTTTTTCGGGCATTTTAGGATCATGCATTTTCACTAGCATAATTAATTTTTATTTATTATTGTTATTAGTATCCTGGCATGTGTAATTTATTTGCAGGAAAATATTCAATAAAAAGAGCCGACAGCAAACAGCCAGTCTAAAGTAAGTATTCAGGGAGTAAGTAAATAAAAAAAGGAGTAAGTAAAAAAAAAAAAGAAAAAAAAAAAGAGTGTGTGTGCTGGGCGGATTGGATACAGGTGAAGGTGAAGGTTTAATGAGGAAAAGTTATATAATAAAGAAGGTAAGGTTAAGTAATAAAGGTAGGGATAGAATAGTAAAGGTGGGTAAAAAAATAAAATGATAAAATATAAATAGACTTTGAGATAGTTGTTTGACGTGAAGTTAAGTGTCATATGTTGAATTGATGTTAGAAAAGACAAGACAATGAATAAAGTAAAGTAAGATTGGTGTAAAAAAAAGGGTAAAAAAAAAATTGTGATAAGTAATAAAGAAAAGTTGGCAGGTAAAAAGTAAAGTAAAGTTAATGAAAAAGAAAGGTGTGGCGTGAGAGTAATAAAAGGGGGTCAGAAGAGTAGGTGAGAAAAGACAAGACAAGTTAATGAAAAAAAAAATAGAGTGTTTTTTTGTGTGTGACGTGGGCGCAGCCACGTGGCTGCACCCACGCGAGTGCCTTGGCCGACCACGCGGCCAAGGCTGCTTCCAGCAGCCTTGGGCCGCGTGGTCTAGGGGCCCAACACGCGCCCCCTTCTTGGGGCGCGTGTTGGGGAGTTTTAAACCCCAAATGTTTTTTTTGTGTGTGTGTCGTCCGCGTGTTTCCCTCCTTCCCTAATTCTATTTTCTTCATTTCACACACCTTATTTCGCTCGTATTTACATTTTTTGTGGTCCATTTTGGGTACTTTTTACGTCAAAACGATCACATTCTCGCGATCTTCAAGTGGATATAATTTTTTCTAAATTTCTCGACCGTTTTTTTAGTGGGTATTTCGACTATAAGATTGGTTTTCTTGAGCTTCTTCATTTTATTTCATGAAGTTATAGTTTACTACTTTTATTTCATATATTGATGAACTTTAGAGTAATACATTTATCTTTGTTTTATTTATTTTATAAGTAGCATATGTAAAATAAATAGTTATGAAAATTATATATGCACCTTATGGACTCCATCGTTTTTTTTAGATTGTTTGTCTAAAAAAAAATATAATAAAAAAATAATAAAAATAAAAAATATATAGAAGTTAGCGAATGTTGTCTCCCGTAAGGTGATATTCTTTGGTCTAGCATGCATGATAATGAGTAGCAATTAGTAAAAGAAAGAATAAAAAATAAGAGAAAAGTGCATACCTTTTTGTCGCCCCCACACGATATAAAAGAAAGAGAATTGAAAGGCATGTGTATGAATGTGATATGTTAAAGTAGAATAATTATATAGGAATTTAGTTTTGTCACGTAGTCAATTAATACAAGTAATATGCACAGAATTAATTGTCTCATGCAGTAATTGCTGTTCCTTTAAGAATATGTACAATAACACGCGTTAGTATAATAACAACTGAGGTGATAATGGTTGTTATTTCATTACTGCATGTAATAACGATATCTGTTTTGCGAAAAAAAATATAGGCATAAATAATGATATAAAATAATAATAATAATAATAATAATGATAATGGTAATAAGTAGGTAAATAAACAAAAAGTATTGATTTATATCATGTGTACTAACTGTTGGCTTATTTTCAGGATGCCTTGACAACGCCACGTACGCCAGAGACGCAATGCTCCACAGCCACCGATAGAGATGACGGACGCTCAGAGACAGCGCCTCGAGACATTATCCCAGATACAGGTGGTGCCTAGCCGGTTTATGTGTCGGCCTTTTTTAGAGCAGGTAGGCATGTGGAATGAAGTGAGTGGTCTGATAGAGGCCGCAGGCTGGACAGATTTTATGGGGAGATGTTACGCGATATACCCAGATATCACCAGGGAGGTGCTAGCCACAGTTCAGTATGCTGGATATGAGAGGCCAGACGAGGAGCCAGGGACCATGTCTTTTTGGGCTCGAGGCCAGTATTGCCAGATGAGCCGTTTAGATTTCGCGCAGGCGATGGATCTCCCGACGGGGGAGTATGTCATGGTGCCAGACAGGATCACCCCTACTCACTGTTGGGAGGCAATTGCAGCACAGGGGGTTCCATACCATACCAGCCGGATGAAGAGTACTCTACTACATTCACAGGCCTTGAGGTACGTCCAAAAGGTGTTGGCCAGTAGCTATTTCGGACGAGCTACGAGTCAGGGTTCGATAAATGTCACCGAGATCTGGAGCCTATGGGCTATGACGACTGGCAGGAGGATGAATATAGCTCATGAGATCATTTCCACTTTGGTCAGAGTCGGACAGGGGACCACCGGGCCCATATATGTTGGCGGAGTGGTGACCAGGATACTGCTTCGTTTGGGATTCCACCATGACTCGTTTGGGAGACACGCTGAGGGTGACATGGGTATTGATATGGCCATCGCCGGGGCTATGGGCATGGTGGAGCCGATATCAGAGGGGTCAGAGTAGGTTAGGATGCTCAGCATGGCAGAGACCAGGTGTCTCTGCAGCTTGGCTCCTCTCCCAGAGACAGCCGGTACATCAGGGGATGCCCGCATGCTACAGGGTGATAACGAGGCGCCGCATACACCTCAAGGTGAGGAGGGCATAGACGATTATGACCTTGCACATATCATCCGCACTCCCCCTCCACAGTAGATCCCATATGACGACATGGCTCACACTTCTGGTATGCCGCATGTCCATCACACTCAGTCTGGTTACCAGGGGGCATCTTCTTCTATGGCTTCCCCACCACCACAGTACAGAGCACCTCACAGCCAGAACACCTCAGAGCCTACCTTCCAGGATATGTACCGGGACATGATGACCGCGTTCGCAGCTATGGGGCAACGCCATGATGAGAGCATCCATCTCTTGAGACAGCAGATCCTGGATGAGCGTCGGCACATGATGCAGCAAATCATAGACGAGCGTCAGTTCATGAGACAACAATTTATGGACGACCGCCAGCTCATGAGGCAGGAGATGGCATAGGGGTTCGGGGAGATAGGTAAACAGTAGGGCCAGATAGAGAGATTGATGTCCACCACTCTCGAGACCCATGCGCAGAGATTTAAGGAGGCCTATCGGGAGATGGATGACTCACTAGCCATCACCCAACAGTGGATCGATGTTCTAGAGCAAACTACTGGGGGGGCATCCCGGGATGTGAGAGACTTACGGGATGATTTGGGGAGAGATCTTCCCACCATCCGGTCCAACCTGGGACACCACATTGACGGGTACGCCGCTTCTCTCACAGGTTTGGCCTCCAGTTTTCAGGAGCTATCCTATACAGTGACGAGCATGGCCACCTCTTTTCTAGGCAGACAGGTGGGGGTCAGATTCAGGACATCCGATCCGTCATCTTCTAGGCCGCCCCCCGAGGATATCTCATATCAGCCTGCGCCTCCTCCGACTCAGCCAGACGATCCTGACATGCCCACGGACTACCCTCCGTGGTAGATTTATTTTAGGGAGTTGACAGACATTATTATTTTTGTTACGTGATGTACAAAAATGTTTTATGTATAGTATAAACCCATGCTTGCACTTGTTTTTACATTTATTATGTTTTTATTGCTAAATGCAGCACACACATCGAAAAAAAAAGTGATGACGATAATGAATGAAAAAAAAAATGATGAAAATGAAAATGAAAAAATAATAATAATAAAAAATAAATAAATAAATAATTCAAGAGATTGATTAAAATATTAAGATAACGAAAATGAGCTGATTTGTATATCATCAGAACAGATTAATGCAATCAATTAAAGTATTTTCTTGAACATTCAGGTGCACGACGATGATGTCTAACAGCCACTCAAATGAATGATCAACTCGCTAACTGAGAAATGAAGTCTGTCATGACACCACAAAAATCGGTTATATACCAATCCGGCTGAAGCCAGACACCGCACAGGTTAGATGCTTTAACGAATACAAGGCTAGACACCGCATAGGTTAGATGCCGACACGGTTGGAGCTAGACACCACAAAGGTTAGATGCTTCAACGAATAAAAGGCTAAACACCGCACAGGTTAGATGCTTCAACGAATACAAGGCTAGACACCGCACAGGTTAGATGCCGACACGGCTGGAGCTAGACACCGCACAAGTTAGATGCTTCAACGAATACAAGGCTAGACACCGCACAGGTTAGATGCCGACACGGCTGGAGCTAGACACCGCACAGGTTAGATGCTTCAATGAATACAAGGCTAGACACTGCACAGGTTAGATGCCAACACGGCTGGAGCTAGACACTGCATAGGTTAGATGCTTCAACGAATACAAGGCTAGACACCGCACAGGTTAGATGTCGACATGGCTGGAGCTAGACACAGCACAGGTTAGATGCTTTAACGAATACAAGGCTAGACACCGCACAAGTTAGATGCCGAGACGGCTGGAGCTAAATACCGCACAGGTTAGATGCTTCAATGAATACAAGGCTAGACACCGCACAGGTTAGATGCCGAGATGGCTGGAGCTAAACACCGCACAGGTTAGATGCTTCAACGAATACAAGGCTTGACACTGCACAGGTTAGATGCCGAGACGGCTGGAGCTAAACACCGCATAGGTTAGATGCTTCAACGAATGCAAGGCTAGACACCGCACGGGTTAGATGCCGAGGCGGCTGGAGCTAAACACCGTACAGGTTAGATGCTTAATGAACGCAAAGCTAGACACCGCATTGGTTAGATGCCAAAATAGGGAGGGTTAGACACCAAACAGGAGGCCAGACATCGCACCGGAGGAAAACCAAAAGCGGCAAGGATTAGCACGTCGGCAAACAGACAATAACTACCACGGGCGGTCCTAGTCAGAACAAAAGACAACTGCCTCAGGTATGCGTCTCTTCTTCCTTTCCTTGAGTTTTGGCTGACCTAGGCACCCAGGCACTACATTCCTCAAAACTGGGGGCAACTGTAGACACCGGGTCCCGAGGCAGCTCAGACCGAGGTTACCCGATGATGAAAAATGGCAATCGCTCTCGAGCAAAAGATTAAAAATGATGAATCCCTTGTCGAAAACTTCTCTATTCTATTTTATTTTATTTTATCTTTTATATTTATATTTATTTTTATATTTATTTTTATTTTTATTTTCGTTCCTTTTGGGTCCCGGTGCCGCGTATGGAGCAACACGTGTCACGCCCGCGGGGAGCATCTCGCGATGCTCCCCTGCGCGCGCAGGGAGCATAATGCGTGGCGCTCCCCTACGCGCTCGAGGAGCACCACGCGTGGCGCTCCCCTGCGCCCGCGGGGAGCCCCACGCGTGGCACTCCCCTGTGCGCGCGAGGAGCACCGGGCGTGCTTCCCCCCCCGCGCGCGCGCGCGCAGGGGAGCAAGTGAGGTTCCCTTCGCGCGCGCAGGGGGGGCGGCGCGCGGTGCTCCCCGCGTGTTGTCCCTTGACGCGCGCAGCACAACGCCCGCCTTGCCCCTTTCCGCGAGGGCTTGCGCCGGCATTGTGCCGCACAGCACGTGACTGCCTCCTTGGCGTGTCGCGTGCTGAAAGGCGCAACACGCGGTCTTGTACCAGGCTACTGTTGCCCGTCTTCTTCCTCTAGCGCAATTTTTGGTCGGGTTTTAGCCGTTTCCAGTCGGTTTTGAGGGGCATTTTAGGGGTTTTAAACCAAGAAAAAGCCCTGAAAGACCTAAGTATAAAAAGAAAATGGGGAGAATTTTTGGAGGGGGTTTTTTTGGGGAGCACAGAAGGAAAAAACCCAGAAAAATTTTGAGAAAAAAAAAACTTTTCTTTAAAAGCAAAAAAAATCATCTGAAAATTAATCTTGAGTCCAAGAAATTAATTCTTGAGGTTCGGATTTTAGTTTTCATTAATCAGTGTTATTCAAAAGATTTAAGTCAAATTTTTTCTTATTTTTCATCTGAAGCAAATCGACAAGAAATCAGAGTTTCTTCTTTTGCTGCAAATATAACATTTCTGAGGGTAAATATCTGAGCTAAATTCATTTTCTATTTCTCTTTTATTCACACTTGTTTATTCTTATATTGTATATATTCATCTTTACTTGATTCTTTTCTTGTGTTATACATTGTACAATATTATCTGTTGTTGTTCCATATTGTATACTTATTGCATCATTACTATATGTTTGTTGTTGTTTATTTTTGGTATTTATCTCTATGTTCATCTTTTCTTCAACTTTATCGTCGTTATTTATTGATTTGTGCTGCATTATCATCTGATTATTGATGCTTGCTATTGTATATTATCTATCTATAATTTATTATTTATTCATAATATTTGTTAAAAACCTGTTCTTGCATATTTATTGATATCTATTGTTGAATATGCCATTACTCATTTCTTTATTGCCGTTTGATCTAATTAATTTAAATATCATATATATTTCTTTTTTTCATTATTTTGTTGTATTTGTAGTTTTTATTATGCTGTTCATAGATTCCTTGTATACTAAGATTTGTTATTGATGATTAATTTAATATGCAATATACCTGTTGGATTGTAGATTGTTTGTTGGTAGTATCTCATTAATTGCTGGGTCATTATTATCTTGTTTGTGTACATATTAAAATGTTGTCAAAAATAATCTAGATTTAAAATAAGTCGTTGGCATGATGTACAGTATGGCTCATAGCTAATAATTAATTAATTGGTTGTGTGTATTTAATTGTGGATTTAATTTATTTGATTCATTCAATTACATGTTTAATTAATCGTTCTTTTTTTTTTGTTTTATTTAATTGATTGATCGTTATGTTATTTAAATAATTACTTAATTGATTATTCATTTTTATTTGACATAATTGATTGTAACTGTTTAAATAATTTAAATTGATGTGAGTGGCTATTTATTTGATTATGTTAGTTACCTAAATAATTGTTTATTTGGCTAATTTATTTAATTAGTCACTTATGTATATTAATTATTTGATTAATTATTTGTTTAATTTACATAATCATTTACTTGTTCATATTATATTATTGAGTTTACTTAGTTCACTAACATGATCTCATTTTGTTCTTTTTAATTGCCCAAAATGTGCTTACCTCGCCTTGAGCAATATATTCGAGTGGATCGGGGACCGAGAAAACTAAATCATTCGGAAGCTTGGGTTTGCATTTCTTAATCATCGTATTTATCTCTTTATGTTTTTTTATGTGATTGTATGTATAAATGTATTTCAAAATTCGCTTGCATTGCAAAAGTCACAATTATTTACAATAAGTAAAATTGGGAATTTTGTATTAATAAAATGGACCAATGTCCAATTTTTATCCAATGAAATCTCACCATCAAAATAGAAAACTAATTTTCACAAAATAGGGATCACTCATCCCAATTTTTCACAATAAATGTCTAAAAAGTAGTTCTCTAATCTTTTAATAAAAAGGGGGAACCAATGTTCCCAAAGTCTAATAAATGTCCCGATTTATGTATGTTAGATTTTATTTTTTTTAAGGTGTTTATTCATGTTTATTCATTTTGGGCCCTTGTAATTTAAGTGTTTGGGGCAAATTTTATTCTTGTAATTTATTCATCTATTTATTGCTTACTTCGCAATGTGAATGAAATGTGATTTGTTTTCAATGCATGATCGCGTGAGGAGAGAAGTGGAATTGCGTTTCATTAAAAACCCATTTATAAGACTTAACTTGACTCATTAATAAAAGTAAAGTTCCGAACACCATCTTTGGTTTAAGACCATCGAGGTTAGAGACCTCTCCCAAGTTTTTTGGGTGGCGACTCCAACACACCTCAAGGTGCCTTTAGGTGTTATTAGGCTAGGTGGTTCTCCCCAATGTTCTATTGGGAGGAATACACCTATGATGCCTCATGGCACCCATGATCGAAAATGACGCGACCCAATCCCTCGAGCCCCAAAAGGCAGGCTCAAAGAGGGCCTTACTGGTCCAGCGCGCGTCACAGAAGCTTAAAGATCGGTTCGCATACTAAAGCGAGCTTGGAGATGAACCTGCGTATGTACTGCAGTTTGCCTAAAAACTCCTGATCTCTTTTTCCTTTCGAGGTATTGGCATTTCTCTGATAGCTTTGGCCTTGTCGGGATCCACCTCTATTCCCTTTTGAGTTATCACATGCCCCAGCAGTTTACCTGAGGTGACTCCGAATATGCACTTTTTGGGGTTGAGGCGAAGATTGTACTTGTCGATCCTCTGAAAAAACTTCTCTAAAGCCTCGAAATGACCCTCTCGAGTAACTGACTTGATCATCATATCGTCAACATACACCTCTACCTCCTTATGGATTAGGACATCAATTGGCCATTCTTTGATAGGTCGCTTTGGCATTTTTTAACCCAAAAGGCATAACCCTATAGGAAAAAGTATCCCATTCTATGATGAAAGCCGTCTTGGTCCGATCTGCTATCTTGTTAAGGATCTAATTGTACCCAATGTATCTGTCCACGAAACTATACATACTGCAGGCGATAATGCTATCCACTAGGACATCTATATAAGGCAAAGGAAAGTCATCCTTCGGGCAAGCTTTGTTTAGGTCTCGGTAGTCAACACACACTCGGACCTTTGCATCCTTTTTTGCTATGGGGACAACATTAGCTAACCACGTTGTGTATTGAACCTTCACCAAGAAAGTAGCCTCAATCTGTTTGTGCACCTCCTCTTTTACCTTCTCTGCCCACTCCGGTCTAAGCCTTCTGAACTTCTGTTTGACCGGCTTGCATTCTGGATAGGTTGGAATGGCATGTTCAGCAACTTCTCGATCAATGCCCGGCATGTCTTCATAGGTCCAGGCAAAGACTTTTTCATATATTTTTATTATTCTCTCAAAATTCATCCTCTTTTTAGGAGTTATATCGGATGCTATCAAGATTTCCCTTGGGTTTTCCAAAGTTCTGAGATTAAATGAGGTAGTATTAGTTGAGTTAATATCAAATATGAATGATTCATGTTCGTGATCATGTATAATGAAATCATGAGAAATATCACACAAGTAAGCAAAGTTGTTCATCTTATTTAAATACTCAAAATTACAAACATCATTGTCAAATAGTTCAGGAATAAAAAGTACATCTAAAAAGCTCTCATTAACATCTTCTGCTAATGCTGGCGCCGAAGCCGATGGTCCGCCATCTTGATTGCTTGCAATCTTTAGGTCTTAAAATTTAGGCACTGTTACCTCAACTTCCACTTTTTCCTTGCTCTTCACCCAAATGGCCAACATGCTTCACTGATGACTTCTGCGGGGACTTCCCAATCCAATGCAAACCTTGGCTGAGAATCTCCTCGTCCCAGAAACCCTATATAAACTTGACCGTTCCATCGGACCAATCAAAGACATCGTTGAAGATCTCAAAGCCCTGGGTGAACATGCTTCACTGATGACTTCTGCGGGGACTTCCCAATCCAATGCAAACCTTGGCTAAGAATCTCCTCGTCCCAGAAACCCTCTATAAACTTGACCGTTCCATCGGACCAATCAAAGACATCGTTGAAGCTCTCAAAGCCCTGGGTGATCTTATTATCAATCCATTGTGGCTCGGCCTCTCTAAAACAAGCACATGACGACGCAGCTGGCACGAAACTCTCTAAAATATAAGGGGTCCCTGTAGGCTACTTCTTAGGCTTGTTCTTTCCAGTTCCAACTATATAACTCAACCCCCTTCTATATTTTTGCCCCCCTGTGGTGATGGGTGCCTAAGGCCCTTATGAATTCTTGCTTAAACTAGCCCCTGGAAGGAAGTTCATCTTTTTCATCATATTAATAACCTGGGGGCTCTCCATTGAATCAACCTCTTCATTCACTATAGCCACATGGAATCCGCTAAAAGGCTGGTTAGAAATCCCTAAAATCGATACTTGAGTATCACTGGCCTTAATTGTCATAACTTGACCCTTATAGGGGATTTTGATTAATTGGTGGAGGATAGAAGGAACCCCCCAACTTATGAAACCATGGGCTCCCTAGTAACACAGCAAAGTTAGCTGGAATAGGCAGGACAACGAATCTGCTTTAGTCTCAACTGGCTCAGTTTTTACCTGCGCCTTGAAGGTCCCAGCAGCTTGCCTCCTCGAATTATCATAGGCGGTAATGGTTAGATCAGATCTACTCAACATACTCTCATTCATCCTGAAAGCAGATAGTGCCACAAGAGGACATACATTAATGGAAGACCCGTCATCCACAATGACGCAGGATGTGTGCTTGCCATTGACTTGGCTCTAATGCATAGGGGGCAGTTGTGATTACGACCCTCAATTGGTAGGTACCTGGGTTCAGCCTTCTCCTTCTTCCTAGTTTCGCTACCCTGCTTTAGCTCACCACTCAACTCATGCTTCTATTCTCTAAACAATTCTATTACATCAAGCCAACCTAAAAGTATGAACTTCCTCTCCGTAAAATATGGTTGAAGTACCAACTCAAAAGACTCACTTCCCTTTCGCCTGCTATTAGGTTAATCACGCACTTAAGAGAGCTTATTCTGACTCCTCATTCTATCTGGAAACGACCTCGTAGATGTCTAACTGATCCCAATCAGTCTTATCAACTGAAAAGAAGGAAGTGTGACGCGCTCTCTTAAGCTTGCCTGTCTACCTTCCCAAAGAAGAAGATGCAAAATGAAGCAAGAAATTGAGAATCTCCCCTGTTCCTCGCTCCATTTATCAAGCCTTCTCTTCTTTTTATCGTATTGAATAAGATCTCTCTGACCTTCTGTAAGTGATTATCCCATCTTGTTCCTTTATCTTTGTGTAGACTACATTCTCTCCAGACCCCCTTTTACCATATCCAATAACTCGGTAGGTGAAATGGTGGTAGCAACTGTTGATTCACAAAAGGCTTCTACTAACTTTTGCTTGAGACTCGGAGACTGCCTTAACAGGTCCCATACCGATATCTGAGCCGGTGTCTTCTTTAATTGTCTTAAAATCTGGTTCTCTCCTAGCTCTTTCTCCATAATTAGGGGTATTGGGTCCTGTTGTTTCTCAATTTCTGGTACCACTCTCCCACTTCGCGTGACCGCCTGCACTTTTTGCTCCTTTTCTTCACCCTCAGAATTTCACAAATCTTCCAGTTCGTCTACTTTCTCAGTCTCGCTCTCAGTAGTTGAATCCCAGCAATCTATCATGACAACCTGAGGCCTCTCCTCATTGGCCCTTTACTCGGGACGAGTAACAACCACATAGTCATTGCCATAAAGGTCTTTCAGCACATACCATTCCGATAGATTGGAGCCTATCATAAAGACGGGCGGGGGAAGAGCATCATACCCAGCTTTTTTTTTCTTTTCTCTCTTTTTGGGATCAGAGATTTGTTTGCTATCAATCAGGTCCTGAACTCGATCCTTTAAAGTCCTACAGCAATCAATGAGATGGCCGATGTGCTGGTGAAAAGCGCAATATTGGTCTCCCCTATGGTTCAATTGGCCTTGATTCTTAGCCAGCCTAGCTGGTAATGGCTGAAGTTTCCCTTCTTTTATTAATCTCTCTAAAACACAAGATAATTATCTTCCGAGATTTGAGTATTGTGTTCGGCTCGCGTCAGTGGCTGAAACTTTCGTTGTCTTACCAACTCGATTACTGCTACTTCTGGCACCACTTAACTTATTTCCTCCTTGAAGCCTATAGTTTTTTCGAGTATAATTGTCATTATTGGTCTTCTTTGCCAGGTATTCTCCTTCGGATTTTATGGCTATATCTTTCAAGGACTCCTAATCCTTAAGCCTTTTCATCTTAAGCCCTTCCCTCAAGTATGGGCTTGCATTCCTAATGAACAGCCTGATCTGATCTGATGTATCGGGCTTCTTTTTCATCTTCATGACCTTATTTCTCCACTAAGTAAGGTAATCATGGAAGGACTCACCATTCTTCTGCTGCAAAAGCTCAAGGTCTTTCAGTATTATCTCCATCCTAGTGCTACAGTCATATTATCTCATAAACTCCTCCGTTAGCAGATTCCAATCCTCCCTAGACCTCCTGTCCAACCCATGGTACCAATCGACTGTTGGACCCGTCAGACTAAGGTAAAAATAATCTACCTTCTGTTTATTTGTTAGCCCCGTACGCATCATGATCAGGGTATACTGCTTAATGTGTATAGAAGGTCCGAAGTACCATCAAATTTTGGCAAGTCTGGCATCTTAAATCTCTGGGGCAACAGCTCTTCATCACCCAACTCCATATCTTCAGGGCTGATCTCTTTCCCGGCTGATAATAAACGCGTAATCGCTTCAATCTTTTCTTCTATTTTCTTCACCACATCATCCTCTACTTTAGGAACTTTATTTCTCATAGCCCGAGGAATTATCAGTTCATCCTCCTCCTCCACTATGAAGTCATCTTTTGGGTCAGGAATTCTCACTCTTCTCTGATCAGCTGGTGCCGCCGCTCTGGGCTCAACGACTGGTTGTCGTATAATAATGGTTGCTATAGGAGCCTCCCCCACAATAGGCTAGTCAACTTGCTCTACAGCAGGAGTTACAGGTGGTTGCCTAGCATTTGGTGCTATTTGAGCAGCAGTATTTCCCATCATGGTTATTATCCTCCTTTCAAAATTATCAAGTCTTTTGTCTAGATCATGTGCTGTCAAAGCACCCGTTTCTTATGGTAAATCTGCCATTACTGACCCTGAAGATTGTTCCAAAGAAAATTATGAACTTTTATTTTCTGAAACCCAATCTAAACTCGATATAGGCACTAACTTTGGCAACTCAAACAATGGATTACTAATGAGTAGTCCGTCAAATCCCCTAAACCACCCGGATGACTCAATAATGGCTGTAAAAAATTCGAAGGGTTAGGATGAAGCATGAGTGAAGTGCAATGCATGGTCGTGAGTCGTGTAACATTTCACAATCACATACAAGCAAGTAAATTCTCCCAACCTTATCACTCCCGCACACGAGGTGAATTGGTCTCTCCCTAGGAGGGCTTAAATCCATGGATTAATAGGGGACCCGACGAACGCGCATAATGCATGGAAAAAAATTGGCAACACAACATCTCTCAAAATGCGCATACATATGAGTTTTGGCCATTTATGTATTTAGACACTTCAACCGAATTAAAGTGAACCCACCGGGGCATGAAAGCCTTTGATAAAAGACCACTTAATATGTTTGATTTTGTTCAATACATGATGGCTCACATGACAGGCATTGTATTACGGTTCATTTTGCCTGGGGGAAGTATCTATTACCGTTACATGAGCTTTAGTCCGGGTGATATCACTTTAGGGCTACCCAAGCATGGTTCCTGCCGATGGGTCTAACTCATCACGAGGATTACGACTAATCGGGTCTCCATTTGATATACTAAAAGGTACTAGGCTTGGTCGGTGATCATCCTTAACACTTTTTCACATTGAGTGAATATAGGGTCGTGCTTTGGGAATGCACCGGGGTAAAATAAGGGTCCAAACTAACATAATTCTAAGGCTCTAGCATGATGCAATGCAATTTTAGAAGAGAGATGGAATTTTAGTTTTAAAAACTCAATTATACATTTTAACCAAGACACTTTTAGAGCAAAGTCACAAAATCCCTAGTGGAGTCACCACTGAGACGCGTGCCGAACTGGAGGGTTTCCCGAAGGCTCGCTTTAGGGCTTGAGGGATTGGTTCGCGTTATTTGATCTTGGGTAACATGAGACATTTTGAAATCTCCCACCCAATAGAACATTGCAAAAGTTCATCTAGTCTCATGAAACTTTTGGGCACCTTTGAGGTATTTTGGAGTCGCCACCCAATTTACGAGAAATTGGGAAAGGCCATCTAACACCTATGGTCTAAACTAGAAAGTAGTTCGGAACTCTACTCTTATTAATGTTTTGATTAATTATAAGTGAGTTTTTAAATTAGAAAATTTCATCTCTCCTCTCACATGATTAATGCAATTTATTTAAAAGTGCAATTCAAGCATCAAGAAAGCGGTAAATGAAAGCTATAAAGAAAAGCGATATATAAAGCGATAAACACGCAAAATACATCTTTACAAAATGGAAATTGGGACAAATATAATCCCCAAATGAAAAGAAAAACTAAATAAAACTGCCCCAAAAATAATTAATTACAAGGGCCTATAAGATATATAAACACAAAATTAAACAATCAAGCAAAACCAATCAAAAGGGATGACATACATAAATCGGGATATTTATTCGGGTCAGGAGCATCGGTTCTTTCATGCTCACTTAAAAGGGATCGAAAAGTTGTTTCAGCTATTGATTTGAAAACCGGGACGAACTACTCCCATTTTGAAAAAATTTAACTCTTCGTTTTAAATCGTGACATTTTTGTATTTCTTGGCTAAAATCAAGGATATTGGTTCTAATTTATTAATAAAATCCCGATTTAGTCATAAAAATGCTTTTGTGATTTTTGTACAATACGCTTGTAGAATAAAACTATTTTATTTACAAACAAACACATCACGCAAATAAGGAATAGGGAAGGTCTCACCAAAGTGTTGTAGTCTCTTATGCGTTGTGACCCCTTCATTTGGTCACGAAAACGCTCAAATAAGCAATGTCACATTTTAAACCCCAAATAAAAAAAATAACAATAAAAATATTAGTAATAATTCTGAAACAACTAAATAAACATGAACACAAAGGAAATATAAAATAATACTAACACACAAGTAGGAAGTAAAACAAGTCACATTAAACGCGTTAACTTAATACGTTAATAACACATATGCAAAATATAATGATAATAATGAAAATAATAATAATGATAATGATAATATTAAGATTAACAATAATAATAATAATAATAATAAAAGCAACAACAACAACAACAGCAGCAACAGCAGCAGCAGCAGCAACAATAATAATAATAATAATAATAATAATAATAATAATAATAATAATAATAATAATAATAATAATAATAATAATAATAATAATAACATTTGAACATATAAAGAAAAAAAAAAGGATTATTGCAAAAAATGCCAAAGAAACAAACAATAAAACTTATTTTTCACACAGAAATCACACTCATTCATCCATTTTCAAACCAAAAACGAAATAATGACTGGAAAATCAAATCAAAGGAAAATAAATCTCAACTCAAAAAAATATATTTATCAAGTCATTACTCATATATTTATCAATGTAAGAAAGATAAAATAAAACAACAAGAGCGAAATAAAATGGGATAGTAAAAAGGGATCCAAGAATCTTTACCCTCAGATTTAATGATATGGGAGCAAGATGTTTTAATCCAACTCCCCTTGTCAAGGTTCAAAACAGATTCAAAAAGACTCAAAAAAAGCTTAAGTTTCAAATGATTTTTGATGTTTGTTTGATGATAAACCCATGCTAAGGGAATCGATTTTCCTTCCTCAAGTTAAACCTAAACTCAAAACGTTTTCCTAATCTAAGAAAATTAAAGAAGAATTTTTCTTGCCCTTTCTGAAAGAAAAAAATGGACTTCCTTTTGCTCAAGAACTCTCCCTTTTTTTCTTGTTCAAAAATCTTTCTTTTTTTCTCCAAAAAGTAGCCCCCCCCCCCCCTCTTACTAAGACCTTTTCTTTCTTTTTATCTCCTCTCCCCTTTTCAAAAAATGAAAAAAGAAAACAGCCTCTTTTCCCCAAAATCTTCCCAAAAAAACCTGAAAACTGAAAGAAAACAGCCTTTTCAGTCCAAAATCCGAGAAAATCGCATTTCAAAAGGTAGGAAAGCGACAGGGGGCGGGCTGCCGCGAAAGGAGCGGCCTTGCGTGTGCACGGGCAGGGCGCGAGTGAGCGTCTGGAGGCGCGCCTCGCATGTCCTCCCCATGCAAACCCAAGAAAAACCCAATTTTTCCCAAAAAAAAAATAAGAAAAAAGAACAAAAGCAAATAAATAACTAAAATTAAAAAAAAAAAAAAAAACCCTTTTGAGAAAGACAAAAGGACTTGACAAGGAGACGATCAATCTATACTTTCTTACATATGAATCGGTCTTTATTTTTATCATTGGATAATCTTTATCTTGGACCGCCTTATGACTTGGTGTCTACACCCTCTTAAGTCGATAGAATGAACTCTATCATCGATTAATGCTTTACTAGGAATGGGTTGGTTCATTTTGAATTGCTGAAGATAGTAATCTAGTTGGTGCAACTCAATGATATGGAAACATACTAATCTCCAAATGCACTGTCCTTTTGCATAAAAAAAGCTGATAATAGATGCATCACACTATTATACATCCCAATCCATCTAAATAAAAAATGCAATATGGTCAAACGTTGTAACTATGTTGTTATTTTTCTAAATGCACGAGATTGAACATATTAAAATGCATTTTTCAAATAATTATCTAATCATTTATGCTGAATGTCTAACTCTTAGTCTTTATGCATTCACTTCTTTACTATTATTATTGCCCAAATCAATGGAGGATCACCACCTAATACACAATAATTAATCGTGTTTATAGAATATTGTATGAATGATTATAAAGAAAAATATCCCAACTTGACAATAAAAAAATAGAATTTACCTATATCCATAAGGTATAATCTGATTTAGCATAAATATATTTATAAAAGGCAAACGAAATTAAGGCATTCTTTTCCATGCCCACATCTGTATTAACTATTGATAACCATCAATCCTTTGAGCACTTGGACATATAGCATGACAAAACCCTCTATACAACCATGTCAAGCAAGCTGATCCCTAACTATAATTTTCAAACCCTTCTAAATTCTCTAATAGTGAAAGCCTCATGAAATGGATGTAATTATTTCACTCTAATGGGCATAAAAATCCACCAACACAACACAATATCCATGTACGAGTGAAGCATTGGATATGGTACTCAGTAGCATCCAGTGGTAAATAATTAAATGTCCTTCATAAGCAAGTCATTTTAATTATGTGTCCTTTAATAACATTTTCAGGGGGCATTTGTCCTAAAAGATGGTTATGGACATTTTTCCAAATATATTGTAAATGTTCCATTACTGGACACCCATCGATGGGTAAGCCAGTCAAGATCTCGACATCTTGAAGTATAATGGTTGTTTCACCAACTAAGAGGTGAAAAGTGTGTGTTTTCGGCCTCCATCTCTCCACAAGTGCATTAATTATATTGACATCGACATGCATTACCCTAATATAAGACACTTTATAAAATCCTGATAATTTTTTAAGTATAGTATTATTCTATGATCTATGTTTACATATTGAGCCCTAACATTAGCTCTTCGGGCAAATAATACATCATGTGAAACCAGAAAATACAAAAAAAACTACTATATGTATGTGTGTGTGTGTATACATATTTACGCACACATATATATAATTTAATCAAATATTAAAAATATGCATACATTGTTACACCAAACTACATCTACTCGATGTTTGCCTCTCAGCGTTAGTAGATCATTTATGTATGGTCTTGGGTTTATGTATGGCTGATTTTAAAAGTAATTTTTTTTAATAACCTATATTTAAATACAATAACAAACATTGAATTAATAAAATCTTGCATTTTCTCATTGACAAAGTGACATAGTCTAATAGATTAAAAAAATAACTACATTTTAATTATGAAGACATTGGATTAATTATTATTAATTTAAATATGGGTAAACCCATAAGTAGGTACCTGAACTTGTCAACAAAAATCATTTGAGCACTTAAACTCTTAAGATGGTCGACCATATAAGCACCTAAACTTGATTTTTACGTAAAAAAATTAACATAAAAGTTGACATCGCGGAACGCATGAATTACACGAAATTAGCAAAGCCTGAACATAATAAATTCGTTGTTCACTGTTGACAATGGTTAAAAAATTAACTATAAATCCCTAATCTCCTTCTTCAACTCCAAATCTCCTCTCTCTTTGTAAATCCCTCAAATCCAATTATTTTATGCTCTTTTCTCTTTTTAACTTCTTTCTCCCATTTTATCTCCATTAAGTCCATAAAATAATCTCTCATCTTGTAGAAACTTAGTGCTGCGAATTTAAGATGAATCACTGCATTGGGAATGTTTGCAAATGTAAGAAGATAGCGACTATAACAATTTCACGTGCCAAGGCTAATCCTAGATACAAATTTATGGTGTATGATACTGGAAAGGTAAGCTTTTACATTTCATTCAATTTTTACTGTGATTTTTGCTTCAATTAGTGTTCAAGTAACAATTCTAGAAAAAAAAAGATTTATTGCTTTTTTTTTTGGAATAATGATTTTGCAGAAGTATGGTAGGTGTAATTTTTTCACTTAGGTGGATGAAGAAATGTCTAAATAAGCAAAAAAAGATTATTTAGGAGCTCTTTAATAGAGTTAAAGATTTATTAGCAGTTTGGAACACTGTGTTAATGGGAAAATTGGCTAGATTATAAATTGTGCTTTAGCTTTGTAGGTAATACCTTAATTAGTTAGATATTTATTAATGTTTGAAATCCCGTATTTGTAATTTTCATATTGTAAGTTAATGAAAGTGAATATAATTCCCTGGATATTGTTTTTAATTCTTTTTTTAGAATTTATTATTTCTACAGCATTATATCGAACATCTTGTGTTGTGTAAATTTAAGCATTATAATAAAAGTTCATATAATACCAACATCCTATGTCAATTCAAGCAATCTGCCGGCATTATAATGAAAATTAACATAATACTAAACATCTAGTGTCAAATCAAGCATTTTGTAATATAGAAAGAGTAATTCATTGATTCAATTCTGCCTATATCAACAGTAACAAAAAAAAGTCAGATCTTATGTCCAAAAAAAGCATCCACAACTTATACAGATAATAGTACCACAAAAAAATAATAAGTCATAGTAATTGTCAAGCATCACATTTTATAAAATTTCAATTCAATCTTCAAAAACAAGTCCTAGTTCCCTACAATAAGTGGGTTAACAAATGAACTAGTTAAAGCTTGATTAATTCTTCTATGGTTTGTTGCTACATGAATTTGCTGCTGAAGTTAAGTTGATGTTATAGTGTACCTTGCATTCCTTCTAGCTCTATTTTCTGAATAACCAAAATCAATATTGTTGTCATTTGTATTCTTCATAGATCTTCCAACATCAACCACCATATGCATTGGTGTCACTGGCTGCAAATTATTAGATTTAAAAAATTAGTATTAATATGAAATAAAAAATAAGAAAAAAATTAGCTAAACATACACATATTACATTTTGAATAGTAGTCCTCGTGTTTTTTTTTATCAATGAAGCAGCCATGGCCACATTCTCTTGACCTTTTGTAGCCACTTTGTCCCTTTCCACTAACAGTTCCAGTGGTTGGTTGGGTTGAGGTATTTAATGTGACATTTTGCTGAATCCCAAAAATAGGTTGACTGAATGAAATATCTCTCCCCCTTCCACCGTCCTTTTAAGTTCCTCTCCCCTTGGTGTGCTTTGTTCCTCCTTGAACTTTTGCTCTTGATAAACCTTTGTTGTTGTTTCTCCTTATTATAGAGGTATCATCACATATTGAAATAGGGTAACATTGATTGCTTTATGGCACAAAAGATGGACCATTATTCAGATTTGGTGCTTTGGTACTAGAACTCTCACACCTTTCCGTGTTCACATTTTATACATCACATTTGTAAATTTATGATATTATGAAAAAAAATTAAAGACTAGAAATTTCATACATAAGTTTATAAATAAATTGTTAAATTTACTTGTGTTAGCAACTGGATTTGTTATGACTGGCTCTTTTGTATTTAGAGCAATTCGTTATAGTTCCCCTCTGAGATGCCTTACCATGTTCTTTGAGCCAACCTCATCCTTATCTTTCTTCCTGCACTTTTTTTGGCCTTTCAGGCATTGACTTTAATTCATGGGGCTCAATTTGAAGGTTATTGGTTGGTTCCCACATCTTCATGTTAGAAATTATTTGACTAAAATATTGGTATGCATTTAAGAATGTATCCCTGTGATACCACTTATCTACATGTTGTTCTGGTTCAATTTCTAAGTGGTACATTGCACACACAGCATATGGACAATAGATGCCTTTCAAATCCCAACTCCTACATGTACAAGTTTGTACTCTCAAATCCACAATATGACAGTAAGGCCCATCAATTACCTTAAAACCTCGATCCCCATTCCAAGTCAACATACACTTCCTTGCACAATTGGCATCATCATGCAAAATTTTCCTAGCCATTGGTGAAATGTCAGAAATCCAAGTATTGGCAAACCTCCTCATTTGAACATGCCTATTCATTATCTTGTGCCTAATCTCTTTTAGCATTTAAATGATGGACTTATGCTTAGGAACTAATATCCAATTGTTAAATGATTCACACATGTTATTGTCAATAGAGTCACACTTAACATCTTTTTTAAAGAAAACTCCACACTAATTTTCTTTTTGATAACTTAGTAAATCCTCACATATCCTTTCACTTAGCTTGCCTAAAGCATTTAACTCATCTTTAAATCTTACAAAAAAGTGAATTTTACACACTTACAGAGTTGTCTCATCCTCTCCTCACCCTTTTAGGTTTGTTTCTAGTTAGACCATATGTGTCTAGCATACATCCTATGCTTAGACTCAGGCAACAACTTCTGGACACATTGTATTAATCCCTGCACAATTATAAAAAAGATCACATTAATATACTTGTTTATAGTTATACAACTGCATTTAAAATATGTAAATATATTTACTTTTTGCATGTCAGACATAATGTCTTTGTGTCTACTACTGCCCAGGCTATGGGAAACGTCTGTTGATTTCCATTTTTTCCACAAGCAACTAATAACTAACCTTTACAAATTCCTTTCAAAAAGCATCCATCCAAACCTATAGCCCTTCTACATCCCTCAAGCCAATCCCTTTTCAATGCATCAAAATATACATAAAAATATATAAACAAGTTTTTACCTGGTTGTATCTCCTTATCAGTTCTAATCCAATAAGAGGACCATGGATTTATCCTCCTAATTTGATCAGCATAGTCACCTAGCCTTGTAAATTCTTATTTTTAGTCACTCATGAACCTATTAATAACCATTAACTTTGCCTTAGTACACAAAGAACTACCAACATATAGCCCCTACTTTTCTCTCACCAAATCCTGTATCTTATATATCTTAATATCTGGCTATGAAAGTATCCTTTCCTCAAATTTTCTAGCTATGAAAGCAAAGTTACAAAACTTATTTTTGTTCTTCTTCGTGCAACTGTGTCCTGGATTATAAGTCTTTACCTTAAAATCACTATAATCCTCCTCAAGACTACTAAATAACTTCCAATCACAATTAGCATATTTACATTTAACCCTAATTATATGCCTTTTATTAGGCCTTAGTTTTAATCCAACTCCATTCTCCATAGCATAATCAGCAACTATTTCTCTGAACTGAATAACATTTTCAAATATCATCCCAATTGGTAGTGCATTTTGGATCATAAAACAACTTGTGTGTCTGCCTCATACTCTATAAATGAACTCCTACTCAGCTCTACAATCTAATTCATCTTTGTTATCATCACTCTATACATCAGAACTATCAATATATTCCTCATCAACCCCCAATCTTCTTGCATATTTTTTAGCTCTGTTCACACCAATGTCTTCAATTCCAGCTTTACCAAATTGGATCTCTTGAGTGAAATTTGACTCCCTTCTCCTCTTTTTCTCTCTTTTCTTCCCCCCTTGCAGTTGCCTTAAATCTTCTTAGTTCTTCATTTTCATCACTTGCATCTTCATTAGTATTATTGTAATGCCCTAACACCCCCTTTGGGAGGATATCGGAGTCGCTACAGACACAAACACGCATAACACACAAATACTATAGCGAAAAATCATACAACTTGCAGCGAAAAAGACGTCATAAAACAAATCATACTTTTGATAATAAACTCTTAAAATATACATATTACAAAATGACATCATCCTTATATTACAATATCAAAAGCCTTACATCATCTATTACAAAGCATTCTCTTTACATATACACAGTATTAATCATAACAAAAAGAATCTTATACAAAAGTAAAACTCCACTCAAGCTCCTAGTAGCCAGCAGATGCACGATTCTCAAAATCGAACCGATGCTGCATACCTACATGGAAAAATACCTGTGCTAAGCGATAACGTTTAGTGTGGATAAACAGAAGCAAAGGACTTCATAGGAAGTCGCAACATAACAAATACATAATAATAGCACACATACTTATAACATACATCCATAATCTAAGACATATACATTAGCATAAGCAATATGATTAATAACATTTATACATCAATTACCTATACCTTACATGTTCACCGTTATCGTATACTTGCACACTTTACATAAAACATGCCGTTATCATATACATTTATTAAAGCACTTGCATATTCTCAAGCTTTATCATTTATTTAATGCTATAAGCGATAACTTATCACGTAATCTCATATAGATGCATAAACATGCACATTCATTTACATATGATAAATCACACTTATTTGCTCATACACAAACATACAATAACTATAACCTGAATTCACATTAATGGTGGATACGGGTGCTCTAGATACTGACTAGCAGTATTAAACATCTAGAGACCGAAGTCTCAAATCATATAGATACCCGAAGGTATCAAGCTCTAGACCCATACGGCCCAACTCTAGACCCCAAGGGGCCAACTCTAGCAGCTGCAAACTCTAACCCTTTATAAGCATGCTTATCTATCCACTACTATGAATCCTTCAGGCTTTACATAAAATAATATTTACTACTACATATACTTAATATATACACAAATATCCAAACCATTATTGCATATCAACTCAATTCATGTAATAGCTAAGCAAACTATCAAACATATGATTCAAATATTCATTTATGCAATCATATATAACTTACTATGCAAGGTCATACTTCGTCCAATGTAAAATTACACTTAACTAACGATAAAAGACTAAAACTCAAACTCTGAGCAGTGTCGTGCTTGCGACAGTACCCCACACACACAGCCGTTGCGCTCGTGGGCAGTGTCGCACTCGCGATAGAATGCTAAAGTAGATTCTGTCACGCCTGCGATGGAGCTCGCGTTCGCGACAAGGCTGGACAAAGCAAACCTCACCCAAGGAGCATTCTATCTCGCTCGCAACCGAATCGAACTATTTGTCCAACCTCCGAGCTACACCACTCTCATTCACATACTTACACATGCCAGCCCATATTCACGTGCATAATTTCCAAAACCATGTCATATACACTACTAAGCTATATTTCAACGTTAACACAATCAAATACTAATATTTACCAAGATGACTATCAGACATTATAATCATAAACAAGCACTTAACATGCAAAATCTATAACATACTCAACATGCAACAAAAGCAAGGTTAACTTTAACTACTAAAAAGCTACTTAACTAATTCAAAGCCCACCAACTTTACCATCAATTTAAACATGCATCTAACAGCAAAACTTCAAGAAGTCATGCCTCAACAATCAGCACATGCATTTAATCAAAATGTAACACATAAACCCAATCATACATCTACAATAAATTAAGTGCAAAATCAACTCAACACAAGTACATTCAACAGGAAAATCACACACGATCCCAACCTTGAAAGCAGCTTGAATTACTTCTCTTCAAGATCAAACCTTCTCCTTGCCTTTCTCTTTCCTCTTATCCAATGCTTCATGCTCAATCCAATAATACACACTTAATCCATATACAACAATCTCAAAACCAAGATCAGAAATGAGTAGGAGAAGAAAATATCAAATTTCCGACCACACTTACCTTCTTAGCTTCTCACAGAAACCACTTCAAACCAATCCAACACAAACTCTAAGTAAACCAAATGGAGAAGAAGAAGTAAGGAGTTCAAATGGCTGAATTAAAGAACAAAGAAATCAAGAGAGAAGAAGAGATGGCCGGTTGGATCACATGCAATGAGTAGGGGCAGATTTGACTCCACTCACCCCTATTTATTGTATGTGTGATCCAATGTGGCACTCTCTCCTTTTTCCACATAAGCTCTTCTTGGCAAGTGTCCTTCTCAAAGCAATTATTCCATTAAATCCTTTGGCAAAACTCTCTTTCAGTCCCTCAAACCAATTTCTTTCTTCAAATACTTAAATTCTCTTTTCAATTTCACCCTTATAAATACCATAACTCAAACTTAAGCACCACTTAGCACTATAATTCCTACTAGGGTACTCTTCGGGCCATTACAATTATAATCTCCATCTATGCTACTTTTTGAATTGAGTTCTTCTTCATCACTTGAAGATTCTTTAATCTTCAATTTTCTCAAACTCAAGCTCTATCTCAAATGAACCATCCTCAGGCCTTTACAGCATCCTCTTTCTTTTGTATTTATCCCACACCTTCTTTTGTATTTATCACCAGCAATATTTATATTCTCCCTCTCATTTATGGTTATCCTAGAATATCTAGTAGAATATTTTTTCCCTCCAAAACCCTCTACGACTTTTGATCCATTTACCTCCACATTAGATACAACATTTTCCACCACATTAGGTTGACTGACAACATACATTATATATAAATCTAAAATTGCCTCATTATTAAAGTCCTTAACCAACTCTAATAATACCCTATCATCACCTACCATTTTTAAATTTATCATTTCCTTCTCAATAAAATGGAAACCTTGAACATCAATATAACTTAATAATTTATAATGATAAAGCTAACTCTACAAGCGAAAAAAAGATCATTCTCAATATACCATTCTTTAAACTCGCCTTCACCCACATACATATTTCTCATTTCCCATCCGGTTTTTAAAATAAATGTATTCCCATGGTGAAATCATATGTTCACCCAAATTGTAGATATCGCGAGACTGTAATAGTATAAAAAAATAATTAAAACCTAAAATTCCAAAACACATAACAAAAGCCCTAATTTTTTGAACTAAATATTAAAAACAAAAAACCACTTGCCAATATTCATAAATAGTCGTTATTAGTTAAATTTATAGTTTAAAACTGACCTCTTGTAGTTTGCTTCTTTTTCTCTACTGGAATTGCAACCTTTTCCAGCTTTGTCTTTTAATCTGCTTTATAAATATTACAAGGCAACAATCACACGTTTACAATGACGATTAACATTTTAATCTCATGCAGTTAGGATCAATTTGGTGTGATCAATTTGGAGGAGAGATACCAAATCGAGTCTACCTTACCTCTGTTCCCTCCCTTTCTCTCCCCCAATTACCATTAAATTGGTATGGGCACGTGTCATAATGTCACAGGTTTATTTGCACATTTGTAACTTGCACATTTCTAATTTCAAACAAGTACAAAGTTGTGTTTAATTTTTGCATAAAAATCAAGTTCATGTGCTTATATGATCATCTTACGAGGTTAAGTGCTTAAATAATATTGATAAGTTCAGGTGCCTACATATGAATTTACCCTTTAAACATTATAATAAACAAATAAAAAATTGAACTACATAAATTATTATAATAATTAAATTTTAAGTGTAAATTCAAAAAATTTCGTACAATCTAAAATTTTAATCACATATAAAATAAAGTATTAACAAAAAGTCTATGCAAAATTCACATTACCAAACTAATTGCACTTTTATTATTTTCAAAAGAACTTTAATATCTTAATCTAGACTACATGTAGTAACTACTCATTAGTTATGCAAACTTTTCTATTTAAGCATCGATATATCAAATTGCACCAATATATGTATGAATGTAACATATATATGAATGTAAGATATAATTTTTTTTATTAATATGATGATTTTTAGTAATTAAATTCATTTTAATATTTTATATTACTTCCTATCAAAAAATATTTTATATTACTAAACATTGCATATTTACATGAAAATTGTAATTAATAACTTACCTTATTTTATTCACGTCACCAAATTAAGGAGCAAAATAAATCTATAATTTTACAATAACACATTAAACTATTGTATCGAAATATTATTTTAAGGATTATACTACAAATTAATTGTAGAACTTATAAATAAATAAATAAATTTAGTGACACATATATAATTTTTGCTTACCTAAGATTTTTGCAGTTGATAAAATACCACCTCAAACTTATAATTATACCAGTAATAATACTTGCAATTCAAATACTATCTACAAATTTCTAAATTTATTGTGTAATGCCCCAATGTACCTTAGGAGGAAACTGGGTATGCTACCCTATACAGATCAATTATCGTAATCAATATACAATTATCAAAAGATAATTCTTAATCATACAACTTTTCACAACTAGCGTGTTTATCAAATTATCAATTAAATATTACTATCCTCAACATTTTTATAATCAAAATCATGCACAATCTTACCTCAGGATTCTTCGTATCACTACATAAAAAATTATGCATTAATCGATACATCATGATTTAATATAAATATAAACACTTATGGCGAGATTAAAATTTAAAGTACATTATTAGTTTCCAATGATTTAGTTCAGACTCATAATAGAATTCCAAGCTACCTACGTATCCCATTATTTTGGGAATCAGAACCACATAATTCTACATGCATTAATTCATTATACGTTATCAGTGACATATATTCAAATTAACACATAACCTCATATCAACAACAGAAATCTATAATTCAAAAACATACTTCACAAACGTTAATTCATTTCGATATGCATATATATATTAACAATTCCACAATCCACATAATAACAATTCATTATCACTTATCCACTTCATTACCATACTTATAATCGCCTGAATACTCATTAAGGTGGATAGCGGGAACACTGGATACCACTTGGGTATCAATCACTAGACACTGGGGAAGAATAATATCAACACTAGAGATATGCAAATCTCGAATCACTAGATACCAAACGGGCATCAACACTAGCTACCAAACGGGTATCAACACTAGCAACTGCGAACAATAATCCTTATACGCATGCCTACCTATCCACTTCTATGAATAATTTAGGCTTAACATAGAAACTTCATTCACTGTTTCATATACATTACACTTACTCAATTATCTTTTTAAACCACTGCTGTAACACCCCCTACCCATACGTAGGCGATCCCATCCGATAAGGAGTGAGATGCCGTATGAGTCAAGGTGCCACCAAACAGGTACAAAGCAAATCATACATTCATTCATAACATACATACCAAAATACGGGATAATTGAAAACTTTAAAGGAAAAGAAAGCAATAGCTGATCATGCATTAATATAATAAATCATTACAATAATGTTATGATCAAACCAGCTGAAATAAAAGATATTACATAGCCAAAATATAAGTACAAAAGCGGAAGCTATAACAAAACTGATACAAGAGAGTTCTATACAAAAAGAATCATCAAAGATTACAAAAGCTAAGCCCTACACTAAAACCTTATGTGTTGGCTTGACGGCGGCGACTCACTCAAAGCAAAACTCCTTCCGCACCTGCACAGGTAAAAACACCGTGCTAAGCGATAAACGCTTAGTGGGGAAACACATAAAAATATGGACGGCCATTCACAATGGTCGTCAAGGCATGACACATTCACAATGGCAAATGCAGTAGTTATAGCATAAACCATAAGCATGCTTACAATTTAAAGCCATTCATTCCGCGTCTCAACCATTCCCAAAATAATCAAGCATACGTCTCATCATTATACTCATTCAGATATCACATTGATATAATCAAATCAGAGCATAGCAACCCAATCGAACACCTGCTGACTCGAGGTAGTGGATAACGAGTGTACTTAGGGTACCTTACGGGTACGAATCGATTACTGAGGGTACCTCACAGGTACAAATCAAAAGTCATTTCATTTAAATCATTAACACAATATTTTTACTGAGTGGACCTTAAACAAGATCCAAATACTGAGGGGTTCACGAGGAACCTAACGGGGACCTGATCGGGGTCCGAACTGAACTGAGGGCTGCAGCTAAAAGATTCTATTAGGCATGCCTAACTATCCACTTACTAGACTCTAGCAGGTCATGCGTAACACAAGTTACATCCGAATACTCATCACATAACGAATTCATACATGAGCATAACTCAAGATATATATTAATACATAAAACACATACTACTTTAGCATAGCAAAATACACAATTAATTGATGCTAAAAAGATAGAATAACCCTAAACAATAAATAAAACCAAAAACAAGAGGAAAAGGAGTGAAAAGAAAAGAAGTCCAAAATATGCATATTTGGACAGAAGCGTTTTACACGGCGGTATGGGAAATCCATACCGCCGTGTAAGACAGTTTACACGGGAGTATGGGGGTATCCCATACCACCGTGTAACATGCCCAACACAGCTGGACGAAGGCATAAATGCTGCTCCAACAGAGGCATTTCACACGGCTATAAGGGAAACCCATACCGCCGTGTGAAACTCACAGGTCAAATCATAACTGGGCAGTAGCATTTTACACGGCGGTATGGGTGTATCCTCACCGCCGTGTAAAATCTCAGCCTTGCAATTTCTGAGTAATTTCCTCGATCCACACGGCGGTGAGCTATTTTCTTACCGCCGTGTGACTTCTGGAAATTCCAGAAATCGCAGAAGTCACTCCAAAAATCCGAACCCAAAATCACACACATCACAAAATGCACACTCCAAATCATAAATTCGACCCAAGAACTTACCTTTCCAGCTCAAACCACAACCACACTCATCAATAACACAATTAATCATCCAATAATCCAACATTCATAAATTAAAATTAACAAAACCTACCCATGCATAACTAAATCATCATACTCTCAAATTCACAATTTCCAACACTTAATAACAGTAATCTCAACCATTAATACACACATACACACCTTATTAAACCATATCATGCAATTTTTCCCAAAAATACACAAACCAACTCAAAACATCAAACACACCCAATTTAGAGACAAGTCCCAAACCTGAAATTCTAAGCTTCAATCACTTAGCTCCGCTAGTCCCAGCAATTTCCTTGCCCTGAGGATCGCGGGAAGGATCAACTAACAATTAAAACCAATAAGAACAACAAAGAACAAACCCTAGTTAAATCTAAACCCAAAGAAGAAGAAGAAGATGAAAACAAATGAAAAACAAGATGAGAAGAATACATTTACTAACCAAAGAGGATGCAAAGAGATGATTAATTCCACCAATAAAGACTTGAATCTGCACTAAAGTTCTTAGAGTGAAGAAAATGAAGAAGAAGAAGAAGAAGTTGATGAGGGGAAGAAGGAAACGTGAATCTGCCCTTTCCCCTTCTTTCTTTCCTTTTTCTTTTTCTTTTCTTTGCCCTAAACATGTGTCAATTTCCTATTGGTGAAACTAATCACTCACACCCAACAAGTATGCACTACACACACCCAATGCACTCCCAACTAAAAGCACCCTACAATGGTATGAACACATGCACATAATCATCTCCCAATTAAAACACCTTAATATGATATGCTCAAATGCACACAACCATTTCCCAAATAATTCACACACTAATGCCACACATATAACCATATGCTAATAAACCCCAAAAACATGCATTTTACCGAAATACCCTTATGATATGCCGAACACATGTAAATGCATGCTCACACAGACAGGCTCAAACTACTAGGGGGCAAACGGGGTGTGACAACTCTCCCCTACTAACAAGAATTTCGTCCTCGAAATTCTCACCTGAACTGAACAACTACGGATACTGAGCTCTCATCGAGTCTTCCGATTCCCAAGTCGCTTCCTCGACTCCGTGATGATTCCATAACACTTTTACCAATGGGATCTGCTTACTCCTCAGTTGCCTCACCTCTCGAGCTACGATGGCTCTCGGTTCCTCATCATAGGAAAAATCTGGCTGCACTTGCACATCTTGAACTGAAAGAACATGCGAAGGATCTGATCTGTACCGATGAAGCATCGAAACATGGAACACATCGTGCAATTTTGCCAACTCCATCGGTAACGCCAATCTATAGGCTACCGGTCCAACCTTACCCAAAATCTCATAAGGACCAATGAAACGAGGACTAAGCTTACCTTTCTTTCCAAACCGAAGTACTTTCCTCCAAGGTGAAACTTTAAGGAAAACCTTGTCCCCGATCTCAAATTACACGTCTTTCCTCTTCAAATTGGCATAAGACTTTTGTCGATCCTTGGCTGCCTTCAAATTCTGCTACACAACTCTGATCTTTTCTTCGGTATCTCTAACCAACTATGGCCCAATCACTGATCTCTCGGATAGCTCGGTCCAACAAACCGGAGTCCTACACTATCGAACATACAAAGCCTCATACGGTGCCATACCGATGCTCGACTGAAAGCTATTATTGTAGGCAAACTCCATAAGCGACACATATCTATCCCAACTACCCGGAAAATCCAAAACACAAGCCCTCATCATATCTTCTAGAATCTGAATGACCCGCTCTGACTGACCATCTTTCTGAGGATAAAACGATGTGCTGAAGTTCAACTTAGTACCCAAAGCTCTCTGCAACTCTTTCCAAAACTTGGAAGTGAACCTCGGATCCCGGTCTGAAACTATGGATAATGGCACTCCATGCAACCGAACTATCTCATCCACATAGATACTGGCCAATCTATCCATCGAGTAGTCCACTCTAACTGGCAGAAAGTGAGCTGATTTCGTAAGCCGATCCACTATCACCCAAACTGAGTCATGCTTCTTCTGAGTCAAAGGCAAACCGGATACAAAGTCCATGGCGATATCATCCCACTTCCACTCAGGAACGGATAAAGGCGTAAGCAATCCCGAAGGAACCTGATGCTCGGCCTTTACCTGCTGACAAGTCAAACACTTGGACACAAAATCCACGATGTCTCTCTTCATACTGGACCACCAATAAAACTGTTTCATGTCCCGATACATCTTCTCACTGCCAGGATGCATAGTAAAAACTGTACTATGCGCCTCATTCATAAGCTGCCTCCTCAAATCCTCAGACTCTGGCACACACAAGCAATTTCTGAACATAAGCACCTCATCCTGAACTGAGAACTCTGACTGCTTACCCGATCTGACCTCTCGCACGAACCGCTGAAGCCTCTCATCATCTCTCTGAGCATCCACAATCCTCTGTCTCAAGGTAGGCTTCACACACAACTGAGCAATCAAAGCCCCATCTGAATCAAACCTCCATTTAAACCGTCTCAGGAACAAGGCTGAAACTGACTTCCGACTCAAAGCATCAGCGACTACATTTGCCTTACCAGGATGGTAATCCACAATCCAGTTGTAGTCCTTAAACAACTCAAGCCAACGGCGCTGTCTCATGTTCAACTCTTTCTGGGTGAGAAAGTACTTCAAGCTCTTATGGTCCGTAAAGATCCTACATTTCGCCCCATACAGATAATGACGCCAAATCTTCAAGGCAAAGATCACAGCCACCAACTCTAGGTCATGCGTCGGATAGTTCCTCTCATGCGGCTTTAACTGTCGAGAAGCATAAGCCACGACCTTACCTTCTTGCATCAGCACACACCCAAGACCGACACCCGAAGCATCACTATAAATGACAAACTCTTTACCCGAGATGGGTTGAGTAAGTATAGGAGCCTCAATAAGCAACTGCTTTAATCGATCAAAATAAGCCTGGCATCTATCTGACCACTCAAATCTGACCCCTTTCCTCAACAATCTAGTCATCGGAGCGGCAATCACAGAAAAACCCTTAACAAACCGACGGTAGTAACCTGCCAACCCAAGGAAACTCCTCACTTCCTGAACATTCCTAGGTGCTTCCCAATCAACTATCGCCTCAATCTTGGTTGGATCCACCTGAATACCCCTAGCTGAAACAATGTGACCCAAAAATGACACTTTCCGAAGCCAAAAAATCACACTTGCTAAGCTTGGCAAATAGCCGATGCTCTCTCAACATCTGCAAAACCAACCGGAGATGCTCCTCATGCTCACTCTCATCCTTGGAATACACCAAGATGTCATCAATGAACACTACTACAAGTCGATCTAAGTATGGCCTAAACACTCGATTCATCAAATCCATAAAGGCCGCTGGAGCATTGGTCAGACCAAATGGCATCACAAGGAACTCATAGTGGCCATACCTAGTCCGAAATGCAGTCTTAACCACATCTGCGTCCTGAACTCGAAGCTGATAGTACCCTGATCGAAGATCTATCTTGGAAAAGGCACCTGCACCTCGAAGCTGATCAAACAAATCCTCAATCCTAGGCAAAGGATACTTATTCTTCACTGTAACCTTATTGATCTGCCTGTAGTCGATACACATCCGCAAAGATCCATCTTTCTTCTTGACAAACAGAACTGGAGCTCCCCAAGGAGATATGCTAGGTCGAATAAACCCCTTATCCAATAGCTCTTGTAATTGAGTCTTAAGTTCCCTCAACTCTACAGGAGCCATCCGATAAGGTGCTTTTGAAATGGGAGTGGTACCCGGCATAATCTCTATGGACAACTCGACCTCTCTCTCAGGAGGCAAACCAGGCAACTCGCTCGGGAACACATCGCTAAACTCACGCAGTACAGGAATATCCTCAATCTGAACTTGATCTCTCTTGGAATCCAACACGACCGCTAGAAAAGCCTCACAACCTTTCCTGATAAACCTCTTGGCTTGCATCGCAGAAATCACATTATTCAAAGAACTAGCACCCAAACCTTTCATAAACACAGGAGACTGGCCTCTATCCCGAAGCACAACTGTCTTCCTATGGCAATCAACTACAGCCCGATGCTTACCCAACCAGTCCATACCCAGAATCAGATCAAACTCTCTGAAAGGCAACTCAATCAAATCCGCTGGAAGCACAACTCCCTCAACCATCAAAGGACAACTCCTAAAGACTCTACTCACATTGACACTATGCCCTAATGGACTGGTCACACAAATCTCATAATCTAACTGGTCAACCACATGCAACTTATCAATAATTTTATCTGTGCACAAGTATGAGTGTGTGGAATCAGGATCAATTAGAGCATACAATTTAGTGTCATGGAGTAGAAACTTACCAGCAATAACATCAGGCGCATCCTGCTCCTCTCTGGCTCGCACAGCATAAGCTCTAGCCGCGACTGGCAACTGACACTCCATTGTCTCTGATGCAGCACCCTCTCTAGGTCGACCACCTCGACCTCTACCTCGGCCTCTACTACGGGTAGCCTGGGTAGCATTCGAACCAACCCTGCTGGCCTCTCTCTGGGAACCTGAATCCTCATACAATCTCGGACAACTAGCCAAAAGATGCTCAGTGCTCCCACACCTGAAGCACGCACCAGAGAGCCACCTACACTCACCCCGGTGAGTCTTACTGCAATGAGGACATACCGATGCAGTCTCAGGTCTACCACCTCTACCAGAACCTGACACAGCTGCAGAACCCTGTCTTCTACCTCTAGAAGTCGGGCCAGATGATGACTCATCCTACGGGTTCCTTGATCTCTTACCCGAGGATGAAGAAGAAGATCCTCCGCGATAAGGGTTCCTCCTCTGAGCCCTCTCTCTCAGCACAGCCTCTGATCTCTCAGCCCTCATAGCAGCCTCCATAATCTGATAATAACTTACCCCGGGCATACACATCAAAGAAATCAAAGCAATCTTCAAAGACTCGTTCAACCCCGCTTCAAAATGCTTGCATCTGAAATCATCTGTCATAACCCCACGCGGAGCATAGCGAGACAACCGATTGAACTCTTTCTCATAATCTGAAACTAACATGGCCCTCTGCCTCAAACTCAAAAACTGCGCCCATCTAGCATCCCTATAAGCCTGAGTTACATACTTCTTTGTGAACTCTCCCTCAAAGAAATCACAAGTAATCGGATACAGTAGCGGAGGATGCCTGCAAACCAATTACCACCATTCAAAAGCGGATCCTTGCAATAAAGCCAGAGCACACTCTGCCTGCTGGTCGGAAGGACACCGGACTTCTCTCAAAGAACACTTCACTTTGTCTAACCATTTCTCAGCTATCTCAGACTCATCCAAACCTGTGCCATAGAAGTCTTCAACACCGGCCCTTCTCAAGTTCTCTATAGGGGCTCTAGGAGCAGTCACTCTCTCCAAAACCCTAGCCATGTCCTGATGCAATCTAAACATAGCCTCAAAAGGCATGGTTGCGACCTCGGGCTGGACCCTAGCACGTTGAGCCGACACAGAAACAGAAATAGACGGATCTTGACCTACCGCTGGAGGATTCACACTTTCAGCGGATTCCTCAAGCGCACCACGAGCAGAATCAGAATCCATCTAACAAACAAAAGGACAACCACATCAGCCAACACAGATCTAGACACATACACATTTATACACCTCCACACATCAAAAAAACAACACCTAGAAATGCCTAAACCGAAGTTCTGATACCAAAAACTGTAACACCCCCTACCCATACGTAGGCGATCCCATCCGATAAGGAGTGAGATGCCGTATGAGTCAAGGTGCCACCAAACAGGCACAAAGCAAATCATACATTCATTCATAACATACATACCAAAATACGGGATAATTGAAAACTTTAAAGGAAAAGAAAGCAATAGCTGATCATGCATTAATATAATAAATCATTACAATAATGTTATGATCAAACCAGCTGAAATAAAAGATATTACATAGCCAAAATATAAGTACAAAAGCGGAAGCTATAACAAAACTGATACAAGAGAGTTCTATACAAAAAGAATCATCAAAGATTACAAAAGCTAAGCCCTACACTAAAACCTTCTGTGTTGGCTTGACGACGGCGACTCACTCAAAGCAAAACTCCTTCTGCACCTGCACGGGTAAAAACACCGTGCTAAGCGATAAACGCTTAGTGGGAAAACACATAAAAATATGGACAGCCATTCACAATGGTCGTCAAGGCATAACACATTCACAATGGCAAATGCAGTAGTTATAGCATAAACCATAAGCATGCTTACAATTTAAAGCCATTCATTCCGCGTCTCAAATTCATAACCATTCCCAAAATAATCAAGCATATGTCTCATCATTATACTCATTCAGATATCACATTGATATAATCAAATCAGAGCAGAGCAACCCAATCGAACACCTGCTGACTCGAGGTAGTGGATAACGAGTGTACTGAGGGTACCTTACGGGTACGAATCGATTACTGAGGGTACCTCACAGGTACAAATCAAAAGTCATTTCATTTAAATCATTAACACAATATTTTTACTGAGTGGACCTTAAACAAGATCCAAATACTGAGGGGTTCACGAGGAACCTAACGGGGACCTGATCGGGGTCCGAACTGAACTGAGGGCTGCAGCTAAAAGACTCTATTAGGCATGCCTAACTATCCACTTACTAGACTCTAGCAGGTCATGCTTAACACAAGTTACATCCGAATACTCATCACATAAGGAATTCATACATGAGCATAACTCAAGATATATATTAATACATAAAACACATACTACTTTAGCATAGCAAAATACACAATTAATTGATGCTAAAAAGATAGAATAACCCTAAACAATAAATAAAACCAAAAACAAGAGGAAAAGGAGTGAAAAGAAAAGAAGTCCAAAATCTGCATATTTGGACAGAAGCGTTTTACACGGCGGTATGGGAAATCCATACCGCCGTGTAAGACAGTTTACACGGGAGTATGGGGGTATCCCATACCGCCGTGTAACATGCCCAACACAGCTGGACGAAGGCATAAATACTGCTCCAACAGAGGCATTTCACACGGCTATAAGGGAAACCCATACCGCCGTGTGAAACTCACAGGTCAAATCATAACTGGGCAGTAGCGTTTTACACGGCGGTATGGGTGTATCCTCACCGCCGTGTAAAATCTCAGCCTTGCAATTTCTGAGTAATTTCCTCGATCCACACGGCGGTGAGCTATTTCCTTACCGCCGTGTGACTTCTGGAAATTCTAGAAATCGCAGAAGTCACTCCAAAAATCCGAACCCAAAATCACACACATCACAAAATGCACACTCCAAATCATAAATTCGACCCAAGAACTTACCTTTCCAGCTCAAACCACAACCACACTCATCAATAACACAATTAATCATCCAATAATCCAACATTCATAAATTAAAATTAACAAAACCTACCCATGCATAACTAAATCATCATACTCTCAAATTCACAATTTCCAACACTTAATAACAGTAATCTCAACCATTAATACACACATACACACCTTATTAAACCATATCATGCAATTTTTCCCAAAAATACACAAACCAACTCAAAACATCAAACACACCCAATTTAGAGACAAGTCCCAAACCTGAAATTCTAAGCTTCAATCACTTAGCTCCGCTAGTCCCAGCAATTTTCTTGCCCTTAGGATCGCGAAAAGGATCAACTAACAATTAAAACCAACAAGAACAACAAAGAACAAACCCTAGTTAAATCTAAACCCAAAGAAGAAGAAGAAGATGAAAACAAATGAAAAACAAGATGAGAAGAATACATTTACTAACCAAAGCGGATGCAAAGAGATGATTAATTCCACCAATAAAGACTTGAATCTACACTAAAGTTCTTAGAGTGAAGAAAATGAAGAAGAAGAAGAAGAAGAAGTTGATGAGGGGAAGAAGGAAACGTGAATCTGCCCTTTCCCCTTCTTTCTTTCCTTTTTCTTTTTCTTTTCTTTGCCCTAAACATGTGTCAATTTCCTATTGGTGAAACTAATCACTCACACCCAACAAGTATGCACTACACACACCCAATGCACTCCCAACTAAAAGCACCCTACAATGGTATGAACACATGCACATAATCATCTCCCAATTAAAACACCTTAATATGATATGCTCAAATGCACACAACCATTTCCCAAATAATTCACACACTAATGCCACACATATAACCATATGCTAATAAACCCAAAAAACATGCATTTTACCGAAATACCCTTATGACATGCCGAACACATGTAAATGCATGCTCACACAGACAGGCTAAAACTACTATGGGGCAAACGGGGTGTGACAACTGCACATTCAATTCAAATTATATATCAATTATGCATAACCATGAACATATATACATAGTCTCTTATCAGTTATACCAAAATAATATCTATTTGACAAGCTCATATTCATTCAACATGTTCGTATATTATACACAAATATCTTAAATTCATGTTGCTCACTAAGCATACCAAATCCCATCAAAGCATATCATTCATATACTCACTTAAGTTATCACATTTATAAATTCCCTATGCTTAATCATTCATAAGCCAATACAATATTTCACAAAAAATAGAACATTTGTCAAACATTCATAATTCTTAGTTATGTCGCGCTCGCGACCCTTGTCATGCCCGCGACAGACCCTACACATCCTTCTGTCGTGCTCGCGACAGAACACGACCTGACATTATCTGCCTACGGAGACCTTTGTGGTGATAGTGACCCTTATCGCGCCCGCGACAGAGCTTGAACTTCATGTTCATAACTCCACTTCCCATACCTCTTTTCAAGCACTTTCCTAATTCCGCATACATGACTTCTAAAACCAACTAAAACATCATTTTCAGCCAAAACAGCCTTCTAACCAAATGATCACTTATGTTTTAGCTTCCTAATGGCACAAATATCAATAAGTTTGGACTCAAAACCAAGGAGTTATGGTCAAGGGAACACAACTGCTCCCAAAAACCCTCCTACAAAACTTTATCCGTACATATGGACAATTTTGAAGACCTTAGAGTCCTCAAAACAAAAGGACCATTTCTATAGAAATTATAGACACAAACATTAGGATTCCAATCCAATTGACCACACACAAATTAGAGTTATAAAACTCATCTTATAACACAAACAACTCAAATAGGTCAAAATGACCTCAAAACCAGTTTTACACTATCAAACTCATCAAGCTTGAAATCAACTAAATTGGCATAGTCAATTCTCCACACTCAATCTAAACTACTAATACACATGCATGGATAGTTTGGCACATTCAATTTCACAATAGACTTTCATTAATTCCAAGATTACACAATAATTACTCAAGTTTCCAGAAAATAGGGTTTCATGCTTATAATTCAATAAACTTCTTAGCAATCAATGTAGCATGACAAACTCATATCTTCAATGCAATTTAGCACACAGCATATTTACACATTTTAGATATATAGCAATCAATTTAACACATAACACTTAGTTTCCCAAACCTCAATTCCTTTGCTCCAAAAGGGCTCACTTTGCACTAAGCTCTCCAAGCTTCTCCTTTCCCTTTTCTTTTCTGGTTTGTTCCACTTGACTTGCCAAGAACACAACTTAACTCAGAAATCAATCAACCAATCACAGGATTTCGATGGACTAATTAAAGATGCAAGAGAAGAAGAAAAAGAAGAACAAAATGGACCAAGAGTAGCCAAACAAATAGAGCAAGGAATGAGACAAATTCTGCCTCTCCAATCCCTTATATTGCTTGGAGAGGGCTGAGTTGGCAAAGCCAACACTCAACACATGGATAGCACTATCATTAGATTAGGTTAAACTAATCCCACTTAACCTTAGTTAATCATGCTCAATTACACTTTAGTCACTCAACTTATTTATTTTATGCAATCAAGTCCTTCTCTGCACTTTCAATTAAGTCCCTCTTGATCTTCAATTCACTCTTGTTAATAATTTAACCCACAAATGATCACGCACATTCGATTCCCAATTCACCCTAAACATGCCTTAATGTTATTAGTGTGTATTTTGGGTCATTACATATTGTATATGTATTTGTAAGAAGATAGATTTGGAGTAGGAGAAATGTTGTATTTAGGGTAAAAGAACACAAACATAAATATAAATAGAGAGAGAGAGAGAGAGAGAGAGAGGAGGATGAAATAATATTGGTGCACGCGTGATGAGTTTCACGAATTGAGGATTATTATAATGTGTATGATTGGTTGTAGGGTGGCAGGACACCGCCTGATTTTGCAGCAATCAGTTGCAGATTCAGCTTCCAATTCCGCAACAAACTTCTGTGGAATTAAATAGTCTCCAGCCACCCCGCAGCACGTCTCGGAACAGATACCCACGCTTCCAAATCCGTATCCTCTTGTTGTCGAATTGACTTTAACCACCCTAATTTTTCAAAACACCGCATTTTTCCAATTTTCTTTTTTAAATAAATTATTTGTAAAATATGCTCGTGGAAGTTCAACTACTATATGATAGGTTAGAAGTTATTTTGTATTTTTTTAATTGGAAAAAGGTATCATTTGCTCTAATTCAAGAGTTTATTTACCTTAAATTTAGCGTTTAGAAAGCACATGTACTTCTACTTATATGGATATCCGTGCTGAATATGAACTTGATATCGATAATTATTGAATATGCATAAATACATATCTAATATGTATTTTTCTTTTTTTCTTTTTCAATTTTAGATACTCATATCCGATACGTATTAATGGGTGCAATTTAAATATGAATTTGTATTTTTATGTGTTTATAATATATATTTTGGATTATGTAAAGTTATAGTTAATTTACAATAATAATTAGATGGTGACGTTATATTTTTATTTATTTTAAAACTAACAATGTAATAACATTATCAATATATATCAATGTATATCACAAATGCGAATCAAACATACAAATATTTATAACAAATTGTTAATAAATTAAAAAAAAATTATCATATATTACTTTAATATAATATTTATTTTCAAAAGACTTGTAACTCTTATTCAACCCATTGATATTAATAACACAAAATTTCTCTACATGTATATAATAATGTGCCTTCCTTCTTTATTTGTAGCAGATTATTTTTATAATTTTATTATTCTCCATATAAATTTAAAGGGTTTAGTGTATGTTCCTTTCCAACTATTTCCATAAAATTTGAAAAAGTTGCATCAATTAGTTGACTAATGGCGTATCCTACCTTGAGTAGAAAAGGTTTGGGGATCCAACAGTTTTGTCATATTGATTTTAGTATGAATTAAGTTTGTTGATTTGTAGTTATAATTCTGGTCTAATTCTTGATGGCTGATATTAAATTTTCAATTACATATGTCTAAATTTAGAAGCAGAGATATCCAGCACCATTAATTGTTCTTAAAGGAGTGCTATTGTGCATCAGAATGACACAGCTACTTAACAATTGGATGAATTTGATGGGAGGTATCTAACAAACTCCACAACTCAAAACATTTACTAGCTACTATTCACATTTTGAAAATTATAGAATCCTTCTAGAGAAAAAAGAATTATCAACAATCAAATTTGAAGATCTATCTTATATAATAATAATAATAATGATATGTCGAAAAGATTTAACGGCTAAGAGCATCCACATTAGTCCCTTTTGCAAAGCAAAATGGGACCGGGATTTCATGTAAACTATTGGAGATAAATGTTAAAGTGGGACTTTGTCTCATTTTACCATAACCGTCCCACCCTAATTTTTGTCTATAAATATTAAAAAAATGACAAAAATTATAAAATAAAATAGGAAGAATATATAAAATATCTTTCACATTTTCTTCATAGTACTAAAATACCCATATCATTTATTTTGGAGTAAAAATACCACAACATGGTGGAAATTGATACAAAAATATTTTTTAAGTAACTTTCATTAACTCTGAATTAACGGTGTTTAGCACTGAGGTGGTATAAGCACGTGACAAAATATGTCACGCCGGCCAGTACTATATTTTACCAAATCACTAAATAAATTATTAATAGATAAAATTGGAAAAATATTTAAAAAGTTATATATTTTGCTATTTATCTGTACCATTAATTCAGAGTTAACGAAAGAGACTTATAAGAGAATTTTTTGTACAAATTTCCATTGCAATCATAGACAATTTGTTTCAAAATAAATAATAGGTACATTTTAATATTTGGAGAAAAGCATTTTTACCTTTTTTCAAATAAATATGTTAACTTTGTTTAATAAAAAAGTCATATAAGACCACGAATGAAATTCACCATTGAAGGAAGAAATTCCACTTTTTTTTAAGAGTTCGACTACGTAGCACTAAAATAGATCACTAAAATAGGACTTGGAACTTACCATGGGTGATGCAATAAAAATACCTAAACTTACTTGCAGAACGGGGCATACTATTTTTGTTTCGTAGGGAAAATTATTCCTTGTTATCTCCGAAAGGTTTTTGCCTTATACGCCAACAAGTAGAAAAAGAACACGATTTATAAATACTCCGCAAATAAGCAAGCGGTGGGTATTGGTAATAAGTTAAAGAAGAGGCTGTACCAACCATGCTGACAAATTCAAATCAACAACAAACCCAATCTCGTTTTAACAAGTCAAAACCAATACCTTTCCCACTCTGTTAAGCATTATAATTTTATGTTTTTAATATAACAAAAAAAAAATGCAACATTAATTAATTTCCAACCCAATGTAGTTTGTGTGACCATTTCTTTGGCTTTGAAAACGTCAAAATCTTCACATAATAATTAATTATACTCATTCATTCTCTCTGTTTCTTTTTGTTTTTTTTTTCAGTTTTTTTATATTTTTTTTATAGAAAAAAATGAAAATAAGAGCTCGTAACTCGAAATTTACTGCTGGAATGTCCCATTCAATTTCAGTACTAACCCCTTAATTGCTAATTCCAGCTTTGACCCGTCTATTATATTCTTCTTGTTCTTCTTCTTGTTCTTGAATATGATTATAATTTGTGTGCTCTATTAATATTCCTTTCCCATACCTTCATTCTTTCTTCTTCTTCTCCTTCCTTCCTAAGAAAGCAATTTTCAAAACCTTTCTTTCTTTCCATGAATAAATCATTTCCGCATTAATTGACACTATATATATTTTTGAAAAGAATGATTCACTTAGAATTAGAAGATCTTTTATGGGGGTTTTCTATTGTTTCTATTGCTTTGTATTTTGTTCAGAGTTTAACAAAAGCCGCTTTCATGGCTTCTTCTCTATGTCTTAAGTCTCCTTCTTCTTCTTCTTCTTCTTCTTCTGGTCCTCTATCATGGGTTCCCAAACAAGTAGAAGAGAAAGATGATACTGTTTGGAAAGAAAAAGAAACTGGTGGATCTGGAAATCAAGAGAAAATTCATTTTGAAGCTTATCAGAACGATAAGGGAATTATGAAGTTGAAGAAAAGGCCAGCAAGGTTGGTTGTGCCTGAATATTCTCCAAAAATGGAGTTTGGTGAAAAAGATAGGAAATTAGAGAATAAAGAAATTGAAATTCAAGGGAGAGATTTCTGTTTGGCTACCAAGAAAGGGAGGAGAGAAATCATGGAAGATGGTTATGGAATAATGATTGATATTCTAGGAGATGCGAAGCAGGTATATTATTTCTCTTTTCATTTAGAATTCTTAACAATTGATTGCACCATCATCAACCTAAACATCACTCTCTCTCTCTCTTTTACATTACAATGGTGTTGATTAGGGTTTGATTAGGGATTACATATCGGGTCGGATATTTATGGGATAAATGTTATTTTTACTTCTGAACTATTCTAAATAGAACGGTTCTATCTTTGAATTTTTGTCAATCTATTTTTATCCTTGAGGTGTTTAAAATGGAGTAATTTTGTTCCAATAGGTTTAGATATATAACTTTTGCCACTCAATTAATCAAAATGAACAAATTTTATTCGTAAAGTAAACGAGAAGTGATATTATATGATTAATTGTTGAAGGAGATAAGAGTAAAATTACATAGTTCATCGGCAAAAATTAATTTAAAAAAATGTAAATCATTTTATTTTGAATGAAGTCAGATTATTTCTTATCATTATTTACGTATTTTAACAAAATAATATAATATTTTCAACAAGTTTAGAAAATAATTTGACACTCGATTAGTTTATAAAGGTAATATTTCAAATAGTGACAGTGTAAATAGGAATTTATGTGTATTATGACTATACTAAAATCATTGTTTTAGCAGTGAATGATTGGATTGGTGGTTTATTTTGTTAGTGAAAAAATGTGCAGGCAATTTATGTTGTGATAGATGGGCATGGAGGAAGAGCAGCAGCAGATTATGTAGCAGAAAATTTAGGGAAGAACATTGTAAAAACTCTTGCAAATGTAGAAAAGGAAGATAAATACAAATTAGAAGAAGCCATTCGTGGCGCCTACTTGCTTACGGATACAGAATTTCTTACCCAGGTTGGTAAACCTTCAATTAATAATAAATTGACCTGGTCTTAGTTTAATTAATAATTTCAACGATTGACAAAATATAAATATATAAACACACTGTTCTCATTATTATTGAATTTCCTCCATTTATTGTCTTTCTTACATACTAAGGAATCACATGACTAATTCAACACACTTATTGAAAATTACATATAAATCATTTTCACCTTATATGTATATCATAAAATTCATCTTCTTAGGCCGCTGAATGTTTCATTTATGTTAGCAAAAAAATCATTAATTAGCATCAATTTTATAAAATTTTTATTTAATTTACTAAATTATTCTTTTATCAATTCTCTATAATTATATATTCTCATTTTATTAATTTTTTAAATACATATATAAAGGCAAAATAAAAAAAAATATATGTAATTAATATTTCTTAAATTTTAAAAATTATTAAATTGTGCAAAAAAAAACTTAAAAATTGTCAATTTAGATGAAATTAATGGAGAGTGTAATATATACTGCCATATATATGTGAGAAAAAAAATTAAGAATTATACCTATTACACTATTACTCCATCTGCCCGAATTTAATTTAATTTTATTTATATTTCTTGTTATGAACAAATATTTAGTAACATCTCATACTTTTCACACATGCACTTATTAATAAATACATAAAGGAATAAATTAGTGGAAATACAAGTAAATTGTATTGTTCTAAAAACATTAGTTACATTTTCTTAATATATTTGAGAGCAACATACTACAATAATCTTTTTAGAAGGGATTAAAATCTAAACAATATAATTACACATGAATAATCAAATATGGAGAATGATTAATTACAACTTTTTTTTAGAATAAGATTAATTACAACTCGATGGCTATTAAATAATATTGACATTGGACCAATTTTATTTATTTATTTATTTATTGTCAGGGAGTAAGCAGTGGAGCATGTGCAGCAAGTGTGGTATTGAAAGGAGGGGAATTAGTTGTAGCAAATGTAGGAGATTGTAGAGTAGTTATAAGTAGAAAAGGAGTTGCTCATGCTTTAACACTTGATCATCGACTGAGTAGAGAAGATGAGAGGCTGCGTATTGAAAATTCTGTAAGTATAATCTATATCACTAATTACTTGTTTAATTAAGTATAATTAATTTTGCATATCAATTAAAACATTTATGTTTAATTAGCAAAAATAAATAAATAAAATGCAGGGTGGTTATGTGCATTGCCGGAATGGAATATGGAGAGTTCAAGGTTCACTTGCCATTTCAAGAGCAATTGGAGACCTTCATTTGAAAGATTGGATAATTTCTGAACCATACATTCAATCTCTTCCTTTAAATTCCGATTGTGAGTTCTTGATCATGGCTTCTGATGGACTTTGGGATAAGGTAATTATTTATACTTTTCATTTTATTATTATTATTTTCTCTAGTGCCTCAATAATTCTTAATTTAGACTATGTATCTATACATGGGACGTGATTTGATGAGCATTCGCCTAATCCAATGGTGCGCTAGTGCGCAATACATACACGTGTGCGAACTGTTGGATCAGACGAGTTTGCTGATATGGTCTGATCCAACATTGTGCATGCGCACGCACGCTATGTACCAACGTACCGAATTAACTATACAATACATGCCGCATTAATTTATTAAATTATAAAAAGCTAAAGATAACGTTGATTAATAACTTTTTTTTGAAAGTAACATTTATATGTATCCATTGATTAATAAGAGTTTGTCAAAACTCTTCTCTTCAGTAACACTAATATATATCCATAAAATACATGTTCCCAATAATTTTACAACCTTGAATAAACATAAATGTGCGTATATACTTTAGTTTTATTAATTCGAATAATTGTGAAGTGCAAAAATAATCTGACTCTCTGCATAGATTTTATATAAAGAAATTGATTTTCACAAAAACTAATTATTTTTAACCATCAACTTTATAACTTTATATCTTAGAACTTGATTAACCCTTACTTTCATGGTTAATTCCATCCATAATTATTATATTTATGCTCTAATAATGATTTGACAATAGAAGAATCTGTCCATCAAATACTTTAACACTTTAAATATTGTAACTAAAATCACTTTGAATAAAAATAAATAAATTTAATATTAAAGTACTGATTTGACAATACATATCAGTTTTAAACATTTCAAATGATATGTTATAATACATGGCGTGTTCCGAAATAATCCAATTCATATGAGTACTTTAGAGCTAGATTTGTGAGTTTTTAGTCAAAAATGATTTTATTTGAAATATGATGATTTTGAAGTATTTTTGTTGGATATATATATGTGTGCATGTATAGGGGCGTAGTTAGGAATTGAATTCAGTACGTTGAAAAATTATCTCAGATAAAAAAAATTTAAAATTTTTAAATATTTTAATGGAATTAATTTTTAATGAGAATATTTAAATATATTAGTTAGATCAATTTTTAATAGGATCAATTGTAAACAGAGTCATTTAATAGGATTAATTTTGAAAAAAAAAATTTACTAAGTGTATTTTAAAAAAATTTCAAAATTGAGTGGAGTCCATGTACACCACTCATTATATGTTGCCTACCCCCTATGTATGTATGTATAGCTAGATTTGTGATATTTTAGTGAAAAATGATTTTAATTGAAATATGTGTTGATTTTGAAGTATGTTTTGTTATATATATATATATATATATATATGTGTGTGTTATTTCTACTTACAAACATGAACATCATTAACTAGCAACTAGAGGTGAGAAAAAAACCATTGAATTTGGTTAACTGATAAACTGAACTGAAACCGATTCGAAAATTATGTTGACCGAATAGATTTTAATGGTTAACGGTTAGTGTTTTAAAAAAATCGATATTAATGGACTGGTTTATTTTTTTGACTCATGTACCGGTTAACCGAACCGATAATCGATACATAAATACTCATATAATTTATATATATATTAAAAAAATTATTTTATTTTTTTCATAATTAATTATTTATATTCATTTAATTTTCATTACTTTAAAATATATTTCAAATTTATTTTAATTTTTTTTTAAAAATATTTTAATTAATTTATTAATTGTTCAATACGTCCATATTTAGTATTTATTATTATTTCTTAATTTATCAATTTTTCATTAATGAAAATTAAAATATATTCGAAAAGTTATTTAATATTAATTTATTAACTAAAATTTTCAATAATTTAAAAAAAAAACTAAAATTTTTAATATATGTGAAAATAATGTGTGTCAAGTTAAAAAAAATAAAGGAAAAGAATTGTTAGCATTTGATGGATTTATTTTAATAATTTTGCATTTTAAAGTATTTTTGCTACTTTTTTTCATTATCCTAATTATTTTGGAGTTTTGAATTTTTTTTTTAATTAGCAATTAATAAGTGTAACCGTCCATCTAATTAGGGTGATCATAAACCGGTTAATTTATTTACTTATTAAGTCTTAATTTTTAAAAATAAAATTACTTATATCCACCAAAACCTTTTATTTTAACAACAATAATATTATATTATAGTGGAAAAATTTTAATTTTAAAGTATTTTAAACATTTTAATTTTACTTGTAAATGTATCTTATAATTATAGTGATTAACCGAAAAATATTTGTTAACCGATCCGAAAAATCGAAACCGATTGACTGGTTAACCGATTATAATTGACTGATTAATAGTTAGTATTTTGAAAAAATCGATATTAATGAACTGGTTTTTTTAGGGCTCGTGGATTAGTTAACCGGTTCATGCTCATCCCTACTAGCAACCATGTGGAAATTCACGTACCAGTGATTCAGTAATATTGAAATCTAATTGATTCAACTCGTTTTCTTTGGATAAGGTTTAAATTTACATCCATAATATTAAAAATGATATATATTTATACTTTAAATACATTTTGGGAAAATTTTATTAAAGTATGGAAAGTAGTATATATTTGTTCTTTAAATATATTTTTAAATTAAAATTGCCCTCGCTAGCATGTAATGGCTCAAATTTGCCATTAAAACTTACATGACTGTAGGTAAGTAAATACAAACACACATAGTAGACTGATTTAAGTCATCTAAACTAAGCACATGCATACTGTAGATTGATGCCCTATTTTAACTCTTGAAAATTTTAAATTTTTTTTACCATCAAATAGTTTTTGTTTGTTTATCTAGAATTTGGTTATTTTGACAAGTTTAACAACATAAATTTTAATTATTTTTTAGAGTTAAAAAAGAATGTAAATTCATATTATATATATGACAAGTTTATGTGATTTTAATAAGCATGTTATGCATTTTTCTGTTTATTTTATTGGAATCTTGTTATTTTTAGTGGTAAATTTGAACTACACACATAATAATAAGGGCAATTTTGACCCAAAAATATACTTAGAAGACAAATGTGTATCATTTTCAATATTATACGAGTAAATTTGGCCCAACATATATTTAACAAACAAATATGTTCATTTTTAATATTTTAGGGGCAAATTGGACCCTTCTTTCCTTCTTAGTGTCAACTTACAAATCATCCTAAATTGAATTATTTTCAATTATATAATTTAATTATTTCATATTGTATAATTTTTTTCTTATGCACATTGACATATTATCAATGTATTCATACTATTAAAAAAAATTGCAGGTAAATGAACAAGAGGCAGTTGATGTAGTTGTAAAATGCAAGAATTCAATGGAGGCATGCAAAAAGCTTGTAGATATTTCATTCAGCAAAGGCAATTTAGATGACATAACTGTGATGATTGTTAACCTTCAAAATTTCTTGCCAAATGCTTCCTAACAATTATATACAGATTCTTAAAATATGCAAAGTGGAGAAAAGAATTTTGTAGTTAGAAATAGTTGCTTCTACTTAATTATAGTTTATAGGTGATTAGATATATTTTTGCAAAAAGAGTTTGGTGGAAATAGAATATGTTTTTGATGATTTGCTTGTAGATACAATTTAATTTCTTTATTGTTTAATTTTTTTATTAGTTCAAAGAGACTTCATTTTTGTACGTCAAGATTCATAATTTCATAATTTTCTTCTTGCATGAATTTCCTTGCATTATGTATATGACTTACTATAATTACATGAATAAAATTTAATCTAACATAATTTATCGTTAATTTATAAAAATGAGTCGGGATTGTTAACCTTATATCTATTATATATTTCTCTCAATTTTAATTTGCAATTCAAGACAGATATATTTGCATTATATTTGATTTGGGGAGTTGTCAAGATATCTATATGTACTATGACTTGGACTTTGGCCTAAATAGACATGAGGGATGGTTTTAAGTTTAAATTTGTGATTATTATATTGTCTAAGTAATTATAAATGCAATTTTTTTATGATTATATAGTCTAATTAAAGCAAAAATAGCATTCAGCCAAAGGCATTGAAAGGCAAATATTTGGGAGAATTTTTGGAAACAATTTGAGATGGAGATTTATTTTGCACATTTTTTCAATGTACTAAATTGCCCCTATCATTTATTTTAGAACAAAAATATCCTTATTGTAATGGAAATTAGTATAAAAATGCCACTAAAAGTAACTTTTTTCAATTTTGAATTAATAGCAAAATATATCATTTCTTAATTTTTTTTTTTCAGTTTTGCCTATTAAAAAATCATTTATTGACCTGGCAAAATTTGATATTAACGTGGCATGTAATTTTACCATGTGTCAAATTCACTCCAATGACATATTAGCACTACCTTAGCACCGTTAATTTAGAGTTTATGGAAGGTATTTATAGGGCTTTTTTTACCAATTTTTGTTATATTAAAGCATTTTTGCTCCAAAATAAATGATAAGCACATTTTAGTGCTTTGGAGAAAATGTTAAGGGCATTTTTGTATATTTTCCCGGTAAAATATTTGTCAAGGTTACAATATAGTGAAACATTGCAATACTTTGGGAGGCAATTTAACAAGAGGCAACAAGGTGAAACGATTGTCAACTAAAAATGATGAACTTTTACGTCCAATAGTTCCATTTTGTTCATGCATATAAGAATAGAAAATTCTATTTTATTCATGCATATATAAGAAGTCTAATGTATCTAGATAAAAATTGAATTTTAACAAGAGATAATAACTTATGGATATTATGCTGCACAACAAAAAAAAATGATGGATATTACCGACGAAATTCCATTAATAAACAAAATTACTAGCAATACTTAACGACAGAAAAAATAGTTAATGTCATGGAAATATCGTCCGTAAGTAAATTTATGGAAGGAATCATAATTTTTGTTGGTAAAATTTGCGACGAATTATTTGTTTCCATCGTAATTATAGGTTCCATTGGTAATTGCTATTTCATATGTAATTTTACCGACAAAAATGTAAAATTTACTTATGGAACCTTTATTTCCGTCGGCAATTTTAACAACAAAAACACTTTTCATCAATAAATTCACGGCATTTTTTATTCTTGTAGTTTAACTTTTAAATGATAAAATCATCAATGATAATATAGTATAAAAATTATAATAGACAAAAATAATATAATTAAAAATGTATTAATTAAAACTAACAATTTTAGTAAAAACATACAATAATATATAATAAACTAAAAGCACTACAAATAGTAATTTTTTAAAAAATCTCTAACTAAACAGCTGGAAAAGATGGACAATTAGATTGCTTCGATGAAATGTTGAATTTTCGATCCATCTCATCCACCTTATTTTGCATTTCAATTACGCGGCTCATCAAGATTTGTATTGTATTCTGAAGTTCAGCTACTTCACCACTGGATGCAGACTGCCTACTAGAGCCAACTGTAGTGGATGTTTCCTACAAACAAATAAAATGTTATAATTGAACTACAATTTACAAAAAATTTAACAAAATTTTCATTATTTATCTAATATTTATCCCCCTGTTAAACAAAAAATTTTCTCAACAACCCAGCTATTCATGATTTATAAAATTAGCATACTCCATAATATACATATAACTTCATCATAAATTCATACGTCAAATAGCATTAAAATATATTTGTATTGAATTAGTATTTAAATCAAAATATAGAAGTATGATTTATATACTTACAAATCTATCTGCGTCATCCCAATAAGACATCGATCCTCCAGTATGTAAGGATACACTGACTCCTTCTAGTCCTTCTTGTCTATTATTAGAATTCCGCTCAAAAAGGGGAAGGGCCTCGAGTGTTGTCCAGTATTGTTGCCAATGTGTCCATATTTCTTCGGATATATAAAAAGGTCGTATACCCTTCTTGCATTTTATACTCACAAAGTTTCTATAACGTGCACGGGCTCGACGCTCCCATACACTATACATGATGGGATCAAATTGTGAATCCCAATAAAATGCTTTCTGATAAAAAAAAATAAACATACTGTAAATATTAATAAACTAAATATTAATTTAATTAATTTTTAAAATTAGATAAAATAATTAAGATTAAAGAATTTATTTATTTACCTGAAACTCTTGATAATAAAATTTTTTTGTCTCCTGTGATACTTTTTTCCATAAATAACCCTCATAATCTATCTTCTTCCTGAACTTCGCTGAAATCAAGCGGACGCACTTTCCATACGGAACCAACCTAATAGACAAACAATTTCAAAAGCTTTTTCAAATTAAATACTATAATATCAATATAAATTTATACATTAATCACTCACTCATTATTTACAATGGTAATGTAGATTTTTCCATCAACTCCAATTGCTCCCGGCCTAAGATCATCCGTTGCATCTATCCTTGATATCTGTGATGGTATAGATGCACTGTCTGCTGTATGAATAGATGTTGCTTCTATAGTAGGTGATGTAATAGCAAGGGTGGTTAGTGATATAGTAGCAGGGGATGAAAAATTCTGTGGTAGGGAAGCTGCTCTCATAGAATCTAAAGAATGTGATGCCTTAACTGGACGTTCACTAGCTGCTTTCAATGGTGGTAACATGACCCTTAGGGGCAGAATTTTAGAATTCTTTCTCTTCAGTGACATATTTTTATCCTGAAATATCTGAAATTGATTAATCCATTAATAGAAAATTTCATATGTATTGGGGAAGCTCATTCATTGGTGATATTGGCAAAGTACAAACAATTAAGATAATAAAACAAGGATAGAAAAAACCTACTTTTCTTCAAATTGTACAAAGATTGTAATATATGTAGCAAAGCACAAGAAAAGGCATCATTGTACTCCGTGTTTGCAACCAACACTAATTTATAGTTGGTGTAATCTTGAAAATGCTAATACTAAAATGGACAATCTTTCACAAGATTGTATATTTAAACATGTTTGTAATAATTGAATTCTTTCTCATTACAGTGTCTCATTTTAAGATAAAAATCAAATCTTTCTAATAATTGACAGAGTCTCAACACTGCCAGCATTGTAATTAATTTATTTACTCAAGGTAGCTTTACTGTGCACATAGGAAAAATTCAATCTTCTCTCGCTAGAAATTCTATCAAGCAGAGGCATAAACATATTTTCTATCATATACTTTCAATTTTGAACGAGGCAAAAAACTAAAACTTTGCAGAAGACAACAACAATGTCATGTAAAATGTACTTAAGCTAAATAAGCAGGGTTTAGTTTCTATTATGATTGCGCATGACATAAACCAATATAATGCTTTCAATAACTAAGATCTACTGAAGGTGGCATATGAGCACATGCTCTGGACCTAATCCAACGGATAACATCAACTACGCAGGCAAAACGATAAGAAAGTGCAGAAGATCCTTATCTCACAGAAAAATGGCCACAAATTTTCCATGTGAAACTAACTCTAGGAGAAGATTCCACTTATGCGTATGGTTTCTCATAAACACAACAAGACAACAGAAATCCAGATGGTCAGTCATGCTCCTAACTTATTTACTTTAAGAAATGATTTAATTCAAGAGCTTAGAGTTCTTAGGTTTCCTTGCCTTCTTTTATTAGGCGCTCTTTCTCATGTTTCAATTTCAGGTTGTAAGTACGTGGGGCATTCAAAACAAAATTGACTTCCTCTCTGTCTTATACTCATCATGCAGAAGATGTTCGCCCAGTACATTCTGTAACCATTTTTCTCCTTAGCATACTAGCTTCTATTTTTGTTTACCATGTAATATATAGTTAAACTGTTTGGATGGATAACCTTAGTGACTGTCTTTTTTGGACTGTAATGCTGGCTTGTGAGTTCCTTTCTAAGCTTAGTGACCTCTGTCAAACACAAATCTTTGCCAAAATAGAAAATGTAGGTCAGTGAGTTGCATATTCCTTCTTCATCACTCCACTAATACTATTTCCAACTAAAAGTGATGGCTTTCTTCATTAATTTGTAATTTGTATTTCCAGGGATTAACCCATTTTGATGAGATGTTACAAGAAGCTGATGGCATTATTCTTTCCCGTGGGAATTTGGGTATAGATCTCACTTCTGAGAAGGCAAGTCTCTTATATTGTTAAAGAAACTTCAGTTATTGTTAGTGCCATTTAGTGTTTGCTGGAGCGTGCTAATTAACACTTTATTTGCGTTTGCAGGTGTTCTTGTTTTAGAAAGCCGCCCTTTACAAGTGTAACATGGCTGGCAAGCCTGCAGTGGTTACTCGTGTTGTGGACAGTATGACTGGCAACCTGAGACATTGTTTATAATCTTGCCAATGCTGTTTTGGATGATATGTCATTGTTTATAATCTTGAAACTTGTGATTTGAAGTCTACTTGAGGTGTAGCATTGTATTTTGAATTCATTGATTGCGTGCAAGATGCAATTTCTCAAGTAGGAGAGCATTTTTCTTTTGATTGTTTGCTTGTGTTGCTTTTTGATAACCTTTGCAGCTAGAATTTTATTATTCAATTTTCAATCTTTATAATTGGAACCCATAAGGTGAATGGCAAATGCATCTGTGTTGTTGGTGAATCAAGTGAATTAGTACAGAACAAAAAAACAATCAATTACATTATTTCCCCCTAGGATCCACTAGGTCCAAAACTAAAATTTAACTTAAATTTTACTACAATAAGAGCCCTGAAACTCCCTCCCACAGTTATTCTAAACTAACATATAGTATTTATAAAGAAAAAAAAAAACATTCAAAATGCAATCTCATAGCCCGACGACTATTATTGCTGCATACATCTTAGTCTTCTACTCGTTTCTGTTATTCCCCTGCTGTTCCAATCTTCCCCTAGAAGTAAAGGTCCTCAACCTTTTATTTTTTCCTTATGGCTACATAACTTGCAATATAGATGTTTATATTTTTTATTGAATTAATGCGTTGTACTCTTTCAAACTTATTGCATTTGTATATGTACTTCTTACCGAGGATGTGACACTAATCCCAACAGACAGCACTCGCAGAAAGGGTGGTAGAAGGGGAAGAAAGCAATAAAATGTATACCAAATCAAGAGCAATTCCAGTTTGGTGTTGGTGCTTTGATGGTGGACTGGAGCAAGGTCTTTTGACTTTACATTTTTGTAGTTTTTTGCCTCGATAAAGTTTTATTGCCCTAGAATTCCAGTTTAAGCTTTGTAGAAGCATAATATATGTGGTTTACAATGAATTTTGTTTGAAGTGAAGTTGTTATTCACTTTGTTTTGATGTTTTATTTAACTAGTATTTTTTTATCAGCATTTCTAATATAAATTTACAGTAACATTAAAAAAAATAAAAGCATGAATTGAGATTTAATTTTATTTGTGGATCAACAGAATGATTTTATTCCTAGGTAAAAAAAAAAAGAAAAAACAGAGTGATTTTATTCTTCATTCCATACTGAGAGAACGCTTCATTCCATGGGTAAAATTACCAATGAAATGATTAATCTTGTAGGTAAAATTACATAGGGAATGATTGATTCTGCAGGTAAATTTACCAACAGAAAGCTTCATTCCATAGATAAATTTACCGTTAGTAAATTTACCGACGGAATGTTTCATTCCATAAATAAATTTACCGATGGTCAAATATTTTCTGTCAAAATTACCGACGACCATTTCTCCTACGACTTTTTCCGTCGGTAATTATTAATTTTCTTGTAGTGTTCATTTGAGTTGTTTAATATGAAATGAGTGAAATTGGATAATTATACATACTAAATGAAGGGTTGAGTATAGCGTGTGAAATGTTATTTTATTATATGTTGTGTGTGAACTATGAAGTAGAAATTAGTTAACCTTAAACAAGATTATGATCACGTAAGTGTATATTTGAATTTTATGTGAATACTCTCTGTTTTATTATCGGAAAAGCAAATTTGGTAGTCACCACTAAACTTTTAGCTTAGCATGTAGTTATTTTCCGCATGTAGGTTAAAAAAAAAGTGTTCTTAAGACGAGAGAATAATCCAATGAATCTACAAATATCTAGAGTCATATCGAAGTTTAGATGCGAAGGCTCTAAGAAGACTTCTATTATGTGTTTTGAAATTTCAATTTTGATTTGGCATATACACTCAATAAACAGTTTGAATGATTATTGTAATAGGAGTTTTGTATTGAATAGTTGTAATGAAATTATTAATTTATTATGTTTTAATGTTGTTTATGCAGAAGATCTTTATATTATATGTAATTAATTTAGAAATAAACGTATTATGCTAAGAACAAGTATGATATTATAGTTTATGTATTTATATAGCCGAAACAAGTAATGAATGCTTATAGATATATGAATTGCTTAGAAATGTATGGTTTGAGGTACAATGACGGATGGGAAAAACTTGTGTTAGAATTTATCTTAGAGTATTGGAGTTAAATATGTGATTTTAGAAATATAAAAAAAAATAAAAAAATTTACAGGAGAATAAGCAATATTATGGAGTCTTAATTTAAGCATTTCTAAACCTAATAAGAGAGTCTTAATATGGATACTTAATCTACGTCAGTTTAAAAATATCTGATAACAGTGGTGCAAGTATCTTTGGACTTAGATCATCAAGATATCTCAAATAGCAAATATTGTATTTTGACTCAAGCTTTTACTTTTTTCAAGTGGTATCATAGTTCGATAATTACGTATAGCATGAACTACTTGAACATAGTTGAATAATCGATATATTATTCACCATTCCATATAAGAGTAGGAACTTATCTCACTATTCTTATATTATCTTTGTTCGGAAATCTTAGGGCAAAATAAACGGTAAGGTGAAAGAGATTTACAAGTGCATTTTGGAAATAAAGATAAACAGTATTAGAATGAACATATTTAGCTTATAAGAATATGGCATTAATTCATACTCAAAATATAAATAAGACAACAGAATGGTGAAAAGAGTTATTACACGATAACTACGTAAGGGAATAGTCAATACCATCAACTTTTTATCACTCGAGTAGTCATGATACTTGACTAAAAACCTTCCATGACTTAAACATATTAAGAAGTATGATAATATTAATTAAGAACTGATATAATGGCTTAAAAAAAAATTAAATCATGCAATCCAAACAAACTAGGAGTGTAAGTTACATTTTGTATTGCCGAATTTCAAAAAAATCCCATAAGGTGTCACACATAATAGAATTGATGTATAAGGTTAAAGCTGGAGTGTTGTATGACATGGAATGACAAAAGAAGTTAGTACACCATAGGGAAAAACTTTGGATGCTATGGGGCTTGAAAGCCCAAGAGAAAAACACAAAAAGCCTTTCTTGGTGTTTGTTGTGCATGGGGCATAGGAAGGCTGGAGAGATTTTCTCTCTAGCCCATATGGGGCTTAGGTCCACACCATAAGTGTTATGAGGTCTAACTTAAGTCCATATGGCAGGTCATAAGCTAATTAGGGTTTGAAGCCCAAATAAAATAAAGAGAGAACCTCTTTCCTTCTCCTATGTGCATAAAGGTTATCCGAGTTAGAAAGATTTTCTCTCAAATGCAGTCGGTTAATCAAATTGTGCAACTCAAGTGTTATAAGGTCCATTAATTATTTAAGTGGCTAGTCATGATATTGTTTGGGCCTATTGGCCGAATTCTCTGTGCAATAGGCCTCTCAAGAAGGTGCATGTGCAGAACCCTAGTATTGGGCCAAATGAGGGTCATTTGAACCCAGACTTGTGGACCGACCCCACTTAATGGTACAACCATATAACCCTAACCCTAGGCAGACCAAAATAGGTATATAATGCATCATTAAGTCGAAATTAGGGTAACCATTCACTTAAGGTTAAAAGAAAAACCCTAACCACCAAAAGACATATTCTCCTTTGAGCCAACCAAGCCTACTAGTGTTTAGTTTGGATTTTCAACTTTCCTCTTCTCCTTCCAAAGGTTTGTCTTTTTGGACATCAACTTGGTGTAGATACCTTGGAAGTGTCTCAAAGAAAGGGACATTGGTAGTTTACTACAACCCGGTGCGTAAAAAATTAACAATTGTTCAAAATCAAGCTAGGTAATTTACTGAACTTAGCTAGGTTTTCAATTTGAATTATCAAGATCATCATTTTATTATGTAAATCTGAAAAATTCCGCTTTGTATGAGATACATGTCCCTACATAATAATCCAACAACATATACATGTTATTGTGAGCTTTACTTCTAAGGATGTTTGCATCTGGTAATAGTTTATATATTGTTGCCAATTCAGAGGGTTAATTTGGTCACTAAATAAACCTCTTATAATAACTCAATCACAAATAATTTTTTAACAAAAAAAAAAAACAATTTTTAATTTTCTTTTCAAATAAAATAAAAATGAGTTAAAAAACACATCTTCAGTGTTGATTCGAACCACGAACCCTCAGTCTTGCCGGTTCTATATCCAGTCCGGTTTCAATAACATTGCTGATTTTGTTATTTGTAAGAAAATGAAATGAGCAAACAATATATATGATCAATTGCACTTGTATATAAAATCCATTATTGTGGATTAATTGTTTAATAGATGCAATAACTTAATGCACAAATATAGCAGATTCAATTGTATGATGAGGCTTCAAAATTGATAGCTCTGCTAAAAGTCAACTATTGGCTAATTAGCTATCTGATCAGGAATAGCATGATGTGCTCCAGTTGAATTTGCTTGAATCAAATTGATATTGTACTATTCCTTTGTAAATGTTAAACAACGAGTTCTACTTCTTTGTTCCGCTATTTATAGTTCTACCATCACCAACAACCTTAAGCATTGTATTGAGGAAGCAATTTGCTCTATCAAAGTTGTACAATTAATAATTGTTATTAAAACTAGATTGGCGATTGATTTAACCGCGAATTGGCAGTTGGTCTAACTATAAAATTGAGAATTACTTAAAAGTGTTAAAATTTAAACAATTGCGTGTCTCATGCAGATTGAACAAGCAAGTGCCTATTAAAGCACCAATGGAGCCAACTGCAATTTTTTCTTCAGTTTTTTAACAATAGCACTATAGCAGTCCCACTGCTCCTTAAACTTATCAAACATCAAAGAAGTTATATTCTTAATGTACTAATCTTCTTTTCCCTTCTAACAACAAGAAATGAATTTTCAAAACTCTATAAAAGTATATATTTGAGGTGGGATAACGAGTTTCCTAGAAAAGATCTATAATATTTTGAAAAGGTTTCAAATCAATTAGATTCCAAACAATAGCCAAATGTGAAAAACCTTCCAATGAAAAAAAGGATATATCAAGCATCATAAAAGTAAAATTCTACCTCGCAGAACAATCTAACCACAATCCTTGAAAAAACTCAAGACCTACTCGATCAACACAGTCAACAAATTTAATTCTCCTAGCTTCTGACCCATTAACATATTCCACCCCCTCCCTGATAAAATATAATTAATTTGTCTATCAATTTCAAATCCTCTTAAACAATAAAATTTAAAATATATGCTCCACAATGCATATAAAAAAGGTCGCCATTACAATGCAAATAACCATGCAAATTAAATTGATCTTTTAATAACTCTTGCATTTTGTCATTATTTCTTGCATTATTTAAAGTAATAATAAAAAACTTTCTTCTTTATTCTCTAAAATTTTAACTTGTTACAAACTTTTTCATATAATAAAGCAACAATATGCGAAAGAGAAAAATAACAAAAACTCAATATTTTACAGCATAACATCCAGTTCTTATCCACATAATGAGCAACTAGGCAAAGATAACCCTCAGAAATGCATGAAGTTCATACATCACAGGTCAAATAAATCCTAACCAGTACTTCAGTCAAAGTATTCCTAAAAACATCCGATTCTCTCTTATGTATCTATAAGCAATATAATTTTGTTGTATTCCTACATATTGGCTTCACATCTTAATTTAAGTATGTATGACAATTTTTATTTGCTTCATGTTCAGCAAAAGTAAAAATGTACCCATGCCTAATTATAGCTAAAGTTCCACGCTCTTTATATGCGTCTTGATCTATCTTCTACTTTAATTAATAAACACCACAACATCAAATTTACGACATACCTTTAGGTGACGCCTTAAACTAGAAGCCTCATGAGTGGAATCAGCAATGTATTTTTTCGAGCAATACTGACACTTTCCTCTCGATTTTCCATCATTATATTGACTTGCTGGTATGAAATCGAACTCATTCCATATAGAAGACACTCGTCGTCTTTTGGAAGTGTTTTTTGTAGAAGTGTCAATAGTCTCATCCACGCTACCAACACTAGAATCCATTCTACAAACAACAACAACAAAAAGAAAAATAAAAAAAAAGCATTTGATTCATAACTAATTTTGCTGAAGTAGCATATTCAATTGCAATCACTTTACAAAAGAATGGATAAACTCATAAACATGAAAATAAGCTAAAGTAAACAGAATTTTTAATTAATTAATTAATTAATTAATGAAAGCTAAAATAAACATGATAACCAGCAAAAACTATTGCCAATGCAAAAGCAATATATGGAAATAAAATGCTCTGATATTATATGAACGTGGATCAACTTGTTAAGCAAGAAGCTAGCTCAAGGATAGTAAACAAAACAGAACTACATATTGCAGTTAACATTTAACAATTCCAATTAACTGCACTCTTGATGCACATATTTTTACTAGGCTTCAAGTAGAAACAAGTAATTTTCTTTGACAATCTCTTAGTGCCATCAATTGGATCTAGTATCTACATTGAATTTACAGTCCCCTAGTGCCTCATTTCCTTTTTAGGTAAAATTTTTTCAAGTGCAGAAGCTTTTTCATGAAGGATTGATTGAAAATTTGCATAGAGAAATTACTAATTGCAGTGAGCAATCTGTTAGAATTAAGATAAAATATAATAAACAAATGATATGTTATTATAATTTTATTGGGTTAAGGCCTACTTCTATAAACCTACAATTTTGTTTTGGGCCTTAGCCATCAGTGTGCAAACGGGGCTAACTGGGCTAACCTGCAATTTAAGTCGTCTCATAATTTCATATAGTTAATATTTAATTAACTCAGATAAAATAATGCAATATAATTTGTGAATTGTGATGCAAATAATTGTTGTTAAATTCCACACATAGCAGGGAAGATTACATCCAAAACCAAAACCACTGAATTAAACTTAAAGAGATAAATTAAGAAAAGCATAAAAACATATATATCAAGAATTTAATCTGTTGAATTAATGATTAGTTCTTCAAACAAAAACTAGTGTTAATAATAAAGATCATACACAAGTCAAAATAAGTGAGAACTCAAGTCAAAACTTCCATGCTTTTTAAGAGAAATCAAACTACCAGTAAAACAGAAAAACTCACAATCTCTACACTTATTGGGCAGAAGTATATGGGTCAATTTATTAGTTTTAGCATTGAAATAATCCAAATCAACCATACTGAAAATTATACAAATTCATTCCATGGCCCTACTGGAATGCTTCTTCTGTATCCTATAAATTCAGCTAAAAAAGTATTTATGTGACTGATTATAAAACACACCGCCATTACACAGCATCAATGCAAATAAACCCCCATACTGAAAATTATACCTTCTTTCCACACCTCAACAAATTCATTCCATGGCCCTATTGGAATGCTTCTTCTATATCCTATAAATCCAGCTAAAAAAGTATTTATGTGACTGATTATAAAATGCACAGCCATTACCCAGCATCAATGTTACTTCACCAGCTAAAAAAGATCCAACAGTTGCACAAATTTCACAAGCCACAAGATCATGAGATAGGAAATTTCACAAGTAAGATGAAAGATGCCTAAGACAACAGAGAAGAAGAAGAAAAGAGGCAAGCCAAAAGTTCATCAAATATAAGTAAGATGTAATGGCAGATATCAAATTTCACAACAGTTGCACTTATTCTAACAGAAAATAAGGAATGGCTATGAGATAGGAAAGAGGCAATTACCACTTTGAGAAGCAGACGTCTAAGTTGAAGTTTTTGTGCTACAGTATCCTGACAGCTGACAACACCCCTGCTGTAATTGCCTGCATTCCAATTCAATTCTTTCAAAGTCAATGGAAAATTCAATCATCTAAACCAAACAAAGATTACCAGATATGAAAATGAATAACTAAAAAACAGAAAATATAATTAAAAGACAAAGAAAGAGACAAACTGGTGCTCAACAACAGAAAATAAACATTTATTTTGCTTGTTCATGTTGCGATTCTACCCAATTTACACAGTCATTACGCAGCATCAATGTTACTTCACCAGTATAAACAAAATGAATCATGAGTATTATGAGGAAAAGATTATCTCCATTGTAGTATCCTAATTATTTTTCTTAATTAACTAGCAGATACAGAATCAACAGAATCGCAACATGAACAAGCAAAAGAAGCAATAGAAAATAAAATGCAACAAGAATCAAAAGCGAATAAATGTTTAAGTGAAGAAAAAGAGTTAAATTAGAAGAAAGAGGAAAAAAAAAAGGTTAGAATCTTACTGTAGAACAAGACAGCTGGTTGGCGACCGAGGATGTGAACGGCGGCCGGCCAAGGAAAACGAACGAATGGCAGCGAGCTGGAGGCCGGCGACGACTGGACGGTGGAGAGTGAGAGAGGCAGCGAGCGTTGTTGAAGAGAGAGAGAGGGCCACAACGGAAGAAAGAATCGTGATTTTGAGGGATTTGGAAGAGGTGAGTTGGGCATTTTGAACAGACTCAAATGCGTGGGTTGGGTTAAATGGCCAGATTTTGAATAGTGTTTGGTTTGAATCAAAAAAATTGGAGGGATATGGATGAAATTTTTGGAGGGACATATAAACAATTGCAAAATAATAGTTATTCACTTTTTAATTTATTTTTTTAATATTAAAATCTAAATTTTCACTAAAATATATTTTTAATTTATTTTTTTTCCTAGATCTATTTTATAAAATACATTTCCTAAATAAAAAAAAAATATTAACACTGTAACATGAAACGAACAAGTTAATATTATACCTATTTCTTTAATTATCACACAATAAATATCTTTAGAGTGAAATTTGGTGGGGGATAGTTTTTTTTTTATATATATATTAATACTTTTTCATATAGTGTTGTTGATAATTAGTATATTCTTAAACTTCTTATAAATACTTTTATTTTAAAAAAAGACAAAATCCTCTTGAATTCGATTGAACCGATCCAACCATGATCCAACTGGCAATCCGATTCAATGTGGGACAAAGATTTGATTAGGGTGATTAGCAAAGGTTTTTACAAAAATAGGGTGGGAAGATAAGTAATTCCGGAGGGGGGGTAAATTTGAAGACGCAGGATAGGACTGCGTCTTCAGTTCTGACGCAGTCCTTTGTTGCGGCGTCAGATCAATTTAATGCTCTCCCCCACCCGGAAATCACCTACATTTTCACAAGTAAAGCAAATAAAATTTTTTAGCACCGAGAGAGTTTAGCACCGAGAGCGACATTTGAGATTTTCACAACGGAAAGCTAATAAATTTTTTAGCACCGAGAGCGACATTTGAGAACATTATCAAGAATTCATCATCTAAAGGAGATTGAACGTATGTTTTAAAAATGATCTATTTAAATAACAGTATTTAGTTATTTTAATGCATTAATTTGAGGATGTAATAAAATTTAAGATAAATTTTGTTGGATTAATTCAAAAAATTGAGGAAAAAAAATCAGACTGAATGTTAAAAATTATATATTTAAATGAAAGTAATTTGTTAGCATAATGTATAAGTATTAGCATGTAATATAATTTGTGATAGTTTTTATTATGGTGTTAAAAAATTAATTATTGTGATTGTTTTAGATGGTACGCACATATTTAAGTCCAAGAGCTATGATGAGCGATAGGGGTGTACACGGTTCGGTACAATTCGGAGATTTCCAAATCTCCGTATTGTATTGAAATTTCGGTTCCTAAAAATTTCGGTACAATTCGGATATTATAATTTCAGTACAATTCGGTACAGTTTTTTTAATTTTCGGTACAATTCAGTTCGGTTTTTCGGTACAAAACAAAATAATACAGTACAATACGGTAATTCGGATAATTCAATATTTTTAAAAAGTTACAAAATAAATATAAACAATAATAAACACAAATATAATTAAAATATCCCAATAAGAACATACAAAATTTAAAAATTAACATTCAACAGTCTTTCTCTGTATTATGCTCGCATTGATTTGAGGATCTTGAGTAATATCTAAAAACAACAAAAAAAATTAAATATTAGACCAAAAAAATCAAAACATTCAATAAATAATTTCAGAATTTATGTCTATATAATAATTACCTGATTCAAATTTTTCCATTTCTTCTGTTGATGCCTCTGAAGCTAAAAGTGTAGCCGATTTCAACCAATTTTGGCAACAAATAAGAATCTCGGCCGTAAGCGGAGTTAAAGAACTTCTAAATTTGTCTAAAGTTCTCCCTCCAGTGCTGAAAGCTGATTCAGAAGCCACAGTAGAGCACTGAACAGCCAAAACATCTCTTGCAACTTTAGCCAAAATTGGATAATTTGGCTCATTAATTTTCCACCAACTCAAAATGTCAAAATCAGGAGAATTTTTTACTAATTTATCAGTCAAATAAGTATCTAAATCTCCTTGAGACACAACTTGCTCCTTATCCTCATTTTCTAAAAACCACGCATCAACATCATCATCAATATCATCAGAATTAGGTGCTGGAGCAACAATTTGATTAACATCTTCTTCCATTTTTTTATGTTCATCTATCAGTCCATTCAAAGCGGTTGTCACTCTAGAAACTAATTTCTCTGACTCACGCTCACCATAAAAAGCTGTGTACTTTGAAACTAAAAATTTCATTTTAAATCTAGGATCCAAGACCACAGCTATGAAAAGAATGATATTCATCTTATTAATAGAACCCCAATACTTGTCAAATTTCAACTGCATTTGTTTTCCCATTTCCATTAAAGAATCATCACCACTAGTTTGAGAAGATTGCAATAAATTCAAAATACGCACAATCTCTGGAAAATACAAATTTGAAGTTGAATATAATGACCCTGATAATTTGCAAGTCACGTCATAAAATCTTTTCAGAAATTTCGTTAAAGTTGCGACTTGTTTCCAATTAGCCTCAGTCAAATAAACAGGTCCAAACTCAATAAAATATTTGCTATCTATATCCTCCAACTTATCAAAAGCCTTTTGATATTCTAAAGCAATATCTAACATCAAGTATGTTGAATTCCACCTAGTTGGACAATCTATTATCAAACTCTTTGCATAATTGATGTTTACTGCCTCACAAGACTTTTTGAAAGAATCCAACCTTTGAGGACTGCTTCTAACAAACTTGATAACATCTCTAATTTTTTTAACAGACTTTTCAACACATTTAAGTCCATCTTTCACAATGAGATTCAAAATGTGAGCACAACATCTCATGTGAAACATTTCACCACCCAAAACAAATGCATCTCTCTTATTTAATTTATTTTTCAACTGTTGAATTGCAGTATCATTAGATGATGCATTAGCAGCAGTTATACACATCACTTTGGTCAAACCCCAATCATCCATACAATTATCAACAACCACCCCAACATTACTTCCTTTATGACTTTTAATAACGCAAAAATTCAAAATTCTTTTATGCATCTTCCAACTTGAATCAATAAAATGAGCAGTTAAGCACAAATATGATACATTTTGAATGCTAGTCCAAGTATCAGTTGTCATAGAAACTCTTTTGCATTCAATTTTAAGAAAATCTTTCAATTTCTCTCTCTCATCCATAAAAAGAGAACAACATTTTCTAGCAATAGTCACTCTAGATGGAATTTTAAATTCAGGACAAATTGCTTCAATAAACTCTCTAAAACCCTCATGTTCAACAAAATTAAATGGCAATTCATCCCTAATGATCATCCTAACTAAAGCTTCCGTACAAGCCTCCTGATCAAATTTCCAACTAGCTAATTGCGTACTATTACCAGACCCCACAAAACCCAAAGTTGTCTGTGACTTATCCTTATTTTTATATGCAGCCGCTAACTCTTTTTTATTTGGAAATTTTTTGCAATTCTCTCTTAAATGTTTCCATAATCCCGAAGTGCCTAACTCACTCTTTCCTTGATAATTTTTACCACACCACTTACATGCAGCCCTCCCAGTTTCATTACCATTAGCATCAACCAATCTATCAAAATGTTCCCAAACTCCAGACCTACTTTTTTTACTTGCTGGCAGATTAGAAGAATTAGAATTACCTGCTAAACTTGGAGTTACAGAAAATTCGGTTTGTGGAACAGGAGGCGGAGGACCCATAACTTCATCATTTGATGGTTCTGAATATTTTCTTTTATTCAATGAAAAAGAGCCAGTGAAGCTAGAAACTTTTTTCATTTTCCTATGAGCCAATTCTGCATACAACATTAAGAGCAATTATAAACACACATGAAGGTACCAATATAAGAAAATATTTGCTAATGAAAAAAAATTGAAAAGATTAAGAAAATAGAACAATAAATAAAATATTAGACTTTGCCAATCTGCTAACCTAATATTGAATTATCTATGAAGTATTCAATGACTTCAAAAGCATATTAAATAAAGATATCTCAAGAACAGATCCATAACTCATACCAAAATTTCAGCATTCTTCCTTTTCAATGTTATATTAATTTTTTTATTTGTATTATTGAAATATTATAATATTACGGAATAGTTTTTATATATAACATAAAGTTCAGATAAACGACAGTTGGGTTCAAATATCTATTAGAAATTTGAAAAATATTATGAAGTCGATCACCAAGTTAGAGAATTTTATATAACAAATATTTGAAAGAAAAGAATGCAATAATTAATTTCTTGATTGCACCAAATAAAAGGCTAAGTTTTCCCTTTTCAAAATTATTGTAAACAGGCAGTCTCCAATTTCTTGTAAAGTTTATTGTGTGACAACTGTACAATTAAATTTCCAAATCTACACGGTTGTAAAATGGCCTATTAAGAAGACAACTGTACAATTAAATTATATAGGAAAATCCCTTGTTAAACTGAATATTTTCAAATAAAATGAAAGGAAAAAATAATTAAAAGACTCTGGACTAGACCTTCATTATAAAGAGAAGAAAGTTGCGCAGTTGCATTCACCAAATATTAGTTACATAAGTAGGATTTGTGTTAGGGTATTAATGGAGAGAGTGAGTACTGTAGTGATAGTAGGGGCAGGACCAGCAGGTTTAGCAACCTCTGCATGTCTAAATCTGTTATCAATCCCTAATATTGTATTAGAAAAAGAAGATTGTTGTGCTTCTTTATGGAAAAAAAGATCATACGATCGCCTTAAACTACACCTTGCAAAGCCATACTGTGAGCTTCCTCACATGCCATTTCCTGTGAATTTCCCGACATTTATCCCGAGAGCCATAGTGGTTGCTAGTGGTGAAAATGGTGAAGGATTAATCCCTCAAATCTCAGGGTTAGATAGTTTTGAAGGAGAGTTTATTCATTCTAATAAATATATTAACGGAAGACAATTTGAAGGTAAGAATGTTTTAGTTGTCGGCTGTGGAAATTCTGGCCTGGAGATTGCTTATGATTTGTCCAACTGGGGGTTTAATACTTAAATGCAAAATACCATAAATAAAGAGCCAAGAAAACATAAACAAAACAACCATCCAAACAATGCAGACTCAATTACCTGGAGGGAATCGCCAAAGTTTGGGAGCACCGAAGAACAGACAAAGAGAAAAGCGAGTAGAAGAAGAAGCGGCAGCCAGGAAGGGAACCGAAGAAAAGAAAAGAGAAGAGAAATAGAGGGAAGGGAGCACTCAAAACCTAATTTACATGGATCTTTCATTTTATTTTCTTTAATTTTAATAATTTGTTTTTTAAATATTTTAACAACTAACAATTCTTTAAATTTTAATTTTAATTCCCTCCAAAAAAAAGTCAAAATAAAAATTTTCATCTTTCTAAAAATATTCAAATTTTATTCTCAATTCACACCAAAAAATTTTTATTTTTTTAAATGCACAACTAAAAAATTATATTGATGCTGAAATTCATTGCACAAAAAATATATATTTATTTAAAATTATAAGTATATTCAATTGTTTAAATATATAATATAGTTCTGAATTTTAAATTCCTTTGACCTATATTATTAATGTTTAATTAATATTTATGCTTTGATCACCATTTATTTGGTCCTTGATGATGATTGGTGTGTTAGTCAAATATTAGTTAAGTTTATGAGAACGAAAATTATATATATTACTATTTTCAATCATATACAGATTTTGATATATATTAGTTGAGTAACACTAAATATAAATGAAATTAGTTGAGTGACATTAAGAGACTGTTAATTACTATTATAGTTAATAGTTATAACTTATAAGTGTGAATATGAAATGCAACCATCTTTTTATAGGTTTTGTAGTTTAATATAATATATAATTAATAACACATAGTGAACTTGATCAATTACTTTATGTCTTAATTTTCATTTATCAAATTATATATATATATAGAGAGAGAGAGAGAGAGAGAGAGAGAGAACAATTTTAGTGAAAAAGAAAATATTGTGATAATGAAAAACCAACATTTTTATAGTACTAACTACTAAGTTAATTAAATTATTGGTAAGATTATTATCTACTTATATATTTATATTAATGGGTAAAATTTCATTATAAACTCATATATTTATATTAATGGGTAAAATTTCATTATATACTCATATAATTGTATTAATTGGTAAAATTTTATTGATACAATAATTGTATATATATAATTATATTATTAAAATATATCATCAATTACTCATATAAATATTATGCTAAAAGTAAATGAGTGCTGGTTGAGTGATGCCAAAAAAAATTAAATTATTGATAAGGTGATTAATATTATATACTCGTACATTTACATTAATTGGTAGATTTCATAATAAATAATAACTATATATAAATACATTTTTAATTTACATATTCATATAAAAATTGTGAATAAAATAAATAAGTTTTAGTTGAGTGGCAGTAAAAGTAAATAAAATTAATTACATATTTATATAGATATAATAATTAAATTTATCTTATTAATAATTAAAATATCTATTTTAATTTATTAACTATTTATTATATTAATTTCATACATTAAAATAATTAATACAAATAATTATGAAGTTAAATTTATATAATAAAAATTATAAATACTATTTATATAAAAGTTACTAGTATAAATATTCGGTTCTTTCGGTCCAATTCGGTTTCAGAACAGTTCGGTACAGTTCAATACGGTTTTAGGTCTGGTTCCAGTACAATTCGGTTCGGTTCTAATAAAAAGTCAACGGTACAGTTCGGTTCGGTTCTCGTAAAAAAAGTCAACAGTACAATTCGGTTTTGGATCTTTTTTTTCGGTATTTCGGTTCGGTACAGGAAGATCCAGACCCGTGTACACCCCTAATGAGCGATGTTGCTAAGCAAATGGTCGCACAAAAATGGCAGGAGTTGTATAACTGTCGGGTGGGATATGGCATAACAATGTTCAATCATATTATTGTGGTTAATAAAAGGCTACAAGAAATTATAATGAGGGGATATCAAATGGAGGAAGCGGAAATGGTTGAAGCTCTTTACATGACTATACCTTTATGTTATTTAAAATCGTTAATGGAAATATGGAATAGCGAGGATGTCGCAAAATATAAGGAGTTAGTCCTGATTTTTGTTGAAGATGTAATGGAATTTAGTGAAGATGAATATTTAAAAGTTAGAGATACGATGTCAGTGGACCAAAATCTTTATTGTAAGTGGTACAATTATAATATGTGGCCTGTACACTACGTTCATTAAATATTTGTATAATGTAATGAACTTTGTGTTTGAATGTTAAATAAAGTAGTTATGTGAAATAATTTGATGTAATAATATTTGAGCAATCGTATGAAATAATATAATAATATTATATTAATTGTTTTTATTATTAATATTGGTTGATATTATGTAACCAGTTAATTTATTAATAAGTAATAAATATAACGTTGTTTGAAGTAATGGAATAAAGCATTAAAATGTGAGTTGTCTAATTGGAGATTAATAATCTCATAATTGAACTTATAGGAAATTTGAAGATGGAAGCATACACAGACTTTTATTTGCACACCGGTGGCTAAATAAGTTATGGATCAGGAGGATTTCAATATGATATATCAGGTCCAAATGCCATTACAAGGAGGCTAAGGCTTAGGAATAAGCCTACTTTTACTGAATTGCTTCATAAAATTCATGTTAAATTGGGAATGGGGATAAATGACGTGGTTTTAAGAATTATATTCAAAAGTCCAATGTACAATCGAGGTTCAATATGCTGGACATCGGTTGATGTGGTGGATGATGACGACGTTGAGATGATATATGAAAAATTAAGAAGTAATGACAATTATACGGTGGTGGAATTAATTATTGTGGTCAGTGAAGCCGTTGCATCTGGCAATCTAACTACTACTGATGTAGGTCAAAGTCAACCTATGTATGTAGATGAGGTGGGTGGAAGTCAGCCAATGCAAGCTGTTAGTAGACATGATACCGAACTATTATCCCAGAGCCATCAGTACGGAGAAAATGCAGATACAAGATATATTGTAACTGAAAGTCAACAACGGCAATCAGATCGAAATGTAGGGGAAGATGTGCCTATTCAGCCTAGGCAATATGTCGGTTGCATGCCTGGTGATACGAATAGAATAGGGACTCGTGGAGGATTCGGGTACAGTGATCTACGACGATCTGTAAGCCAGAGACCTGCTAGTTCAATGAGTCAACCCAGAAGGTCGATTGGCCGGCGAGTCGGTAATTTTATCAGTAAGTCAATATTTGGGATAAGATCAGGTAGTAGGTCGGATGACCTAAATCCAGGCGGGGGATGTAGTGTCGCAGATAGTCCTAGTACAGAACAAATTGGGGCAAGGAGATCAGTTTCGCAAATTTCAGACGTAAGACGACGATCTGTATCTACCATTCCTGATGGTAGTAGAAGCCAATTGTTTTCACGAATTCCAGTTGAAGAATCAAATATGCGAAATGAGTCAGGCAGTAGAAGGGATGGTGATTTGTTGGTAGATTCCATACCCGTTAACATTGCGGCTAACAATGTTGATGATGTAATATCATGTAATCCAACTGGACCAGAACATGACAACGAGCCGTCATTACAGATGGGGGACATGGAAGATGACCCTGATTTTTTACTGAGCAATGATTTCGAATCCGATGATGATGTTGAGGGGGAAGCTGCAAACATGAGTGACAAAAGTGACGAATCCAAAAGTGGCGATAGTGACACATCTGACGCGACGCAATATGCGAGTCCTTTGGCATCACTCCATCCGGAAGAGGATACAGGCTATGCAAGGTACAACTTTCCTTCCCAACATTATACTGAAATCGACTTTGATGCAGCACAAGTTGATTTTTCAATAGGAGTTCAACTTAACTCATGGGATGGTATGTCTGAGCTATCTACCGGTATGGTTTTCAACAGTAAGGAAGAAGTTAAATCTAATGTGAAAAAGTATTCAATAATCCGAAATGTTGACTTTAGAGTTGTCGAATCGAAAGCCAAAACTTGGGTTTTGCGTTGTGCTAATGGCGATGACGGTTGCAATTGGAGGTTAAGGGCTGTAATGAAAGGGAATAGTCCTTTTTGGACGATCACTAGGTACGAGGGACCACATACATGCCTTTCCCTCAACATGTCTAAGGATCACAGACAATTGGGATCCAAAATCATTAGAAATTGTATTATTGGAATGGTAAGTAAAAATCCTACCATGCCTGTTGATGTTATCGTAGCGTCCATTAAGCAGCAATTTAAATTTGAAGTATCGTACAAAAAGGCATGGTACGCTAAGATGAGAGCATTGGAGGCCGTATTCGAAAATTATGTAGGGTCGTATTCAAATCTGCCAAGTTTTTTATTAGCTCTAGAAACTTATAATCCTGGAACTGTGTATGAGTTGAAGGTGCAAGATACGAACCTTCCAAATGTGAAGCAATTCCAGCGGGTTTTCTGGAGTTTCAATCCTGCTATTGAGGGGCTCCTTCACTGTAAGCCAATTTTATTGATCGATGGAACTTTCTTAACTGGTAAGTTCCAACAAACACTGCTAGTAGCTAGCTCCGTCGATGGGAATAGCATGTTATTCCCGGTCGCATTTGCTGTTGTTGAGTCAGAAAATAAATCCAGCTGGGCATGGTTCATGCAATTAATTAAAAAGCATGTGACGCGACGCGAGGGTATAGCCGTTATATCGGACAAACATGCTGGTATAATGGCTGTTTTTCGAGATGAAAGAAGTGGTTGGAAGGAACCACATTCATTTCACAAAATTTGTTTGCGCCATTTCGTCAGCAACTACAATAACCATCATCACAACAAAACTATCAAGGACCTACTCTATAAAGCTGGTGAGATATTTAATTATTACTGCAAATATTTATTGACAATTTAGAATGTTATATGTATATTCATTCTCGGTGTAGGCGCACAGTTTCAACCCCGCAAGTTCAACAAGCATATGGATGATGTCAAAGCGCTTGACATGGAATCTTATAACTGGGCGATGCGGGTGCCTTTAGATCGTTGGACATTGTCCACAGATGGTGGATATCGATACGGCCATCTGACGACAAACATAGCGGAGAGTGTCAACAGTGCCCTTAAGGGCGTACGCATGATGCCTATCACAGCCATAGTGGAACATGTTTTCGGAAGATTGGTCAAGTTTTTTGATATGAGAAGAAGCATGTATATGAGCAAAATGGCCGAAGGATTCCGGTTCACTCCAAAATGTGTTGAAGTCATGAACAAACGCGCAATGAGTGCTCGTGGCCACATGGTTGTTGATTATGATGGTCGTTATCAATTGTTCAGCGTCGTAGCATGCAGGGCACCTGATGCTAGAACTGAAGTTGATACATATGTAGTCAGTCTCGATAGGCGTGAATGCGAGTGTGGCAAGTTTCAGGGGACAAAAATGCCTTGTTCCCATGCTATTGCTGCATGCATGTACAGGCACATTGACATGTACACATTTGTGGATCATTGCTACACCATTACAGAGGCACTTAAATGCTACGATGGTGAATTTCGACCCCTCGCTCATAAGGCATATTGGCCCATTTGGGATGGTCCTAAGTTAGTCCCCGATTTGGAGCTGAAGCGAAAGAAAGGACGGCCTAAGACATCGCGCATACGCAATGAAATGGACAGAAGGGAGAGAAGCAACGTTGTCCATTGCAGCAAATGTGGGAACATCGGACACAACAAGAAAACCTGCACTAATGCTGCAGGACCATCCAATCAGCGTTCATGAAGTTCAAATTTGTTAGCTATGTTAAATATAATATATGTTGTCGGTTTATATTAAATAATATTCCTTAATATTGTGTTGTTGCGATAATGCCAAATAGTTTATATTGCTTAATATAGGGGACATCATTCGACTTCTCTAAAAAAATAATTTTACATTAAAATTTTCATAAATTGGTACAAATGATACAGCCAATCTAGAATCTCCTGCTGTTCCTCCGACTACTGCGAGATGAACTAGCGTCCATGTTGTTTTGAGGATCCAACTCATTTGGGTTTTGATCATGTGTCATATGCATGACATCATCATAATCGGCACTGTATAACGGCGGATCTCCCAATCCGGCTGTAGAACTAACATGGGGACTGTAGAAGAAATCATTAATAAAATCATCAGGATGTAAAACTGGATCGACTTGTCCATAAGTGTTTGTCGGTTGACGATCGCCCTCTGATAAACTGACATTCAAATCTACGTTCAATCTAGAAGGCCCAGCTTCAGACTCGTAATAATTGGATGGACCAGATTGAGTTTCATAAAATTGTTGCTGATCAAATTGATGTTGGTGATGCATACTCGGAATGTCGAATGAACCTGGACTATGAGCAGGATAATATGGCCATGACAAGGGCGGAGGGACCTGATGGACTCCGGGACTAATGGGGATCGATGCGACTGAGGTGCGCCTCTCAGACATTCCTCTTTGGCTACGCCTTGTAGAGCGAAATTCTTCATAAGGTGTTGAAAGGGGTTGAATCTCAACACCATGTGGAACCGGCTGTCGGGGATATTCAACAGACGTCCTTCCTCTTGCCCCAAGTGCACCCAAAATGCTTTCAGATGTCATACGAATCTCACCAGCTTCATTGGAGGACGAAGCATTGCCGGCATGGTAAATCCGTTCCACACCATCGGCCTGCATTAAAACAAATTACTGCTCAGAAAAAGCATATTCAGTTAGTCAAAATTTAATACATATAATACTCATACCGTTGACCCCATTGAAGCCCCAATCTGTGTGATCCATCGTCGAGTACGCTGAGTGTACCATTGCATGTACTGCGATCTCGGATGAAGGGGAGCATTCAACAACTGCGTTCCCACCACCCGATTCCATCTATTTCCCCACTCAAAAATAAAACTTGCAAATTTATCTTCCCAATTAATATCATTGTGCCCTCGCAAGTCTACGGAATGCACACTATCATTATTCTGTGGGGGACATGGAATCGGTTGTTCCATCCCAAATTGCCGTAGGCACCGATCTGGTTGGTGCCACTCAATAATGTGAAAACAAACTAATGGCACTACCGATCGCCAACTGTTGACACCGTCTCTACAATACTCGGGCAATAAGTGGATGACATTATTGTAGGGCTCCCATTCCATCTGAAAAAAATGAATAACTTTCAGTCACTTTCATCCATTTTTATTAACAATCATAAAATCTAAATCTTATTAATTAACTAATAAATTTAACAAACCTGATCCGGCCGTTGCAAGTAGAAATCCAAACGATAGTCATTCACATTTTTATTATGGTTGTTTCTCAAATCAAGGGGAGATCGCCACCTGACAAAGAAAACAAATTAAAAATTATTTCACCGAATATATAATTAAATAATTATATATATGTAATTAAACATTTATATACATATGTATATGTTACTACCAATATTTTTTAATTACCTAAAGCCATATGGCATAACCTGATTAATAACAACATTCTCCAAAAATGTAGGACGCAACTGAGGAAGTCTTTCCCATGCCCATAACTGAAGAAGTTGGTGATAACCGCCTAGTCCATTAGCACTTGGACGGGTAGCACGACATAGCTCTCTGTACAACCATGCCAAACATGCCGATCACCAGCTATAATTGCCAGCTTGCTCTAAATGCTCTAAAAGCGGCAGCCACATTAAGTGTATGTAATTATTCGACTGTCCCGGACATAACAGTCCCTCGATACACCGCAATATCCACGCTCGGGCAAAACACTGAACAGTGTACTCATTTGCACCAACTGGTAGTGAATTGAAATTTCTACTAAGCCATGTCATTTTCACTTGATGACCTTTTAGGACATCTTCTGGTGGAACCTGTCCCAATAGCTGCCCACACACATCTTCCCAATTGTACTGCAAATGTCCAGTCACAGCCATTCCTTCAACGGGTAGACCGGTCAGGATTCCAACATCCTGTAGTGTTATTGTCGCTTCACCTACAGGAAGATGAAAAGTATGTGTTTCCGGTCTCCACCTTTCTATAAGTGCAGTTATTAATGGGCAGTGTACGTTCATTACTCCAATTTTCGCAACTCCGTAAAAACCTGCCAATTGAATGTATGGCATTATCCTTGTATCAATGTTTCTATAGTGGCTCTCCACACTAGATCGACGTGCAAACAAAACATCATGTTCAACCTGCAAAATGAGATACATACTTTTAGCCGCACAATTGTCTATCTTTGTGTAATTTGTAAAAAAATTAGTAATTATTAAAAATAAAAGATTCGTATCTATACATACATATTACTCCAAACACCATCTGCACAGTGTTTCCCATGCAATTTCAGCAGCTCACCGTCAATTGGACCGGGATTTATATATTGTCGATTTTCGAATTGATTCATTTTTTTCGCCCTACTGACAAATTTCAATGCAATTTTAAATAATGTGTACACAAATATATCAAAATATTAACTATTAATATATTTCATACTTTTTTTTTCCCAAAATTATATAATTATAAATTCATGCTACAACGTAATATATTATCATTATTCTACTTTATTCCATACAAACAAAAAACACTTATATTCATTAAAATATCATATTTTCATATTTTTATTAATAACACCATTATTTTCATCACCGATATCTCTACAATCACATATTCAAATAATAATACATATAATCAAATAATAATAATTTTACTCCTCACATATTTATAAATAAATTAACCATATTTTTAAACCATGACAAAATTTATTCTCCATTAGTCCATTCATTTAGGCATTAACTTATTATTGCATTATATTACAAAATTAAATATTGCATTCAGCACAAAAATATAGATAATTTCAATTTTCACCCCGTTCTTATGTTATTTGAAAATATTTCTTGATACCACAAATTATTATAATCACATATATTATTCGCACACGTATTATTCTAAAACACCAACTGTATTAATCAGATTGTAACAAAAAAATTTATTTTTTCCATTATCACAAATTACACTAGTATATAACAAATTCATTTCATATCTTTCGTAGGCATAAATCCCAATTACATTTTTTCACTCATATTATCAATAAAATACTATTTCTTTTCCGTGTTCCAAAGTTAGTTTTTTTTTTTCCGCACGAAAAATTATTTAGCTTCTATTACTTTTTATTCCTATTCTATAATTATTATTTTTTTCCTTGTTTCCTTATTATTATTTATTATTTCTATCGTATTATATTTTTATCAAATAAAGCTCAAAATAATAACTTGCCTTTAAGATTATTCGTAAGCAACACGCCAAAATAAATACCTACAAAAACAAATATGACACAGTACAATATTTGATTAAATATTTTTTTAACACACTGAATATAAAATAACGATATAAATACTTCATAAATGAAAAAAAGTTATGCTTACCGAATTTAATAGACAAACTCGACAAAATTTATCTCTACAAGGTAGCTAATGAAAATTTTATAAACGCAGGAGAGAAACCAATTTTCTTAACGCTGCCTTAAAGATAATTCGTACTCAATACGCTACAATAAATACCTACAAAAATAAATATAACACAGTAAAATATTTGATTAAAAAAAATTTAACCCATGGAATATAAAATGACGATATAAATAATTGATAATTGCTAAAAAATTATACTTACCGAATTTAATAAAAAATTTGGGCCCCTAAAAACACTGAATGGATATTTCATCAAGGCAGCAGCGATAGCAATTTTTTTTTCACGGCCTTATACACATAACAATCCTTTATAAAGGCCCCGGACGTTTCCCAATTCTTCATTTGAGTTTATTTATCCCTTCAATGGGATGTCAGTCACGCGTGACACTGTTCACACTGACCTGCATGCTACAACGCAGGGAGCAGCTAGGTGCTGCTCCCTGCCAGTCAAATGCCGCAGCAGTATGCTGCGGCATTTGACTCAGTTGCCGCAGCTTCAAGCTGCGGCAACTGACGACATCACATGCCGCAGGGGACCCCTGCGGCATGTGACGTAAGCCGCAGGTCAACCCTGCGGCTTTGACGAAAATGCCCCCCCCTCCCATCAATATTTTCAAAACCACCCTATTTCGGGAATAAATTTTAAGATTTGCCTTAGTCAAATCTTTGTCCCATTCAATGTCTAGTTTGATTTTAATAATATTGGAATTAATAAGTGAATTTTTACAACGATGATCAAATTAAAGGTTTATATATATATATATTGAAAATAGTGCATTGTTTACTGATAACACAGCAAATATCATTTACCTTAAGGCTCATCCAGCCGGCCCACTTAACTGGTAAGGTCCAAGACTTAACAATCAAGAGTAGCAGACACGAGCTCCTAGGCAGCGCACACGTCCGATCAGCTGATGTGACCACCAGTCCCATCAGCCGCCTGACACAAGGCAGTGCCCATGCCTACCACCTACTCCCTTTCATGTCACTGAATACCTACTCTGACAGCCAGTAATCACTCCCCAGGCACTCAAGTGCCCCTTAATCATCTCATATAAATAGTCCAGCTAACGATGGCACCAGGTATTGAATCTCCAGCATTCTCTCACTAAAAGCACATTCTCTCTCTAAGCTACTAACTTAAATTTCGGAGTGCTCACGCTTGGTCCGACCGAGCACTTATTGTAGGGTTTTCTCATTCGATCGGCTCGCCCTCTCTTTTCAGATAAAGACTTTTTAGACTTTATCATTTGGTGCTTTCGATGAGAGCATGGCGAACTCAAGATCCAACGAGAACACAATCCCCATGGACCTTGATCGTGACGATAACGCTCGTGCCAAATCAGGTACCTCGAGAAGGAGGGAATGGCCCATCAGGTCCCCTACGAGGACCAACCTCCTTCCCGAATTCAATGATGCCACCCTGAGGCAGCCTGAGGATACCCCTGTCACTGTGAGAGACATGCGCGCTATCCTCAGCGATTTCACCAAGAGCATCGTCCAAATGCTTAAAAAGGGTAAGATGCCAGCCACTTCTGAAAGAGCCCAGGAGGAATACCTCGCGAGTGAAGACTTCAGAAGGGATAGTAACAAGGGAATCATCATTAATGAGTCTCGAGCTCAGAGAGCTCGAAGGGACGCGGTCAGAACCCCGAGAAGGTATGACAAGGGGAAGCAGATGATGTCCATAAATAGGGGCTCCCCTTACACCAGCAGGTCTGTCACTCCCTCTATAAGGGATGACTTGTCCTACATGTGTACTCCAAGCCGCAGCCACATGAGAAAGCACAAAGACGAGTCCACCGCTACGACCCTGAGTAAAAAGGATTAGTGGCTCAAGCAGAAACTCAAGCAGCTTGGCTTTCTCGCGCCTAAGAAAGGTGACTTCGAAGGGAACACATGCGGCAATACTGCCTCCCCATTTTGCATAGAAATCACTGACGCTAAGCTCCCTCCCAGGTGGAGAGATGTGGTCATGAAAAGATACACGGGTAAAACCGATCCTACCACTCACTTGGCTGAGTATTTGACCAAAGTCCAGGTCTACACCTAAGATGAAAGGATAGCCTGCAGAGTCTTCCCCACCACTTTGGGAGGAGATGCATTGACATGGTTCCATGAGCTGCCTCTGGGATCCATTACGTCGTTCAGACAGCTAAAGGAGCTGTTCACCACGAGGTTCATCATGCAACCACGCGCACCTAAAATGGTGAACAACTTGTGTAACCTTTACCAAAGAACCGATGAAAGTCTGCGAGACTACATCGACAAGTTTCAGGCTACCATGTCCGAGGTGAGAAACGTCAGTGTAGAGATGGCGACTAACGTCTTAACAAGGGGTATCACTGATCGTCCACTGTTCGAATCACTCATAACAAGACCCCCATCCAGCTTTGTCAAACTTATGGAGAGGGCTAAGCAGCACATCCAATTGGATGATGCCCTCAGGTCCAACAGGGGAAGAAGGACTAGCGTATTGGACTAGCTACAACATGCCGATGGTCGCTCTTTCCACAGAGCTTCCGCCTCTGATCGGACAGCTAGAAGCCCAAACAGAGCTGCCAGCTCCAGAAATCCAGGCTAGAGGAAAGGGTCGGGATGAGACCGGTCTACGTGTTCAGACGATCGGCCCGAAAGAACATACACCACCCTCAATGCCACCCCGACCACGGTGCTAATGTGGATAAAAGAGAAGCACCGCCAAGTCAACTGGCCCAGGGACTTGTCCAAAAGGAGCAGGATTATCAGGGATCCGAATAAGTACTGCGAATTCCACAGAGACATCGGTCATTTAACCGACGGATGCACTTCGCTCAAAAAGGAGATTGAAAGGCTAATACGCTGCGGAGCCCTCAAAAAGTTTATAGGCCCGGCCAGAGGGGACGATCCCTGTAGACAGTCGAAGCCTCATAGGGACGATCCTGACTCATATGATGATGAGTGCAGGAACCCAAGAAACGCGGACCCGAGCAAGCCATATGCTGGGGTGATAAAAGTAATCACCGGGGGGTCATCTTACGGAGAGGATCTCTCCAGAAAAAGAAAAGGGAAAGGTGTCTACCTCTCCCACCAGGCCGAGCAGCCTGCCTCAGTCACCATATCTAGTGAAGACGCACAAGACGTCATGTCTCCCCATGAGGATGCTCTCATTGTAAGAGCTCGGATTAATAACTTCAACATCAAAAGAATTCTGGTGGACAATGGCAGCGCTGTTAACGTCTTAACTCTCCAGGCTTACCTAGCGATGGGACTACCGATCGGGGAGCTGAAGCCGAATGCCACGCCACTGACTGGGCTGGGCAACGCCACCCTCCCGGTAGTAGGATCGGTAGAGCTCTTTGTCGAGCTAGGCCAAGAGGCAATCACTTACGCATGTAAGGTAATTTTTATGGTTATTGACATGACGTTTGCCTATAATGCCATTTTTGGCAGGCCATTGCTCTTCCAAACCAGAGCCATTGCCTCCATCCGCTACATGGTGATGAAGATCCCAACCACAGGAGGCGTTGCCATCTTGAGAGGCGACCAAAAGGCATCTCGAGAGGCTTACATCACCATGATAAAGCAACAGCGGGAAGCAATGGTCGTAGAGCCCGGCCTGGAGTAGCCAGAATAGGCGGAAAGGCCCAGGATGGACCCTGCCGAGGAGACAAAAATGAGGGCGCTAAATAAAGGGAAAAATGTTCAAGTCGGGACCAGCATGGATAAAGAGACGAAAGAAGCCATCATGCAGGTCTTGACGATAAATCAAGCGACCTTCGCCTGGAAGCCAGAAGACATCCCTGGCATAGATCCCAAGGTGATCACCCACAAGTTGAATGTGGACCCAAATTATCCTCCGGTCCGATAAAAGCTAAGGAGGCATGCACCCAACCGGAGGAAGTTCATTTCTGAAGAGGTGGATAGGCTACTTAAGACCGGAACAATCCAAGAGGTAGACTATCTCGAGTGGCTGGCTAACATGGTTCTGGTCAAGAAAAAGTCGGGAAAGCTGCGGATGTGTGTAGACTTTACTGACCTCAATAAGGCATGCCCCAAGGACAGCTATCCCCTGCCAAGCATAGACCAATTGGTGGACGCCACCGCAGGCCACGCCATCTACTCTCTTCTCGACGCATACGCTGGCTACCACCAAATCCTGATTTGGCTCCTGGATCAGGAGAAGATCAGCTTTATTATAGATGACGGTACCTTTTGCTACAAGGTGATGCTGTTCGGCCTGAAGAATGCTGGGGCCACGTATCAGCGTCTTATGAACAAGATCTTCAAAGACCAGATTGGGCAGAATGTCGAGGTGTACGTAGATAACATGATCGTCAAGAGCTGAAGCCCCGAGGAACACCTAGCCGATCTGGCAAAAGTTTTTGACACTTTGAACAAATTCCAGATGAAACTCAATCCTGAGAAGTGCGTCTTTGGGGTACCATCAGGAAAATTTTTAGGATTCCTAGTCTCCCAGAGAGGGATTAAGGCTAATCCGAAAAAAATCAGGGCTATCATCGAGATGCAATCCCCCAGGAACATAAAAGATGTCCAGAAGCTGAACGGAAGGATAAGAGCCTTGGGACGATTCATCTCCTACTCAGCCAAGCGCTGCACTCCCTTCTTCAAAAAGCTGAGGAAGAGTGAAACCTTCGTCTAGGGGGAAGACTACCAGCAAGCCTTTGAAGAGCTGAAGGCGTTCCTCACTAGCCCACCGCTGCTTAGTCGGCCAATACCAAGTGAAAATCTATACCTTTATTTGGCCACCTCTAGGGAAGCTGTTGCAGGTGCTTTGGTCCGAGAGGAAGGAACTCAACAGCTGCCTGTGTATTACGTCAGTGAAGTACTTAGAGGTGCGAATTTAAGGAAGGGACCGGTTGAGCAGCTCATTATCGCCCTCATGATGTGTGCAAGAAAGCTGAGACCATACTTTGAGGCGCACACAATTGTCGTCCGATCGGGTCACCCGCTTAGAAGGATGCTCCAGACACCCGATCTGGAAAGCAAAATGGTGGGATGGACAATTAAGCTACAATCCTGGAATGTGAGATACGAGCCCAGAAAGGCGATAAAGGCCTAGGCTTTGGCAGATTTCGTCGCTGAATTCACGGGTGAGGAACCACAGAGTCAGCCCAAGCTATAAAATTGGGAAATGACGGTGGATGGTGCAGCAAATGACACTCGAGAAGGTGTGGGCATAGTGATAAAAGGCCCCCTGGGCATCACAATAAGGTACGCAATAAAGCTCAATTTTAAAGCTTCCAATAATGTAGCAGAGTACGAGGCGCTCCTTCAAGGGCTAAGATTGCTCCACGCAATCCGACCGGAGTCAGTAGCCATCAGGAGTGACTCCCAGCTGGTAACCAGTCAGGTCCTGGGCACCTTCAAAGCCAGAGAAGCCACCATGATCCAATACCTAGCCAAGGTCAAAGCTGCCTTCACAAAACTCGAGAAAACTGAGTCAGAATGGGCCCTCCAGAAAGTGCCAAGAGACCAAACATCAGAAGCCGATCGGCTAGCAAAGATGTCTGCCTCTTAACAAAGTGTTATAGAGGAAAACATTGCCATTGTCGACCAGACTTCCTCCTCCCTAGACGAGCCGGAGATGATGGAGATAGACCAAGAGGATGAGACCTGGATGAGCCTAATCAAACAGTACCTCCAAACAGGTCGGCTGCTCGAGAACAAAGATAAAGCTCGAAAGGTATCAAGAAAATTCCTTAATTACTCCATCATTAATGGTGATTTGTACAAGAAAGCTTTCAGCCACCCTTGGCTCAAGTGCGTGACGGAGGAAGAGGGAGACTACATCCTCAGAGAACTTCATAAAGGTATATGCGGAGCACACGAGGCAAGCAGAGCTATGGCAAGAAAAGCCCTCCAGACGGGATACTACTGGCCCAACATGCTCAAAGATGCTCAAGAGAAAGTGAGAAGATGCCCGCAATGCCAGGTACATGGGAGGATCATAAGGCAGCATGGAGCAGACCAACAGCCGAACGAGATCGCTTGGCCGTTTGATCAGTGGGGGCTGGATATCCTAGGACCTTTTCCCCAAGGCAATAAGCAAATGAAGTTCCTCATAGTAGCGGTTGACCACTTCTCCAAATGGATTGAGGCTGAACTTGTAGCCACTATCATAGCTGAGAGGGTCAAGAGCTTCACTTGGAAAAACATCATCTGCAGGTATGGCTTACCTAATGTTTTTATTACAGATAATGGCAAGCAGTTCGATAGCTCCACTTTCATAAATTTTTGCCAAGGCCTAAACATCAAATTACAGTTCACGTTAGTCGCTCATCCCCAAAGCAATGTAATGACTGAGGTCTCCAATCGGACCATCTTGGAAGGGTTGAAAAAGCAACTGGGTGAGGCAAAAGGCAGCTGGACTGAAGAACTGCAGAGTGTCATGTGGACGTACAGAACTTTGCCCAGGATAGGCACTCATCAAACGCCATTCTCCCTCGTCTATGGCTCCGAAGCAATGATACATGTGGAGGTCGGCTTCTCCTCTTACCGATCGGTGCTCTACTCCGAACAGACGAATGCTCAAGAAAGACGCCAAGACTTAGATCTGATAGAAGGAAAGAGGGAGGATGCCTACACCAAGATCGCTGCCTATAATCAAAGAGTTGCCAGGTACCACAATGCTAAAGTGAGGTCAAGAACTTTCAACGTCGGTGATCTGGTGCTCAGAAAGGCAGACTTAGGCTTGGGAAATGCTGGGTGGGCAAGCTAATGCCAAATTGGGAGGGGCCCTACGAGGTCTCTAAAGTCTTAAGCCCGAGCACGTATAGGCTCCGAACTATAGAAGGGCAAGATGTCCCCAGAAGCTGGAATGTCGAAGTACTCAAAAAGTACCATCTCTAATAATGTATTAGAACTTTGCAATTGCTTAATTAATAAAGAGGTTCTTTCTTTCACTCCTATTCAAATTATGCATGATATACGACTTATACGCTAGGCTTGACGTCCATCCCAAGCTGAGAAAGCAAAAGTTGCTGTTTGTCCGTTCGCAAAATGAATATCTCTATTAGGATCGACTGGGACGATCTCACCTCCCTAAATCTATCATTATGGAGGATCTTACCTCCCTAGGTGTTTGTATTATGGAGGATCTTACCTCCGCAGGTGTTTGTATTATGGAGGATCTCACCTCCCTAGCTCGGTTATGCAATTTTTATGTAGCTTTACGAGTATTGTTTAGCTCGGTTATGCAATTTTCATGCAGCTTTACGAGTATTGTTTAGCTAGGTTATGCAATTTTCATGCATCTTTATGAGTATTGTTTAGCTCGATTATGCAATTTCTATACAGCTTTATGAGTATTGTTTAGCTTGGTTATGCAATTTTTATGCAGTTTCACGAGTATCACTTAGCCTGATTGTGTAATTTTTATGCGATCTGAAGGCCAGATTGAGCCGATCGGCCACTGGACTTGAAAGTTATTTGAATTTAGGAAGTACTTGCAATTATTATGTAATTTCACGAATAGTACTTAGCTCGATTATATTGACAATTTCAGTACAAATTTATGTATCCCCGATTACAGTGATTATGCACATCAACAATTTGCGAAAAAATGCAATTTTATTAAGAGCGTCTCAACTATACAATTTACAAAGAATTGTTACAGGGACAAAGAATAAACAGAAAGGAAGAAAGCCAAGCTAATCTAAGCTCCTAAGCTAACCCTCTGTGTCTATAATATTTACCTCGCCGGGAAGATTGGTAGTCTGCTCGGCATACAGCTCGGCAATGGCTTGAGAAGGGTCGGCAGATGGCGGCACAGATTCTGCTCCCCCTTCAGAGACAGGCCCCGCTGGTGGAGGCACCACGGACTCGGCTTCAGGTGCTAGAGGCACCACAGACTCGACTTCGACTGGGGCCTCCTGACTAGCCTCTGGAAGCGAAAGATCTCCTCCTGAAACTCTCTGAGTCACCTCCCCCTCAGGAGCACCCTCTTCATTATCGCTACCTGGAGGAGCGGGCAATAACGCCGGATCGTCCATCCAAGTCAGATCGGCTCCAGGAAAGTGCCTCCTAGCTTCATGAACTAGCCGGGATAGCAACTCTACCTGAGCCTCTGCTAGCTCATCAAGAAGACGCTCTTTCTGACTGGCTAGCTCCTCGTCGAGCCTCTTTGCCCAGGAGGCCTCCTTATCCTCCGTCGACGTCCTCAGAGACTCCCCCTCCTTGCGAAGGCGTTCGCCCTCCACCTTCAATTTGGCATTCTCAGCAGCCAGCTCTCTGCACTCGGCATCCAGTCGGGTTGTGTCTGCCTCGAACCGCCTGCACTGGGCATTCTCAGTAGAAAGGCGGGCAACCTCGCCCCTCAGCTTATAAGCCTCGCTCTGTCGAGCCTTCAAGTCCTGAGCCTTATGGTGGGCCTCCTTCCTCAAGGCCACTGTCTCCTATTAGGAAGCGGAGAACTGCTCTTTCAGCTTTGCCACCTTAGCCCGAAGGGCGAAATCCTCTTTCTTGGCGATCTCGCAGCGAGTGTTTGCCTCCGCCCTAGCCTCGGCACCCGATTCAGCCCTCCCTTTCCATATGCCGACCATCAGGTGTAGCCGTTGTGTCCTCCTGGCAGCCTGCGCAAAAAAAATAAAAGTAACGAAACCAGGCACAATGGGATGTGAACGAACCCCGAACAAAACAAAGCAACAAGTCCTCACATCCATTACCTGATGGCTAATGGCGTTGCATTCTCTGTTGAGCTGACTGGCGTCACTAGCTTCCCTATGATCATCATCCCGAAGGAGACCACGACAAATGAAACCGGCCACCTGGTTCAGCGACCAATCATTGCCGAAGTTTTCTTTCAGAAACTCCTTTAGGGGCACCAGGGGAACCGACCGCCGGTCGGAAGATCGTCGGAGCACTTCGCCCTGCTGAGCGGCCTTGCCTATGGCGACCACCCGAGCGTCCGACTCGGCTATCAACTCAGCGGCTCTCCTCTTGGCAGCCTCCTCAGCTTTCTTCTGAGTACGTTCATCCGGTCGGGAGGCCGCTGCCTGTTCCACCTCTTTGAACATTTGGATAATGGGCACGTCATCCTCATCAGATTCATCCTGAAGCCTCGGGGGCGGAGTGCGCTCCAGTTGATGAGTGGTTCCAGTTCGAGGTGCCGGAGCTGCAGATTTGGAGGCAGGCACGGTAACATGTGGGGGAGTGGAAGAGATCGAAATTGCGGCAATGGCAGCGGCAGCTGAAGAGGTGCCAGCAGCCCCACGAGAAGCTTGCAGCTCTGCCAAGGACACCAGCTTCCTCCTCTTCCTCTGTTCTTGGGCCTTCCATTTGGCCTCACGTTTCTGCCTGATCTTTTCGCCGAGCTGTTTAGATGCATCGCTTCCACCAGCTATTTCATCTGCAAACAGACAATAAACAAGATAAGTTTCTCAGACCGAAAATTCTCGTCTCACGAAAATCAAATGCAATGTATGATTGATGCGTGGTGATAATGTTTTCTCCCCGATCCTAATGCTCACGTTCTGCATTCTCAGCGGCTTCGGAGCTGGAAGAGCCAAACAGTGTGGTCAAGAGAAAGCTGGACTGGTAGGGCTCTCCATGCCTACTCACGGCGTCCATCAGCTTCTTGATATCGCCCTCATACATGGGCTGACCGGCTGCTAGGTCCTTCAAGATTTCGGCCCTAGCCGATGGGGTGAGGCGCACCCCAAATTCGCCCTTCATCCCGACCAGAAAGTACCTCTCCTTGTACCCCTTCATCGAGGTGGGGATGAACATTAGTTTCTTCCTTGGCCGGCTGGTGAAGAAGTATTCCGTCCCATCGCTCCGACCCGATATGTAGAAGAAATGGGTGAAAAGGTCCAGAGTTGGCGCCACCCCCTCTATTTTGTAGAGGATTTTAAAGCACGCCACTGACCTCCACCCGTTCGGATGCAACTGATTGGGGGCGATCCCATACCCCTCCAATATTGCCATCTCGAAGGTGCATAGCGAGAACCTCAGGCCTGAATCTAAGCTCCAGAGGTGGCAGATGAACCACTCGTTGTTATCTTTGCCAAAAGGTCCATTTGTTACCGCCATCGATTCTGGGCAGACCGCCACAGATACGTCATCAGAAAAGCCGTATTTGGAGGGGATTTCAGCCACCTCTCCAGTGGTCAATCGAGAGTGTAGCTCGACAGCTGGTTCGTTCCCATACCCATCCAAAAAACTCCTATCTAACACCTCACCACTGCTGGAAGCCATCTTCAACAAACAAGAATGGAGGAAAGGTGCAATTATCTAACCTCTAAATGGATTAGATGCAGAAAGAAAGTGAAAGGTGAAATGAAGCAGAAAGCAAAGAGAAAAAATTACTTACTTGATAAAAAGGACTTAAGAAGTTTGAAAAAGAAGCAAGAGACGATTGCGGAAATCTGGGAGTTGAGAAGGAATTTTGGCAGAGCTTCGCTAGGGATTGCAAAAGTAAAGAGGAAATTCTTTTGAAATTCCCTATTTATAAGCCAGAGCTTCCGGAGCACGCCAACCGTCGCGCCACTAGAAGAGCGCCACATGTCAAAAGGCATTATGGTTGTACGCAGAACGAAGCGTCACCTTTAGAGCACGCGCAATATTAAATGGAAATAGCTGTCCAAGCAGGCGAGCCTCTTCAGAAAAAGCGCCTCACAAATTCGAAAATCCCGCCAACGCGCGCCTTCGGATTGGGAAAATTCAGAACAGACTCCAACTGAACGAAACAGCAAAAGGCAAATCCATGTCCGATCGGACCTGTTGAGGGGGGACAAGTGATAACACAACAAATATCATTTGCTCTAAGGCCCATCCAGCCGGCCCACTTAACTGCTTAACTGGCAAGGCCCAAGTGTGACGCGCGCCCGAACCAGCAAGGCCCTCTTTGAGCCCTCCTTTCGGGGCTCGAGGGATCGGTCGCGTCTTTATGGATCATGGGCACCACGAGACATCATCGGTGCATCCCTCCCAATAGGACATTGGGGGAACCACCTAGTATAGTGACACCTAAAAGGCACCTTGAGGTGTATTGGAGTAGCCACCCAAAAATTTGGGAGAGGTCTCTAACCTCGATGGTCTTAAACCAAAGACGGTGTTTGGAACTTTACTTTTATTAATGAGTCAAGTTAAGTCTTATAAATAAGTTTTTAATGAAACGTAATTCCACTCCTCTCCTCACACGATCGATGTATTCGAATTAAAGGCACAATGAAAGCACGTAAAGAAAATAACTGAAAGCAATAAAAGCGATAAATGAGGTAAATAAAGAAAACGGTGAACACGTAAACACACAATTACAAGAGAAATGGGGGCAGAATACAACCCCACTAAAAATAAAATAATTTGCCCCAAAATTAATTACAAGGGCCCGAAAGAAAATGAACTTGAACTCGAAACACTCACACAAGATAAGGGGACATACATAAATCGAATTGTTTATTGGATTTTGGGAACATTGGTTCCCCTCCTTTTTATTAAAAGAATAAAGAATTTTTTAGACATTTATTATGAAAAGACCGGGATGAGTGATCCCCATTTTATGAAAATTAGTTCTTCATTTTGATAGTGAGATTTTATTAGACAAAATTTAGGACATTGGTCCATTTTATTGATAAAAATCCTCAATTTTAGTTATTGTAATTAAAGTGATTTTATTGTGATGCGGGCAGGTTTTTGAAATGCATTTCTACATACAACACATGGAAATAATAGAACAAAATAAATGAGATGGTAAAGAAATGCAAACCCAAGTTATTACAAGGGAGACTTTAATTCCTTGCTTCGACGGCCCGCTCAGAAATATCACTCAAGGTGAAACAAATAAGTTTTGGATGCGGATAAAAAAAAATAAATAAAATGTTAGTAAATTAAATAAAATCAATAATAAAATATAAACAAATAAATGATTGTAAGTTAATTAAATAAATAATCAATAGTAAATAATATACATAAGTAACTAGTTGAATGCATTAATCAAATAAATAATTATTTCAGCAAATGGTACAATCAATTAAACAATATCTTAAATTATATAACAGTTAATTAAATTAATTGAATATGTACAATCAATTATGTCACTCGAATATTAATAACCAATTAAATCAATTAAATGTAAGTAGTCAATTAATTAAAGATGAATAAATAAGTTAAGCAATTAACTAAATAACTAACAAATAAATTAAACAAATTAAAAATGAATAATGCTGTATGTGAACTAAAGAAAATAAAAGGATAAAAGAACTGCATGAAATGTGAGTGTTGGCCCAAGGAAAGAGGATACTGTAATAATGCCCAAAGCCATAAAAAATACATGCAAAATGAAGTTTAACAAACTAACAATAATAATAATAATAGATACATTAATATAAAACGACTATAGTGATATATATTACATTAATTTAAAATAATAATAATAATAATAATAATAATAATAATAATAATAATAATAATAATAATAATAATAATAATAATACAACAACAATAATATAAACAAACATGGATAAGAAACATTCAGGATAAACAAATGGATTATTAACAACAAAATATGAACAAGAAACCAAAAAAAAAACAACAATCAAAATATACAATATGGAACAATAATAGATGATAATATACAGTGTATAGCACAACAAAAGAAACGAGTGGAGATGAAATATATGCAATGGAAAAATATACAAATGCGAATAACAAAGGAAATAGAAAATGAAATTTAGCTCAGATATTTACCCTCAGAAATATTATATTTGCAGCAAAAGTGAGGAATTGGTGATCTCCTGTCGACTTGCCTCAGATGAAAAATTGGTTTAAAGGATTTTGAATAACTCTGATTAATGCAAACCAAGAACTCGAATCTCAAGAATTAATTTCTTGGACTCAAGCTTTCGGATGACTTTTTAGAAAAACTCTTTTTTTTTTTCTTCAAAATTTTCCTGGGCTTTTTTCTCTTGTGTTCACCGAAACCCCCCCCCCCTAAAAATCCTTTTGATTTCTTTTTATACTTAGGTTTTTCAGGGCATTTTTCTGGGTTTAAAATCCTCAAAATGCCCCTGGAAACCGCTAAAAAACCGACCAAAAATTACGCTGGAGGAAGAAGACGGGCTACAGTAACCTAGCACAAGGCCGCGTGTCGCGCCCTTCAGCACGCGACACGCCAAGGAGGCAGTCGCGTGCTGGACGGTACAACGCGCGTGCAAACCCTCGCAGAAAGGGCAAGGCGCGCGTTGCCCTGCGCGCAACCAAGGGACAACGCGCGAGGGGAGGCACGCGCGGTGCTCCCCTGCGCGCGAGGGGGAAGCACGCGCGGTGCTTCCCCTGTGTGCGAGGGGGGGCACGCGCGGTGCTCCCCTCGCGCAAAAAGGGGGGCACCACGCGAGGTACCCCTCGCGCGAGAGTGGGGCACCACGCGAGGTGCCCCTCGCGCGAAAGTGGGGCACCACGCGAGGTGCCCATCGCGCAAAAGGGGGGGCACCACGCGAGGTGCCCCTCGCGCACGGAGGGGAGCACCACGCGTGGTGCTCTCCCCGCGCGTGCAGGGAGCCTCGCGCGATGCTCCCGCGGGCGCGACATCGCGTGGCGACACGCGACGCGCGGTCCCGCGACACTGGACCCAAAAAAAGATAAAATAAATAAAAATAAAAAATAAAAATAAAAATAAAACAAAATAAAATAGAGAGGCTTTCGACAAAGGATTCATCAATTTTAATCTTTTGCTCGAGAGCGGTTGCCATTTTTCATCATTGGGTAACCTCGGTCTGAGCTGCCTCGGGACCCGGTGTCTACAGTTGCCCCCAGTTTTGGGGAACGTAGTGCCTAGGTGCCTAGGTGAGCCAAAACTCAAGGACAGGAAGAAGAGATGCGTACTCAGGCAGCTGTCTTTTGCTCCGATTAGGACCACCCAGGGTAGTTACTGTCTGTTTGCCGACGTGCTAACCCTTGTCGGTTTTTTCCTTCGGTGCGATGTCTCACCTCCTGTTCGGTGTCCAATCCTCCCCATTTCGGCATCTGACCTGCGCGGTGTCTAGCCTCGAATTCGTTGAAGCATCTAGCCTGTGCGGCGTCTAGCTCCAGCCGTGTCGGCATCTAACCTGTGCGGTGTCTAGCCTGGTATTCGTTGAAGCATCTAACCTGTGCGGTGTCTAGCTCCAGCCGTGTCGGCATCTAACCTGTGCGGTGTCTAGCCTGGTATTCGTTGAAGCATCTAACCTGTGCGGTGTCTAGCTCCAGCCGTGTCGGCATCTAACTTGTGCGGTGTCTAGCCTTGAATTCGTTGAAGCATCTAACCTGTGCGGTGTCTAGCTCCAGCCGTGTCGGCATCTAACATGTGCGGTGTCTAGCCTTGAATTCGTTGAAGCATCTAACCTGTGCGGTGTCTAGCTCCAGCCGTGTCGGCATCTAACCTGTGCGGTGTCTAGCCTGGTATTCATTGAAGCATCTAACCTGTGCGGTGTCTAGCTTCAGCCGTGTCGGCATCTAACCTGTGCGGTGTCTAGCCTTGAATTTGCTGAAGCATCTAACCTGTGCGGCGTCTAGCTCCAGCCGTGTCGGCATCTAACCTCTGCGGTGTCCAGCCTTGTATTCGTTGAGGCATCTAACCTGTGCGGTGTCTAGCTCCAGCCGGATTGGTATATAACCGATTTTTGTGGCGTCATGACAGAATTCATTCCTTGGTTGGCGAGTCGATCATTCATTTGAGTGGCCTCTAGGCGTCGTCGTCGCGTGCCTGGATGTTCAAAAGAGATATTTTAGTTGATCTGTATTAATCTGTTCTGCTGATGTACAAATTAGCTTATTTTCGTTATCTTAATATTTTGATTAATCTTACACCTTTCGTTTTTTATTCAATTAATTAATTAATTTACTATATATATATATATATATATATATATATTTTTATATTTTTTTTTCAATCGATTTTAATTTAATTTAATTTATTTTAAATTTTTTTTTAAAAAAAAAATTAATATATATATATATTTTTTTCATGCATGCACGACCCATCCATTGTCGTTATTAATTTCCTTTTTATGTCATTTCCATTTTTCGTTATCCATCCCTCATTTGTTATTTTTATCATTTTGTTGTTATTTTTATTTTATTATCTTTCTGCGTTCTCGTCTTCATTTTTCATCATTTTCATGCATTTAACAATATGAACATAATAATTGTAAAAACAAGTGTAAACATGGGTTTATACTATACATAGAACATTTTTGTACATCACATGACAAAAGTAATAATGTCTGTCAACTCCCTGAAATAAAGCTACCACGGAGGGTAGTCCGTGGGCATGTCAGGGTCGCCTGGCTGAGTCGGAGGAGGCATAGGCTGGTATGATGTATCCTCGGGGGGCTGCCTAGAAGATGACGGATCGGACGTCCTGAATCTGACCCCTATCTGTCTACCCATAAAAGGGGCGGCCATGCTCGTCACTGTATAGGATAGCTCCTGAAAGCTGGAGGCCAAACCTGTGAGGGAAGCGGCGTATCCGTCAATGTGGCGTCCCAGGTCAGACCGGATGGTGGGAAGATCTCTCCCCAAATCGTCCCGTAGGTCTCTCACCTCCCGGGATGCCCCCCCGGTGGTCTGCTCTAGAACATCTATCCGCTGCCGAGTGATAGCTAACGAGTCATCCATCTCCCGATAAGCCTCCTCAAATCTCTGTGCCTGGGTCTTGAGAGTAGTGGACATAGATCCCTGAATCTGACCCAATTGTCTGCCGACCTCTGCAAACCCATCCGCCATCTCCTGCCTCATGAGCTGACGATCGTCTATCATCTGCTGCCTCATGAACTGACGATCATCTATCATCTGCTGCCTCATGAGCTGACGGTCGTCTATCATCTGCTGCCTCAGGAGATGGATACTCTCATCCTGGTGCTGCCCCATAGCGGTGAATGCGGACATCATATCCCTGTACATGTCCTGGAACGCCGGCTTTGAGGTGGGCTGACTATGAGGCGGCCTGTACTGCGATGGAGGCGAGGCCGCGGAGGTAGATGCCCCCTGGTGGCCATACTGAGTGTAATGGATGTGCGGCATGAAGGAGGTGTGGGCCCCACTATCATATGGGATCTGCTGTGGAGGGGGAGTGCGGATGATATGCGTGAGGTCCTCCTCATCTGTGCCCTCCTCATCCTGAAATATACGGGGATCCTTGTCGTCATCCTGCTGCCCGTGGGCATCTCCTGATGTACCGGCAGTCTCTGGGAGGGGAGCTAAGTTACATAGACGCCTGGTCTCTGCCACGCTGAGCAGCCTAAACTGCCCTGACCCCTCTGATATGGGCTCCACCATGCCCATAGCCCCGGCGATGGCCATATCAATACCCATGTCGCCCTCAGCGTGCCTCCCAAACGAGCCAGGGCGGAGATCCAAACGAAGCAGTAGCCTAGTCACCACTCCGCCGACATGTATGGGCCCAGTGGCCCCTCGCCCAACTCTGACCAATGTGGATATGATCTCATGAGCTATATTGATCCTCCTGCCGGTCCTCATAGCCCATAAGCTCCAGATCTCGGCGGCATTTATGGAGCCCTGACTTCTGGCTCGACCAAAATAACTGCTGGCCAATACCTTCTGTATATATCTCAAGGCCTGCGAACGCAACAAAGTGCTCTTCATCCGACTAGTGCGGTAAGGAACCCCCGGTGCAGCAATCTCCTCCCAGCAGCGAGTGGGAACGGATCTGTCTGGCACTGTAACATACTCCCCTGTCGGGAGCTCCATCATCTGTGCAAAACGCAATCTGCTCATCTCGTAATACCGGCCTAGAGCCCAAAAGGATATGGTACCTGGCTCCTCGTCTGGCCTCTCATATCCGGCATACTGAATTATGGCCAGCACCTCCCTGGTGACCTCTGGGTATGTGGCGTAACACCTCCCCATAAAATCTGTCCAGCCCGCAGCCTCTATCAGGCCTCTCACCTCCTCCCACAGGCCAACCTGCTCCAAAAAAGACTGGCACATGAACCTACTGGGTATCACTTGTATCTGAGATAATGTATCGAGGCGCTGTCTCTGAGCGCCCGTCATCTCTGTCGGCGGCTGGGGCGCATCGCGTCTCTGGCGTACATGGCGCTGTCGAGGCATCCTGAAAATAAATCGAATGTCAATCCATGCGGGATAAAATACACACTTATTATTTCACTATTTTTGTTTCGTGTTATTTCCCTTTTATATTTATTATTATTATTATTATTTATATATCTATTATTATTGATTTTTATTTATACTTATTTTTATTATTATTATTATTTTTTATTTTTTTTTATTTTTTTTTAGCACACTTACGTATTTTAGCACATTGCAATGCAATACTATTTACGTGCCATTCTTTCATAAAAAGACAAAGTGTCGTAACTATCAAGGATAAAACAATTATTATGCCAGAAAAAGAAATCCTCATTTGCACACATGGCCAATTATATAAGCTAGTTGATTCCATCACAATTACACGCCTTTTTATTTTTCTCTGCCTTATATCTCCCCTTACCTTTCTATCTATCACATCCGGAGACAAAAAAGTATGCACTTTCTTTCTCTTTTTTTTTTTTTACAAATCGCTACTCATTATCATGCGTGCTAGGACAAAGAATAAGATAATATTTGCTAACTCCTACATATCATCATTATTTTTATTATTTATATATTTATTTTTTTTATATGTTTTATTCTCTTGTCATTTTATTATTTATTATTTTTGATACAAACAAACTAATAGAGAATAGTAACTTAGTCCTCAAATGGCATACATAATTTCTTTGTAAATACTCATTTTACACATGCTGTTTATCAAGATAAAATAAAAAATAAAAAATTACTTTAAGATAGATCGGCACATGAAATAAAAGCAGTAAAATATAACTTCATGAAATAAAATAGAGAAGCTCAAGAAAACCAACCTTATAGTCGATATACCCACAAAAAAAACGGTCGAAAAACTTAGAATAAATTATATCAACTTGAAGATCGCAGCAATGTGATCGCTTTGACGTAAAAAGTACCCGAAATGGACCACGAACGGAGAAGATATGGGCAAAATTAGGGGAATGGAACAAAGATGAAGAAGCAGACTTGTATCAAAATTTTAAAATGCAGGAAATAAATGGGACGAAGAAGCAAAAGCACCAAATGGTGCTCAAGATGGCCCAACACGCGACCCAAAGAGGGGGGCGCGTGTTGGGCCCTCCACCACGCGCACAAGGGCAGCGAACTGCCTTTGCCGCGTGGTCGGCCAAAGGGGTCGCGTGGGGTGGCCACGTGGCCACACCCACGCCACCAAATTTTTTTTTTTTATTATTATTATTATTATTATTTTTTTTAGTTTTTTTTATTTTAATTATTATTATTATTATTTATTTATTTATTTTATTTATTTTTTTTATTATTATTTTTTTTTTTGTCTTTTCTCACCTAACCTTATCTTTTCTTGTCCTTAATTTGACCTCTTTTATTACTCTCTCACGCCATCATCTCCTCTAAAACTTCACTTTACTTTGCTTTTTACCTAACCTATTAATTTTCCTTTATTACCCATCAATCCCAAAGTTGACTTCTCACTACATCACAACCAAAGACATTTATCAATGGCCATACTCTCGTCTTGGTCCATTCTTCCTCTACCCTCTTCTTTTTAACTATAATTACTCTAACTTAATTCAAAAAACACACATTACTAATTAATCAAACATTATATATCAATCACACATTAATTAATTTAACATTACATATATTACACATTGATATAATTAATCTACCTAATATATAATTTATTTAATTAATTAAACAATCTACATTTTAACTAATTAATTAACTAATTAATCTTTAATTTTACATACATTTTAATTAATATCATAATATTAACTAATTAATTAACTGACAACACTAACTAATCAATTACCTAATTTTACACACACACATATTTATTATACATATATATATATATATATATATATTTTATTTATTTATTTATTTACTTATTTTTTAATTAATTTTTTTTATTATTTTTTTTAGGGAATTATTTTTATTATTATTATTATTATTATTATTTTATTTATTTATTATCATTATTATTTATTTATTTATTTCTTTATCCATTAATGCTTTTGCCTTTTACCTCTTAACTTACCAATTACTTCTCACTTTGCCAACCTACCTATCCATTTTTATTACTTAATTATTTTCCATGTATTTATTTTACTTGCCCCCTGAATACTTACCTTAGACAAGCTGTTTGCTGTCGGCTCTTTTTATTGAATATTTTTCCTGCAAATAAATTACACATGCCAGGATACTACTAATAATAATAAATGATAATTAGTTATGCTAATGAAAATGCATGACTCTAAAATGCCCGAAAGAGTGGCCTATTTTGTTAAGACGGTCGGGTTGGTATTTTATCTTCTTTCTTTTACCAATCTCGCTTATCTGGTCCTTGTACAGGTGTTTGAAGATGTCAACACCCATTCCTGACACAGCACGCCGGCTACTGGATTGCCCGAAAACCTGGAGGAATGACACTTTGGCCCCCTTTTCTAGTCTGAAACTCTTGAGAAGGATCAGATTGGATCGGGATCTTTTATCAGCCGCCGCTCGCTATTGGGATCCCCGATTCCATGTCTTCCGATTTACTCATCAGGAACTGTGTCCTTTAGCAGAGGAATTTGCCGCCATTTCTGATGTTAGACTTCCACCCGGCACTCTTCCCTGTGTTCCCAGTTATGGACCATACCAGCTCAGGGATGTGGCTTTCGCCCTGGGGTTGCCTCCCCCTCAGACAGCTCGGCTAGTTCCTCGAGGGGACACCTTTTCTCTCGAGCCCTTACTTGACGCACTTAACGACTTTTCTGATGTACCCACTTATCGAACCAGTGTCGTCCTGTTGGTCTGCCTATCCAGATACCTGTTAGTTACCTCGGATGAAGCAATTGGTGACTACAGACTGTTCAACATCGTAGATGGCATCCATCACGGGCTGACCCCTTTTCCTGTCATTCTGGCTGAGACGATCATCGGCCTGGATACTCTGCACTCTGATCCTACTGCTTTTATGACCGGGAGCCCCTTATTACTCCAGGTAATCTGAGTCATTATTTTAAAGGTAGTGCGCCCCTTGTGGGTTTTCACACTAGCTTTTCTTGTTGGGAAATGCATCCCGTTAGGGATTTTCACATAACCCGATGCCTTATTTTTGCCTGAAATGAACCCAACTCACTCCAGCGGCTTTTCTTTTTTTTTTTTTTTTTTTAGGTGTGGCTGCAGGAGAAACTAAAGCTTTTGACAGAACCCCCTCCTCGAGTCATTGCAGAATATTCACTGAGACACTTCCTCCCGCGGAAACAACTATATCCATTCGCAACCCCTGATGATGGCATTGCTAAATCCTGCGAAATATCAGATGAGGACATCAGCTTCATGCAGTCGTCGATGGATTTTTGGGGTGTGTTCCCCTATGCGGGATTTGTCAAGCTACTTTCTGTATCACTGCCCGATGTGCTCGTCAGCTCGGAATGACCCAGGACCTAGTGAAGGCCCCATCATCCTTTCGGGGAAGACTCTTTTCTGCAGCCTTCACTTCTCGCTATCAGGAGCTTTGGAGCCAACTGCTGGTGAAGATTGTCATACCCCTTCCGGCTCCCATTCTGTAACTCCTACCGGTGCGTGCAAAAGATGGATACTCAGTCCGGCACCTGACAACGGGACACGACAACTCAAGCATCTGACTGGCGAGAGTGGCCGTAGAGCTTGGCTTAGACTAGTTATGTATGCCTTTCGAGGATGATGTTTCTTTTCAAGGCAGAACCAGAAAATGACGAAAATGACAATAGAAATTCTTATTCCATTTCACAAAATTTTGTACATTTCCATAAAATTTCAACATACATGATCATCATTTGTTACTAATCCAACTGTCTAAACCATATTGATTCATGAAATCAAATTTTGATAGCATCGGACTCCTGTTACCAATCGGCCCTCACGGGTTTTTGCACAGGATGCCTTTTTTCGGTTTTCACCCCGTCGAGGCGCCCAATTTTAGCAAGGCCGCCTTTTTTCAGTTTTCGACCCGCGGGGCGTTTTTTTTTTATTCTCTTCTTTTTATCTTATAGTCTTTGACCATGGAACCTTTTGAGCTTGTCCGTATTGATCGGTTCTTTGAATCCTATCTCCCCTGTTGTCTGTTGGAACGCTGCTTTCTTTAGCTTCTTGAGAACGCATGGGTCTTCCTATACTGGCTGGGATTCACCTCGTTTATCTGGAGTACTTGGACTTATTTATTTGGAGACCAAATCTCACTCTTTTCGTGGGTATTTTCTGACCTTCCCTTATGGATGTTTGGAACTGAGCATTCTGCTAGTAAATCCAGCTATGGTAATAATCCTATGACCCGTCTGCGTACGACGTGTTTAACTGTCACTGCTATCCTTGTGCCCCTTCAGCTTGGAGGTCTTGAGCGTTATCTCAATCAACTGTACTGCATTTCCCCCAGTGTCAAGGAATGATGCGCGACTCTCGTGAATATTCCAATGGCAACCTTCCTACCTCAAAGTGTAAAGGGGAACTCTTGTGATTTTGAACATTGAACACCTTAACCATAAACTGTCCTTTCGTTCTTGGACTTCGTGTGGTGCAACAAGACATCTTAGGTTCTTTTAATGACCCCACCCATTAATGGTCACAGTGAGCCTTCCTCTTATGACGTCTTCACTAGACTCGAGCATCCCGCTCCTGTTGTAAGTCAATCGAGAGTCAAGAAAAAAATGGGAAGGTGCGCGTGTATGTAACTCACCAGGATTTGAACAAAACTTGCCCCCCACTAAACAACATTCTCTTGCCCCCTGATAAACTCTCTCCTTTTTTTTTTCTTTTTCTATTGGGGACCAGATTGATTGGCATTTTTGTCGAAAATCCTATCACATTTGATGCCATCAGACTTCAGCTAATCTTGACTAGCTTTTTCCCCCTTGAGCAATTTTGATAGCTTGACTCTTTATTATATTTTTTCTCTTTTTTTTTTCTTCTTTTCTTTATCATTCATTTTTTTTTATTTTTCATTTTTTCTTTTCTGATTTTTCTTTCTTTCTTCTTTTTTTTTTCTTTTTTTTTTTAGCAAGTTTTGTTCAAATTCTGAAGTTTACACATACGCGTACTTTTGTTCTATGTTCAGTCTAGCCGGGCATTACATTTCTGTAGGGATCTTGGTCCTGCTCCCATTTATGGATCTAACCATTCCTACCCATTTCAGCTTGGGACTCCCGAGCTTCCGCCATCTACCCCCTATTTGGCGTCATCTTCCGACATGTCTTCGTAGGTTCAGGGCAAAGACTTCTTCTTTTCTTTTTTTTTTCTTTTTATTATTATTATCATTTTTTTTCTCAAATTTTCCTCTTTCCTCAGGAGTTACACTTGATGCTATCAAAATTTCTTTCAAATTTTTCGAGGTTCCAAGATCAAATGGAATAGCATCAGCAAAATCAATACCAAATATGAATAGGGTGTGATCATGATCATGCATATTGAAATTATCAGAAACATAGCACAAGTAAGCGAAATTGTTCATTCTATTAATAAAATTAAAATTGTCATTCACATCATTAAAAAGTTCAGGAATGAAAAGGACAATCTAAACCAGCTTCTTCATCTCCTCTTGCTAGCGCATGCGCTCTCGCCGACGATCTGCAATCACCCTCTGGGCCCATCCCCCATTTCTCTCATTTCTTCCTTAATGAGACGGTGCACTAGTTCCTTCAAACCCCGACATTCCTCAGTGTCATGCCCAGTCTGCTGATGATAAGCACAATACTTGTCCTTTCGGCGATTAGGGTGCCCTTGGCTCCCGGTAAGTCTGGCTGTCTTTGACTGTAACTTCCCTTGCTTAACGAAATGAGCGAACTATTCAGATAAAGGCTTTCCTAAGATAGGATAGTCACTTCGGGTTACACTTCCAGGTGCAATCTTTATGCCTTGAAAACTTATCTTGCTACCCTCTTCACGGCTTACGCTCTCACCGATCTTCACTTCAGGAAGCCTGGATGGTTTAACACCCCAAACTTGCTTCCTCGGGACTCGCCAGTCATCGAATAGGTCTGTGACATACCGATGTGGATCCATTACCCCAAAACCCATAGTCGGCTTAGTTGACCGTGTTGGAGGGAATGACTCGCCTACACCAAATGAATATTTTTGGGCCACTCTGACCACCGGATCTTTCTTGATACCCTGAACACCGATAGAACTGTCCCCTCTGCATAGATTAATTTCTGGATTCGAGTCCGTGGCACCAAAGGCAAACTTCTTGTAGGCATCTTGGGTAGTAGCTCTTTTGGACCGCTGAATTGCCTCCTCGAGGACGTCTATTCTTCTCTTGGAGCCACTCAACATCGACAACCCGAATTCCTCCTTACCAGCGCATCCTAGGCCTTTTTGGTTCAGTTGCGGAACACAAGGCATTTTTCCTCTTAATCCATATCCTGACATGCATGATGTCGTAGCCGAGCTACGCTTACTCTGTGATACAGTAAGGCTAGAGTACTGCGCCTTGGTAGTTGGTGCAGTCGCGGGGGCGATATCCTCCTTAGGAGATCTGACTTTTACTGACATAGACTCCTCGGGTTCATCCTCCACATAATCCTCTTTCGGCCTGTGCTCCTCAACCCTCCTATGCTCAACGTTAGGAAAATTCCCGGGCTCAACAACAGAAGGGGGTTCCACCACTACTGCAGGAGGAGCCTCCCTGATCGGAATATGTTCGGCTTGACCCTCGGCAGCGGTGGCAACTTGTTGGCCTGCTGGCGGCATCAAAGCTGCAGTTAAATTGCCCATCATAATCATTATTCTTCGCTCAAACTCCTCAAACCTACGTTCCATCTCTTGAATCCTCCTGTCCCCCTCTTGAGCAGCATTTGCATCTGGATTAGCCATGTCCGATGATAATTCTGAAACCAGGGATTCTGTGCTATCCGATAGAGATTCTGAACTCCAATACGAAGCTTGCTCCACTGACTCAAAGAAAGACCTTCTCCTTACCAATCAGCCGTCTAAACCCCCTAGACCACGGATTCGTACTTATGATGGCTGAAAAGTTAAGATTGTTAGCGTGATGCATGAATGACAGTAATAATGCATGATCGTGTTAATGCAACAGAGACAACCACATACAAGCACATAGCACCTCCCAACCTTGTTACTCCCACACACGCGGTAGTGCAGTCTCTTTCCTAGGTGGGCTTGACCCATGGGTTAACGGGGAACCCAATGGGCGCGTATGGTGCATGGTAAAAACCAGCAGCATAACACTCTTAATTTAAAAGCACATGCGTCTGGATTTTGGCCATTAAATATTCGGACCTTTCAAACACATTAACCGTGGACCCACCGGGGCATGAAAGCCTTTGATGAGCGCCCAATTAATATGCTTGAATTAGTTTAATATATAAAGGCCCATGTAACAAGCACATTTGTTAAGGTACACATAACCTAGTGAATGTTTCTATGGTCATTACATGAGCTTTAGTCAGAGGGTTGTGTTACTTTAGGTCTACCCAAGCGTGATCCCTGCCGACGGGTCTAACTCATCATGAGCATAACGACCGATCGGGTCACCATTTGATATGGCATTAATGGCACGAGACTTGGGCTGGTGATTATCCCGAACACTTCCCTACAATGAGTGAAAGTAGGGTCATGTTTTAGGAACGCACCGGGGCAAATAGGGGACCAACTAACATATTCTAAGGCTCTAATGAGTGCAATGCAATTTTGAAGAGAAATGGAATTTTGGTTTCATTAATAACTTATTTATAAAACTTAACTTAACTCACTTTCGAAGCAAAGTTTCGATCCTCCCCAGTGGAGTCGCCACTGTGACGCGCGCCCGGACCAGCAAGGCCCTCTTTGAGCCCTCCTTTCGGGGCTCGAGGGATCGGTCGCGTCTTTTTGGATCATGGGCACCACGAGACATCATCGGTGCATCCCTCCCAATAGGACATTGGGGGAACCACCTAGTCTAGTGACGCCTAAAAGGCACCTTGAGGTGTATTGGAGTCGCCACCCAAAAATTTGGGAGAGGTCTCTAACCTCGATGGTCTTAAACCAAAAACGGTGTTCGGAACTTTACTTTTATCAATGAGTCAAGTTAAGTCTTATAAATAAGTTTTTAATGAAACGTAATTCCACTCCTCTCCTCACACGATCGATGTATTCGAATTAAAGGCACAATGAAAGCACGTAAAGAAAATAACTGAAAGCAATAAAAGCGATAAATGAGGTAAATAAAGAAAACGGTGAACACGTAAACACACAATTACAAGAGAAATGGGGGCAGAATACAACCCCACTAAAAATAAAATAATTTGCCCCAAAATTAATTACAAGGGCCCGAAAGAAAATGAACTTGAACTCGAAACACTCACACAAGATAAGGGGACATACATAAATCAAATTGTTTATTGGATTTTGGGAACATTGGTTCCCCTCCTTTTTATTAAAAGAATAAAGAATTTTTTAGACATTTATTGTGAAAAGACCGGGATGAGTGATCCCCATTTTATGAAAATTAGTTCTTCATTTTGATAGTGAGATTTTATTAGACAAAATTTAGGACATTGGTCCATTTTATTGATAAAAATCCTCAATTTTAGTTATTGTAATTAAAGTGATTTTATTGTGATGCGGGTAGGTTTTTGAAATGCATTTCTACATACAACACATGGAAATAATAGAACAAAATAAATGAGATGGTAAAGAAATGCAAACCCAAGTTATTACGAGGGAGACTTTAATTCCTTGCTTCGACGGCCCGCTCAGAAATATCACTCAAGGTGAAACAAATAAGTTTTGGATGCGGATAAAAAAAAAATAAATAAAATGTTAGTAAATTAAATCAAATCAATAATAAAATATAAACAAATAAATGATTGTAAGTTAATTAAATAAATAATCAATAGTAAATAATATACATAAGTAACTAGTTGAATGCATTAATCAAATAAATAATTATTTCAGCAAATGGTACAATCAATTAAACAATATCTTAAATTATATAACAATTAATTAAATTAATTGAATATGTACAATCAATTATGTCACTCGAATATGAATAACCAATTAAATCAATTAAATATAAGTAGTCAATTAATTAAAGATGAATAAATAAGTTAAGCAATTAACTAAATAACTAACAAATAAATTAAACAAATTAAAAATGAATAAGAGAAATCAGATAAGGAAATGCTGTATGTGAACTAAAGAAAATAAAAGGATAAAAGAACTGCATGAAATGTGAGTGTTGGCCCAAGGAAAGAGGATACTGTAATAATGCCCAAAGCCATAAAAAATACATGCAAAATGAAGTTTAACAAACTAACAATAATAATAATAATAGATACATTAATATAAAACGACTATAGTGATATATATTACATTAATTTAAAATAATAATAATAATAATAATAATAATAATAATAATAATACAACAACAATAATATAAACAAACATGGATAAGAAACATTCAGGATAAACAAATGGATTATTAACAACAAAATATGAACAAGAAACCAAAAAAAAACAACAATCAAAATATACAATATGGAACAATAACAGATGATAATATACAGTGTATAGCACAACAAAAGAAACGAGTGGAGATGAAATATATGCAATGGAAAAATATACAAATGCGAATAATAAAGGAAATAGAAAATGAAATTTAGCTCAGATATTTACCCTCAGAAATATTATATTTGCAGCAAAAGTGAGGAATTGGTGATCTCCTGTCGACTTGCCTCAGATGAAATATTGGTTTAAAGGATTTTGAATAACTCTGATTAATGCAAACCAAGAACTCGAATCTCAAGAATTAATTTCTTGGACTCAAGCTTTCGGATGACTTTTTAGAAAAACTCTTTTTTTTTTTTTCTTCAAAATTTTCCTGGGCTTTTTTCTCTTGTGTTCACCGAAATCCCCCCCCCCCTAAAAATCCTTTTGATTTCTTTTTATACTTAGGTTTTTCAGGGCATTTTTCTGGGTTTAAAATCCTCAAAATGCCCCTGGAAACCGCTAAAAAACCGACCAAAAATCGCGCTGGAGGAAGAAGACGGGCTACAGTAACCTGGCACAAGGCCGCGTGTTGCGCCCTTCAGCACGCGACACGCCAAGGAGGCAGTCGCGTGCTGGGCGGTACAACGCGCGCGCAAACCCTCGCAGAAAGGGCAAGGCGCGCGTTGCCCTGCGCGCAACCAAGGGACAACGCGCGAGGGGAGGCACCCGCGGTGCTCCCCTGCTCGCGAGGGGGAAGCACGCGCGGTGCTTCCCCTGCGCGCGAGGGGGGGCACGCGCGGTGCTCCCCTCGCGCGAAAAGGGGGGCACCACGCGAGGTGCCCCTCGCGCGAGAGTGGGGCACCACGCAAGGTGCCCCTCGCGCGAAAGGGGGCACCACGCGAGGTGCCCCTCGCGCGAAAGGGGGCACCACGCGAGGTGCCCCTCGCGCAAAAGGGGGGGCACCACGCGAGGTGCCCCTCGCGCACGGAGGGGAGCACCACGCGTGGTGCTCTCCCCCCGCGTGCAGGGAGCCTCGCGCGATGCTCCCGCGGGCGCGACACCGCGTGGCGTCACGTGTCGCTCCGCACGCGACGCGCGGTCCCGCGACACGGGACCCAAAAAAAGATAAAATAAATAAAAATAAAAAATAAAAATAAAAATAAAACAAAATAAAATAGAGAGGCTTTCGACAAGGGATTCATCAATTTTAATCTTTTGCTCGAGAGCGGTTGCCATTTTTCATCATTGGGTAACCTCGGTCTGAGCTGCCTCGGGACCCGGTGTCTACACCAAGGCCTAACAACCAAGAGTAGCAGACACGAGTTCCTAGGCAGCGCACATGTCCGATCGGCTGATGTGATCGCCAGTCCCATCAGCCACCTGACACAAGGCAGCGCCCATGCGTACCACCTGCTCCCTTTCATGTCACCGAATACCTACTCTGATTGCCAGTAATCACTCCCCAGGTACTCAAGTGCCCCTCAATCATCTCATATAAATAGCCCAGCCAACGATGGCACCAGGTATTGAATCTCCAACATTCTCTCTCTAAAAGCACATTCTCTCTCTAAGCTACTAACTTAAGCTTCGAAATGCTCACGCCTGGTCCGACCGGACACTTCTTATTGCAGGGTTTTCTCATCCGATCGGCTCGCACTCTCCTCTTGACTTTTTAGGTTTTATCACTTACCATATGTTCTTGTGAGGTAAAGTGACAAACCAGCTTGTACTACCTCCACGAGAACATCATTAATATTTAATAGTCTAGATTCCCCATGTATTTATTTTTGTTCTTCAATGAATAAGAACACAATAGAGTTGTTTTAATTCAGGTGATTATGTACAAATTAATCGATTTATTAGTAAAAAAATTTTGTTCATTAGTATTAATTTTTTTAAAACACTAACTATTAATCAGTTCGTTATAACTAATTAACCAATCGATCGACTTCGATTTTTCGAACCGATTAACCAAAAATTTTTTGATTCACCACTATAATTTTAAAATGTATTTATAAATAAAATTAAAATATTCAAAATATTTTAAAATTAAAATTTTTTCACTATAATATAACATTATTATTGTTAAAATAAAAGCTTTTGGTAGATATAAGTAATTTTATTTTTAAGAATTAAGACTTATAAATGAATTAACTGATCCATAATTACCCTAATTAGGTGAATTGTTACACTTACTAATCGCAAATTAAAAAAATTAAAAATTTCAAAATAATTAGGATAATGAAAAAATGCATCAAAAATATTTAAAAAAATACAAAATTATTAAAATAAATTCATTCAATGCTACCAACTCTTTTCCTTTATTCATTTTTTTTTTAACTTGATACACATTATTTTCATATATATTAAAAATTTTAGTTAATATATTAATATTATATAACTTTTAAAATATATTCTGATTTTTATTAATAAAAAATTGATAAATTAATAAATAATAAGAAATACTAAATATGGATATATTGAACAATTAATAAATTAATTAAAATGTCTTTAAAAAAACTAAAATGAAGTTGAAATATATTTTAAAATAAATGAAAATTAAAGGAATGCAAAGAAAAAGTGAAATAAAGTTAATAAACTATAAGGGTGATTATGGATCGGTTCATGAATTAGTTAACCGGTTCATGAATAAAAAAATCATTTTATTAATATCGATTTTTTAAAAATACTAATTATTAATCAGTTCGTTATAATCGGCTAATCAATCGATCAATCGATTTCAAACCGATTTTTCGAACCATCAGTTTTTTTTCCTCACCCCTAATTTTTAACATGCATATGAGCTAATTCCTTATAAACCCTTACAAATTAAGGGGTGATTTCCAATAATTTTGTCAATGGTTCACCCATGTATAAGTTAAATTCTCAATCTAAAAATTACAATAAATTAAATCATAACTTATTATTCAGTAGCTCCAATAGTTATGGCATCCAAAACAAACGGTGAAATAACATGCAAAAAAAGTTAGGCTTTAATTGGACACCAATAATAACTGAAATATTATGCTTTATTTTGGTTACAAGATATGTATAGTTGCTAAACAAAAATTATTAATAAACACCGAATTTAGAATTTTATATATTTTTTATCAAATACTCGCTATCAAACCAAGTTTTAATGGTCGCTTTATTTTAGACCAACAATTAAGTTTTCATGTCATTTTTCCTTAGTTTTTTATGCGAACTTACAAACAGGCTTAACTAACAATGTTAGTGATAGTTTAAAACTGGATTTGTAAATTTTAAATTAGAATCTAATTGAAACATATGTGAAAAATGGGAATTGATAACACAGCAAATATCATCTGCTTTCAGGCCCACGGAGTCGGCCCAAACACTGGCAAGCCTCAAGGCCCACAAGGCGAAGCAAACAGGCACGAGCCCCAAGGAGAGCCGATCGGACGACGTGACATTCCGTCCCATCAGCCGCCTGACACAAGGCAGTGATCACCTCAATCTCCTGCTCGCTGTCGCTTCGTCGGATACCTACTCTGACAGCCAGAGATCACTCTCCTAGGCACTCAAATGCCCCTCAACATCTCTTATAAATAGCCCAGCCAGCGATAGCCTCAAGTATTGAACCCTAAGCAGGAATGATAAGAGCAGGCAGATGCTTCCCGCGCGCTTGATTTCCCCTTTTTGCAGCAGGTCGGGCACCCAGACTGTGGCGGGTGATGTGTCCTACATGTGCACCCCGAGTCGTAGCCGCTCAAGGAAGCACAAAAATGAGCCCTCTGCCACAGCTCAGAGCAAAGGGGATCAGCTGCTCAAGCAAGGGCTCGAGCAGCTTGTTGTCCTCCTCCCCAGAAAAGGGAGCTTCGAGGGGAACACGTGCAGTAACACCGCGTCTCCGTTTTGTAGGGAAATCACGGACTCTGAACTGTCGTCGAGGTGGAGAGACATTGTCATGGACAGATACACAGGAAAAACGGATTCGGCCACTCACTTGACAGAGTACTTGACCAAAGTGCAGGTCTACACCTATGACGAGAAAGTGGCTTACAAAAATTAAAATTTTTTCACTATAATATAACATTATTATTGTTAAAATAAAAGCTTTTGGTAGATATAAGTAATTTTATTTTTAAGAATTAAGACTTATAAATGAATTAACTGATCCATAATTACCCTAATTAGGTGAATTGTTACACTTACTAATCGCAAATTAAAAAAATTAAAAATTTCAAAATAATTAGGATAATGAAAAAATGCATCAAAAATATTTAAAAAAATACAAAATTATTAAAATAAATTCATTCAATGCTACCAACTCTTTTCCTTTATTCATTTTTTTTAACTTGATACACATTATTTTCATATATATTAAAAATTTTAGTTAATATATTAATATTACATAACTTTTAAAATATATTCTGATTTTTATTAATAAAAAATTGATAAATTAATAAATAATAAGAAATACTAAATATGGATATATTGAACAATTAATAAATTAATTAAAATGTCTTTAAAAAAACTAAAATGAAGTTGAAATATATTTTAAAATAAATGAAAATTAAAGGAATGCAAAGAAAAAGTGAAATAAAGTTAATAAACTATAAGGGTGATTATGGATCGGTTCATGAATTAGTTAACCGGTTCATGAATAAAAAAATCATTTTATTAATATCAATTTTTTAAAAATACTAATTATTAATCAGTTCGTTACAATCGGCTAATCAATCGATCAATCGATTTCAAACCGATTTTCCGAACCATCAGTTTTTTTCCTCACCCCTAATTTTTAACATGCATATGAGCTAATTCCTTATAAACCCTTACAAATTAAGGGGTGATTTCCAATAATTTTGTCAATGGTTCACCCATGTATAAGTTAAATTCTCAATCTAAAAATTACAATAAATTAAATCATAACTTATTATTCAGTAGCTCCAATAGTTATGGCATCCAAAACAAACGGTGAAATAACATGCAAAAAAAGTTAGGCTTTAATTGGACACCAATAATAACTGAAATATTATGCTTTATTTTGGTTACAAGATATGTATAGTTGCTAAACAAAAATTATTAATAAACACCGAATTTAGAATTTTATATATTTTTTATCAAATACTCGCTATCAAACCAAGTTTTAATGGTCGCTTTATTTTAGACCAACAATTAAGTTTTCATGTCATTTTTCCTTAGTTTTTTATGCGAACTTACAAACAGGCTTAACTAAAAATGTTAGTGATAGTTTAAAACTGGATTTGTAAATTTTAAATTAGAATCTAATTGAAACATATGTGAAAAATGGGAATTGATAACACAGCAAATATCATCTGCTTTCAGGCCCACGGAGTCGGCCCAAACACTGGCAAGCCTCAAGGCCCACAAGGCGAAGCAAACAGGCACGAGCCCCAAGGAGAGCCGATCGGACGACGTGACATTCCGTCCCATCAGCCGCCTGACACAAGGCAGTGATCACCTCAATCTCCTGCTCGCTGTCGCTTCGTCGGATACCTACTCTGACAGCCAGAGATCACTTTCCTAGGCACTCAAATGCCCCTCAACATCTCTTATAAATAGCCCAGCCAGCGATAGCCTCAAGTATTGAACCCTAAGCAGGAATGATAAGAGCAGGCAGATGCTTCCCGCGTGCTTGATTTCCCCTTTTTGCAGCAGGTCGGGCACCCAGACTGTGGCGGGTGATGTGTCCTACATGTGCACCCCGAGTCGTAGCCGCTCAAGGAAGCACAAAAATGAGCCCTCTGCCACAGCTCAGAGCAAAGGGGATCAGCTGCTCAAGCAAGGGCTCGAGCAGCTTGTTGTCCTCCTCCCCAGAAAAGGGAGCTTCGAGGGGAACACGTGCAGTAACACCGCGTCTCCGTTTTATAGGGAAATCACGGACTCTGAACTGTCGCCGAGGTGGAGAGACATTGTCATGGACAGATACACAGGAAAAACGGATTCGGCCACTCACTTGACAGAGTACTTGACCAAAGTGCAGGTCTACACCTATGACGAGAAAGTGGCTTACAAAGTTTTTCCCACCACCCTCGGCGGAGATGCCCTGACATGGTTCCACGACCTGCCTGAAGGGTCAATTACCTCTTTTAGACAACTAAGGGAGCTGTTCATTATGAGGTTTGTCGTACAAATGCGCGAGTCAAGGACAGTAAATGACCTCTGTAACTTGTATCAGAGACCCGACGAAAGTCTGCGAGACTACGTCGACAGGTTTCAATCCACCATGTCGGAGGTGAGGAATGTTAGCGTTGAAATGGCGACCACCTGTGACGCGCGCGAGCCGGAATCCCCGCGGCCGCCCCTTTGACCGTCTGCTTGAGGGCGATCGGGCAATTGAGGGTCCGCTGACAGCTTGCAATAAATCGCAAGTGCGTCTATATTGGGCAACAAGGAGGTTTCATGGAGTCGCCACCCAATAGAACATTGGAAAAGTTTCTCTCGCCTCGGAGAGCCTAAGACTGCGCTTAGTATCAATTTTGGGCCAACCAAAGGGGTCTTGGAAGGTAAACCTCTCGCCCTAAGGAGCCTAGGATTAACGTCAAAGTCTCGTGACACAAGAGGTGTCTTGGAGGGTAAACCTCTCGCCTCTTTGAGCCCAAAGACCAGAGATAGGTTCGGAACTTCTCATTTATTCATACCTTGGTTAAGTTAAAATTGAGTTTTGAATTTAAGATTTTATCCCATTTCTCGAACGTTTTAATGCAATAATTAGAGCACAAGTTGGCCATCTAAGAAAAATATTAAACGAAATCATACTTAAAATAAAGTGCATAAAAATAAATTTCAACAAAACTAGGGGCGAAATACAACACCCATTGTAAAATAAATGTAAATCATGCATAAAACGGGTTATTTATTACAGATGAGGACATTGGTCCTCGCATGCATAGTTAAAGAAAATAATTTTGAAGTGACAATTTATTTGGATGAAAAATTGGGACATTGGTCCCACTTTATTAGGAAAAAAGTTCCAAGTTAATTTAATAAAAATTGCTTTGTGACTTTTAATTAACGTGCATGAAAAATAAATTTATTACAAATTACATATTAAATAATAAACCGCAAATAATGGGAAACAATAAAAATGACAAATTAATTAACTCCCAAATAATATCTTTAAATCTCCATGGGCTCCCACTTGGAATTGAAAAGGCTCACACATGAAACATAAGTATTGACATAAAAACAAATAAAAAATAATGTTAGTAATAAAAATTGGATTTAAACATATAACATGTAAAAATGAATTAAAATAAATATAAACAACATGCATAATGTATGACAAATTAATTAGATGGCATAATAAAATAAACATATTAACATTTAACATTTAACATGCATAAATAACATTTATAAAATTTAACATGCATGAAAAACATGAATAATAATGATGATGATGATAAAAATAATAAATTATAATAGACAAAACTAATAAAAATAATAATAATGATAAATAATAATAACAATAATAATAATAATTAATAATGATGATGGTAATATCAAAGAATATGAACAATCCAATTAAACATGCAAGTAATGATAATAAATAATAATAATGATAATAATAAATCCAAAGAATATGAACAATCAAATTAAATATGAAAGTAATGATAATAAATAATAATAATAATAATAATAACAATAATAATAATAATAATAATAAATAAAAATAATATATAAAAATAATGATGGTAATAATAATAGTAAATTATTATAATAATAATGACAATAATAATACTAATGATAATAATAATATATGAACAAAAATAATGACAAGAATATGAACAGTAAACAATTAAATAAGAAATAAGAAATAATAATATGAATAATTAAATAAAAGATTAAGAAATAGGAAATAATAATATGAACAATTATATAAACATGAGAAATAAGAAGTAAAATAAATAATAAATCTAAAAAAATTTACATGATAGCTAACTAATTGTAAATAAAAATAAATTAAAAACTAAATTAAAAGTGGAGCCAAGAATGTTTACCCTCAAATTGGATATGACAAATGAAGTTGGATGATAATTCCGTGCTTTAATTTAGAAAAATAAATAATATATAATGAAATTTTAACCCAAGAACAAATAATTGATTTATTTGTCTCAAGAAAAAAAAATTATGAAAATCAAGAAGTAAATAAATTCACAAGAACAAATAATTGATTTATTTATCTCAAGAATTAAATTTAAAAAATCAGATTAAAATACTTGGAGAATTTTTCTTGAAGAAGAAAAGAAAAGAAGAAGAAGATGATGAAGAAGAAGAAAGTCTATTTTTCTTAAGAAAAATCCTACCTAAATCCTTACTAAAAACCCCTTTTTATAACCTCAAAATTCAGAATTTTTAATTAATTGAATTAAATAAATTTAATTCTAATAATTACAAAAAAAACTCATGAATTTGAAGAGTTTGGAGAATAAAAGGTTTTTGCATTAAATTGCACAAAAAAATGAAGAAAAAATCAATTTTCAGGCCAAAAATCGGAAAAACCAGCTAATCGGCCGAAATGGGGCGCACAGGGGCGACCGACGCCCGTCGGCGAGCCCGACGGGAATCGGAGCGTGCAAGGTGCACGGGCGACGCCCAGCGCGTCGCCTGCGCGCACACCGCCTGCACGCTGGGGCGCTGCCGCTTCCAACATTCACCGACTTTTTTTTTTTAAAATTTTCTAAAAAACTATAATTTCAAAACATACCTTTTTTGTCCCAAAATAATTTTTAAAACACTTAAAATATTTTTTTTGAAATACATTTTTATTTATTTCTAACAAACCAATTTGACAATGAAATCATCATTTTCAACTTTCATTTTTGCCTATAAATTGGCACACTTAATTTCATCATTGGGTAATCCTGATCTAGGCTGCTTCGGGACCCGGTGTCTACAGTTGCCCCCATTTTGGGAAAACTAGTGCACTAGTGTCTAGGTGAGCCTAAACTCAGAAAAGGGAAAGAAGCGCGTACCCGAGGCGGCCGTCTTTCCGGAACGGATGATGCTGTTATGGTGATTGTCGCCAGTTTGTCGGCGTGTTGAAGCGGTAGTGCCGTGATCGTGCTAACCCTCCGTGGAGTGGTAATGTCATCATCGTGCTAACTCTTTTGAAGTGGTGAAGTGGTAGTGTCGTGGTCATGCTAACCCTCTGTAGAATGGTAGTGCCGCCATCGTGCTAACCCTTCGATTTGGTGAAGTGGTAGTGCCGTGGTCGTGCTAACCATTTGTAGAGTGATAGTGCCGCCATCGTGCTAACCCTTCGATTTGGTGAAGTGGTCGTGCTAACCCTTTGTAGAGTGGTAGTGCCGTGGTCGTGCTAACCCTTTGTAGAGTGGTAGTTAACCCTTCGATTTGGTGAAGTGGTAGTGCCGTGGTCGTGCTAACCTTCCGTAGAATGGTAGTGCCGCCATCGTGCTAACCCTCCGATTTGGTGAAATGGTAATGCCGTGGTCGTGCTAACCTTCCATAGAATGGTAGTGCCGCCATCGTGCTAACCCTTCGATTTGGTGAAGTGGTAGTGCCGTGGTCGTGCTAACCCTCTGTAGAATGGTAGTGCCGCCATCGTGCTAACCCTCCGATTTGGTGAAGTGGTAGTGCCGTGGTCGTGCTAACCTTCCGTAGAATGGTAGTGCCGTCATCGTGCTAACCCTCCGATTTAGTGAAGTGGTAGTGCCGTGGTCGTGCTAACCTTCCGTAGAATGGTAGTGCCGCCATCGTGCTAACCCTCCGATTTGATGAAGTGGTAGTGCCGTGGTCGTGCTAACCTTCCGTAGAATGGTAGTGCCGCCATCGTGCTAACCCTTCGATTTGGTGAAGTGGTAGTGCCGTGGTCGTGCTAACCTTCCGTAGAATGGTAGTGCCGCCATCGTGCTAACCCTTCGATTTGGTGAAGTGGTGCTATCTGTGAGCCCTTTGGTTGATTGCCCCCTGAGAGGTCTTTGGTTGATTATTTGATGTTTGGAATGATGCTTGGACCGATATCGTCTTGGTTGGTTTCCCCATAAGAGGTCTTTTGCTGATGCTTGGACTGATGTCTAGATTGATGTCGTTTTGGTTGGTTGCCCCCTGAGAGGTCTTTTGCTGATTGTTAAATTGGTGTTTGATCTGATGTTTAGACTGATGTCATCACTCGGCTTTTGTCGGTGTCCGCATCGAATCTCTCTTACTGCAAAATTGAAAAAACCAAATATGCAGGAAAAATAGTGAGCATGCACGTGAAATGCATGAGTAATGCAGGAATGCAGGATAAGAATTCATCTTAGTGGACTTTGGAGATGATAGCTGGGCTGGCCGCAACTTGCGATAGGATCGACGCCTTTTGTAATTGCCTTTGAATTTCAAATCTTTGGGATTGTGAGGTTCTCATCTGATACCTGTAGTCATTATTTGAAGGTAGTGCGTCCCTTGTGGATTTTCACACTAGCTTTTCTTAGCGGGAAATGCGTCTTTTGCGGATTTTCACATAACCCTTTGCCTCATTTTTGCCTGGAATGGACCCAACCCAATCCAGCGGCTCTTTTTTTTTTTTTATATTTAAGGAGAGACTGCCTGTTTTCAGGTTTTCACTCTATCCTTTTGCCTTATATTTAAGGAGCCAAAAATGTTTACCCTCAAATTGGATATGACAAATGAAGTTGGATGATAATTCCTTGCTTTGATTTAGAAAAATAAATAATATATAATGAAATTTTAACCCAAGAATAAATAATTGATTTATTTGTCTGAAGAAAAAAAAATTATGAAAATCAAGAAGTAAATAAATTCACAAGAACAAATAATTGATTTATTTGTCTCAAGAATTAAATTTAAAAAATCAGATTAAAATACTTGGAGAATTTTTCTTGAAGAAGAAAAGAAAAGAAGAAGAAGATGAAGAAGAAGAAGAAAGTCTATTTTTCTTAAGAAAAATCCTCCCTAAATCCTTACTAAAAACCCCTTTTTATAACCTCAAAATTCAGAATTTTTAATTAATTGAATTAAATAAATTTAATTCTAATAATTACAAAAAAAGACTCATGAATTTGAAGAGTTTGGAGAATAAAAGGTTTTTGCATTAAATTGCACAAAAAGAATGAAGAAAAAATCAATTTTTAGGCCAAAAATCGGAAAAACCAGCTAATCGGCCGAAATGGGGCGCACAGGGGCAACCGACGCCCGTCGGCGCGCCCGACGGGCGTCGGAGCGTGCAAGGCGCACGGGCGTAGAGCCCCGCGCGCGCGGGGCACTGTCGCGCTAGCGCCCAGCGCAGTGCGCGCTGGGCGCTGCGCGGGCGAGCGCGCACCGCTTGCGTGCTGGGGCGCTGCCGCGCCCGACATTCGCCGACTTTTTTTTTTTAATTTTCTAAAAAACTATAATTTCAAAACATACCTTTTTTGTCCAAAAATAATTTTTAAAACACTTAAAATATTTTTTTTAAAATACATTTTTATTTATTTCTAACAAACCAATTTGACAAGGAAATCATCTTTTTCAACTTTCATTTTTGCCTATAAATTGGCACACTTAATTTTATCATTGGGTAATCCTGATCTAGGCTGCCTCGGGACCCAGTGTCTACACCACTGCCTTAGCTGGGGGCATTACCGACCGTCCTTTCTTCTAGTCCTTAATAACGAAACCCCAACTAGCTTTACTGACCTCATGGAGAGAGCCCGGCAGTACATTCGGCTCGACGACGCCATCAGATCCAATAGGAGAAGGAGGACACGCAGTACAGCATGGTCGCAGCATTCAGGCGACCTCCCCTCCAATAGGGCCTCCAGGTCCGATCGGAGAGCGAAAAGTCCAGAACATGGGTCCGGATCTCGGAGCTCGAGGAAGAGAAGGGGATTGGAGACAGAATGACACAGACGCTCGGAAGATCGGAGCGATAGGCCGTACACTCCCCTCAATGCCACCCCGTCCACGGTATTGATGTGGATAAAAGAAAAGCAAGAACCAGTCAATTGGCCGAGGCAACTGTCCGAAAGCAGTCGGGCCAGGAGAGACCGAAGCAAATTCTGTGACTTCTACAGAGACTTTGGCCATCTTACCGACGAATGCACTACCCTGAAAAAGGAAATAGAAAGGCTCATACGTCGAGGGTCCCTTAGAAAATTCGTGGGCACGGCCAGAGGGGATGACACCTGTAGACGGCCAAAGCCTCGAAGGGATGATTCCGACCCGGACGAAGGCGAGCAGGACCCGAGAGGCTCGGATCCAGGCAGGCCCTATGCTGGAATCATCAATGTGATCACACAAGAGCCAACCTATCGAGCAAATCCCTTCGGTGGCCGGGAGAAGAGGGGAGATAGGCATTCCCGCCGCGCCGAGCGACCCACAAAAGTTAGTATATCTAGCACGGATGTGCGGAATGTCATGTTCCCCCACGAAGATGCACTCGTCGTGAAGGCCAGAATCAATGACTTTGATGTCAGAAGGATTCTGGTAGATGACGGTAGCGCTGTAAGCATCCTCACTTTACAGGCTTACCGAGCGATGGGTCTGCCGATTGATAAGCTTAGGCCGTCCGCTGTGCCACTGGTCGGAATCGGCAATGGCAGAATCCCGACAGTGGGTTCTGTTGAGCTCCCCGTAATGCTGGGCCAGGAGACGGTCGCGCACAGATGCGAGGTAACTTTTATAGTCGTTGACATAAATTTTGCTTATAATGTAATATTTGGTAGGCCCGTGCTCTCCCAAGCCGGTGCTATCATCTGCGTCCGCTACTTAGTAATGAAGATCCTGACCCGGGAAGGCACCGCAATATTGAGGGGCGATCAGAGGGCGTCGCAAGAGGCGCATGTCAACACCATAAAGCTTCAGCGAGAGGCCGCAACAGTGGAACCCGACCTGGAACAATCAGAGCAGGAAGAGAGACCGAGGATGGACCCCGCTGAAGAAACAAAAATAAGGGCGTTGGCCCCAGGCAAAAATATCCAAGTTGGCACCAGCACGGACGAAAAAACAGAGGATGCCATAGTGCAAGTCCTAGCGGAGAATCAGGGGGCTTTCGAGTGGAGGCCGGAAGACATCTCGGGAATAGACCCCAATGTCATAATGCATAAGCTAAATGTGGACCCGGATCACCCACCGATCCGACAGAAGCTCAGAAGGCACGCCACCGATCGGAGAAAATTTATCTCCGAGGAGGTGGATAGGCTACTGAAGACCGGAACAATCCGAGAGGTAGACTATCCCGAATGGTTGGCCAATGTAGTCCTGTTCAAGAAAAAATCGGGAAAGCTGCGGATGTGCGTGGACTTCACCGATCTCAATAAAGCATGCCCCAAAGACAGCTACCCCCTCCCGAATATAGACCAACTAGTAGACGCCACTGCGTGTCACGCCATATACTCCCTTCTTGATGCTTATGCCGGCTACCATCAGATCCTAATGTGGCTCGCCGATCAGGAGAAGACCAGCTTCATTACAGACGATGGAACATTCTGCTACAGGATGATGCCGTTCGGCTTAAAAAATGCTGGGGCCACGTACCAGCGCCTCATGAATAAAATCTTCAAGGATCAAATCGGACAAAACGTGGAGGTCTACGTCGACGACATGATTGTCAAAAGTCGCAGCTTCGAGGAGCACCCCGCCGACCTAGCAAGAGTCTTCTCCACCCTGAACAAGTTTCGGATGAAACTCAACCCTGAGAAGTGCGTCTTTGGAGTACCATCAGGCAAATTCCTAGGTTTCCTGGTTTCTCAAAGAGGGATAGAAGCAAACCCAGAAAAAATTAAAGCCATCTTGGCAATGCAACCCCCCAGAAGCGTGAAAGACATCCAGAAGCTGAATGGCAGAATCACTGCCCTGGGAAGATTCATATCTTCGTCGGCTAAACGGTGTACTCCGTTCTTTAAGAGGATGAGGAAGGGCGAGACTTTCAACTGGGGAGAAGACTGCCAATAAGCCTTCGAAGGGCTAAAAGCGTTCCTGACCAACCCGCCCCTGCTTAGCCATCCGTTGCCAGGTGAAAACCTATATCTTTATCTATCTACTTCTGGTGAAGCAGTTGCAGGAGCTCTGGTTCGGGAAGAAGGGACGCAACAGCTACCTGTCTACTATGTTAGCGAGGTTCTCAGGGGGGCAGATCTAAGGAAAGGACCGATCGAGCAGTTGATCATCGCCCTTATGATGTGTGCGAGGAAGCTCAGACCGTACTTCGAAGCGCACACCATTGTTGTCCGATCGGGCCACCCGCTCAGAAAAATCCTATAAACCCCCGACTTGGAAGGAAAAATGGTTGGCTGGGCAATCAAGCTACAATCTTGGGACGTGAGGTATGAGCCCAGAAAGGCAGTTAAAGCCCAAGCCTTGGCCGATTTCATTGCCGAGTTCGCTGGCAAAGAACCGCAAAATCAACCCAGATGGCGGCTCTAGGAAATGACGGTAGACAGAGCCGCGAATGACTCTCGAGGAGGAGTAGGCATAGTCATCAAAGGGCCCCTGGATATGATCATAAGGTACGCAATAAAGCTTGGTTTCAAAGCTTCTAACAATGTTGCAGAGTATGAGGCGCTCCTCCAAGGTTTGAGGCTGTTGCACGCTATCCGACCGGAATTTGTGGTCATCAGAAGCGATTCCTAGCTGGTCACCAGCCAAGTTCTGGGCACCTTTGGGGCTAAGGAAGCCACGATGGTCCAATACCTAGCAAAGGTCAAGACCGCCCTCGGAGTGCTTGAGGAAGTAGGCTCCGAATGGGACCTTCAGAAGGTGCCACGCGATCAGACATCAGAAGCCGATAGGATAGCGAAAGCCTCCGCTTCCGAGCAAACCACGATTTAAGGAGACGTTGCCGTCTTGAGTTTAACCTCTCCCTCCCTGGATGAGCCAGAGGTGATGGAGATCGATCAGGCAGATGAAACTTGGATGAGCCCTATCAAGCGATACCTCAAACGGGCCAGCTTCCGGAGGACAAGGACGAAGCCCGGAAGACATCGCGAAAATCCCTCAACTACTCCATCATCAATGGTGATTTGTACAAAAAGGCTTTCAGTTATCCCTGGCTTAGGTGCGTAACAGAGGAGGATGGAGATTACATCCTCAGGGAAATCCATGAGGGCATTTGCGGTGCACACGAGACAAGCAGAGCTATGGCCAGGAAAGCCCTTCAGATAGGGTATTACTGGCCCATTTTGCTTAAAGATGCCCAGGAAAAAGTGCGAAGATGCCCGCAGTGCCAAGTGCATGGGAGAATCATCCAACAGAGCACAAAGGATCAGCAGCCGATCGGAGTCGCCTGGCCGTTTGACCAGTGGGGCCTTGATATCCTGGGGCCTTTCCCCTTGGGAAAAAAGCAGATGAAGTTCCTTATAGTTGCGTTCGACCATTTCTCCAAATGGATCGAAGCCGAGCCGGTGGCCACCATCACAGCCGAGAGGGTCAAAAGCTTTGCGTGGAAGAACATCATCTGCAGGTATGGCTTGCCCAATGTTTTTATTGCGGACAATGGTAAACAGTTCGATAGCTCTACCTTCAGAGACTTCTGCCAAGGCCTGAGAATCAATTTGAGGTTTACGTCAGTGGCACATCCCCAAAGCAATGGAATGACCGAGGTCTCCAACCGGACCCTCGTCCAAGGGCTGAAAAAGCGACTGGCGGAGGCTAAAGGGAGCTGGATCGAAGAACTGCAAAGCGTCCTCTGGTCCTACAGAACTTCGCCAAGGGCAGGCACCCATCAGACCCCATTCTCTCTGGTCTATGGCACTGAGGCAGTGATCCCGGTAGAGATCGGATTCCCATCTTACTGATCGACACTTTATACCGAGCAGGCCAATGCCCTGGAAAGATGCCAAGACTTGGACCTGGCGGAAGAAAGAAGAGAAAACACCCACACTGAAATAGTCGCTTACAAATAGAGGATAGCCAGATACCATAACGCCTGAGTAAGGTCAAGAACCTTGAACGTCAGCGACCTCGTGCTTAGAAAAGCAGAGCTGGGTTCGGGGAACGCCGGGGTTGGCAAGCTTATGCCAAACTGGGAGGGACCCTATAAGGTTTCCAAGGTCTTAGGCCCGGGTACGTATAAACTTCGAACCGTCAAAGGGCGAGACATCCCAAGGAGCTGGAATGTGGACGTACTCAAAAAGTATCATTTGTAGTAACGTACCCGCATTCACCAGTTAATAAAAGATTTTTTTTATTATTCTGTTTATTGCATGCATCTGACCCGCGTACTAGAGTTGTTGTCTTGACCAGGTACGGAGCGCGGAAGGTACCTTCCCCCCCCCCTTAAAGGGCAATTTTAATCCATTAGGACCGATGTCTTTCCCGGTCCAAAGATATGGAAGCGATCTCGCAAACGTCGCACCACTAATATGCAAAAATAATGAGCTCATCATACGCCCGACGACCGATTCGATCTAAATTACGGAAATGGTCAATCGTAGGCGCTCGGACCGAAGAGGTTCCCGATCCAATGTTGCCAGAATTGGTCAATGGCAGACCACTTGCTCCCCGTTCGGATCTATCGACGGGTGTCGCCAGAATTGGTCAATGGCAGGCCACTTGCTCCCCGTTCGGATCTATCGATGGGTGCGGCAACACTCAACACTACGCGAGGCGGATACTCATGCAGCGACCCCAGGCCACCATGCAATTTTATGTAACGGCCACGGGTCAACATGCGATACACGCGAGGCGGATACTTACGCAGCGACCCTAGGCCACCATGCAATTTTATGCAATGGCCACAGGTCAACATGCGATACACACGCAGCGGTCCCAGGCCAATATGCAATCTTATGCAACGGCCACGGACCAACATGCGAATGAAGACTACGGCATCGGACTTTGGGATCCCCGATTGTTCACCGATCGCCTAACTCCTTTCAATTCAGGAAGTATCTGCAAACAAAGCACATAGATTATTCTGCCACATAAATAATGAAAATTGCCAAGGCACAGCACCTCACAAAAAAAAAAAATCCAATCAATTTTATTGAATTCGATTCCACTTGTACAGCTTATAATTATAGGAATAAAAGCATGAAAAACTCTAATCTTCTATATGTACAATGCCTTCTTCGACAGGAGTTGCGGAGCAGCCATCGTCAACCCCCGAGCTCGGTACCTGCGACTGTTCGGCCTGAGAGGAGCCGGAAGCAACTCGCTGAGTTGCAGCCTCCCCCTCAGAGACAGGTCCCCCTGGCAGACAGGATCGGGCGACATCACTTGAAGGGAAGGATTGGGAAGTCCCAGCAGGCGAAAGCCCCTCTCGAAGACCCGCTTCATCGTCACTAGCGGTAGGGTCGGGCAAAGCCGCGGGGTCCCCCATCCAGCTGAAGCCAGCATCAGGGAAACGCCTTTCGGCTTCCCGGATCAGACACGATAGAACCCCTGCCTGTGCCTCCGCCAGCTCCTCAAGAAGCTGCTCCTTCTGAGAGGCGAGCTATGCATCCAGTTCGACCCTCCAGGTGGCTTCCCTCTCCTGCATTGACACTCCCAATGCCTTCCGATCATTGCGCAAACGAATGCACTCGGCCCGAGCCTGATCCCGCTCCCCTTGGAGCCTAGCCCGTTCCAGTTTGAGGCTGGCATTCTCGCCGCTCAGCTCATGGCACTCAGCATCCAGCACAGTCACCCGACGCTCCAACCTCCGACCCTGAGCACCTGCAGCAGCCAAACGGGCATTATTGTCCTTCAAACGATCCACCTCGGCCTGACATTCTTCCATCTCCTGAGTAATGCGAGCGGCGCACTCCCTTTGAAGTTCAGCCACTTCCATACGGAGCATCGAGGCGTCCTTTCGGACGGCCTCATAGCGAGAGTTCACCTCTATCGTGTTCTGCGCTACAACATCAGCCCTTCCCTTCCAAACTCCTGCCATGAGGTGGAGTCGCTGAGTCCTCCGGCACACCTAACAAAAGGAAGGGGAAGAAGATAAGTAGACAAGGAAAAGACCCTGACGAGCTAACCCCAGTAAGTACTGACACTATGACAAGAAAATCTTACCTCCAGCAGCTGTTGGCTAAGCACATGGTACTCCCAGACCAGCTGGTTGTCGTCCGCAATCTCCGCATGGTCGCTCTTCCGAAGCAAACCTCGGAAGATAAAGCTCGCCACTTGGCTTGAGGACCAGTCTTTACCAAAGTGTTCCTCCAGGAACCCCCTGATGTGGGAGGGGCGTTTGCCGAACCTTTGATGCGACTCACCTTGAAGAGCACCGGCGCCGCTAGTAACAACCAGAGCCTCCCTCTCTTGACTCCCTTCCCTCGAGGGGTTTGCAACGGAAGAGCTGAAACAGTATATTTCCCTATCCGATCGGGGCAGGTCCGAAGCAGAGGTACTTCCTGGGGTCACCGCCGACAGAGGCACAGCGTGAATTGGGGCACCCTCGGTAGCCGCTAACCTCCATCTCTTCCTCTCCTGCTTGGCCTTTAAGTCGGCCTCGCATTTTAGCTCGGCTCGCTCAGCTAACATCTGCTTCAAATCCTTTCCACCGGCCATTTCAACTGTGTACAACACAACAGAGAAGATAAGTTGGTACGTTAAAATTTACCATTTCAGGCGGCGGAAGTTACTCTTTGAAGGCGAAAGGAGAGGGTACTTACTTGCTCCAAGAAGGTCTAAGGGAGTCGCGAAAAAAAAATGAGAAAGATTGCTGAATTGCGAAGAATTGAGAAGAGATTTTTCACAGAATAGAGCTAAGGGCAACAAGAAGTAAAGGGACAAAGCTTCAGAAAAATGCCTATTTATAGGCCTAAACTCCTCGAAATTCTCAGTGGCTCCACCATTAAAGCCCCGCCACGCGTCCAAAGACGTTACATAGAGAACCAAGCGTCGTCCTCGATACGCGAACAACAATCAATGGAAAATAACTTTATGAACAGACACATCCCTTCAGCTGGCGGCCTTTCCGAGTCCGTAACCCTGTTGATGAATGTTCCCGGATTGGGACAGCTCGAATGGGACCTCAAAAGCAACTTCATGCCCAATTGGACCTGTTGAGGGGGGACAAGTGATAACACAGCAAATATCATCTGCTTTCAGGCCCACAGAGTCGGCCCAAACACTGGCAAGGCTCAAGGCCCACAAGGCAAAGCAAACAGGCACGAGCCCCAAGGAGAGCCGATCGGACGATGTGACATTTCGTCCCATCAGCCGCCTGACACAAGGCAGTGATCACCTCAACCTCCTGCTCGCTGTCGTTTCGCCGGATACCTACTCTGACAGCTAGAGATCACTCCCCTAGGCACTCAAGTGCCCCTCAACATCTCTTATAAATAGCCCAGCAGCGATGGCCTCAGGTATTGAACCCTAAGCACTCTCTCTCTAAGCTTTCTCTCTCTAAAGTCACTGACTTAAGTTTCGGAGTGTTTACGCCCGGTCCGACCGGGCATTCTTACTTGCAGGTCGCTCTCACCTCCCTCTCCAGATAAAGACAATTCGACCTTTATCAGGAATGAATAGTTTAAAACTGGATTTGTAAATTTTAAATTAGAATCTAATTGAAACATATGTGAAAAATGGGAATGATTTCTATAATTGACCCAAAATATAAGTTCCCATATAATTGATTTGATAGCAAAGTGTATATGAAACAGTATCACCTTAATTCCTTCCTAATCCCTCTATTCCACTCCAACTATTGATTTAGTTTTTTTTTTCCATTTTTAGAATACACTTGATTCATTGTATTATACATGAGATAATATAATAGAGGACATGCTAACACGACTACAGTATTTGGTAACTTTTTTTTAAAAAAATAATAAGTGAATAATATAATACAGTATAAACTCCATTATGCCATATACACTAGAGATAATAATACACAATTAATCCATGAATTCATATAATACGGTAAAAATCATATTATACTAAACTGAGCCAAACTTCTTCCATCTTCTTCCTATTTCCGGCATCTCTTTTGTCTCCGATACATTTCCATTGATCTCTTTTTTTATTTTTAAATTCAATTGTTCTATTTTTTTTTTGTTTTTTATTCAACAGTTTAATTTATGATCTATTCATTGATTTTTATTCATCAAATTCATGTGAAATTTAAATTTGCTTGTTGGAATTTTATTCAATTATTCAATTTTTTGATTTGTTGTTGTGATCAAAGCCATGTTTGCTTTCCCATATAGTACATGGGATAGCATTTATTTAATACGGTGTTTTTCTTAATCTCCACTTTTTCTCATTTTATACAAATTCTATTTTATTGTTTTATTATCATTTTTATTTTGCGAATATATATTTTATGTGTCATAATAGTTTGTTAAATTTATTTAGTTTTATTATTATTATTATTATTATTATTATTATTATTATATGTTAAATCCTTTTTTTTTCATGGTTTTCTACTTCTGGGCCACTGTTGCATATTGGGTTATGGCTAAAATAATAATGATGAAATTTATTTATTTTGATTTGTTATTGGACCATGTATAAAATTATTAATTGTAGCACATTTGTTAATATATTTCAATTATGTAATTGAAAGTTATTAATTAAATTGTTTGTTTGATTGTTAATTTATTTACTATTATATATTCATGTTTCAAGAAATTTATGCACTTTCTTTAAAAAAATTGTATTTTACAATCATTTTTTTTGTCTAAATCGGTAATATTAAAAATAATTTAATTTTGCATGTTTTTTAATTTTGTTTAAAAATAATACAATATACTATTGTGCACCAAACACAGTATAAAATATTACAAGCTAATATAATATTGTACCAAACGCTGTATACTATAATACAGGCTAATACTATACAGACTAATACTATACAGGTTAATACTATACATGCTAATACTATACAGGATAATACAATACAGCAAACCAAACATGCCCAAAATGTTGAAAATTATTAACCTAATCAACAAGATTAGGTGATCGATCACCTTATTAAGAGTGCATTCTGCCAGTTCTCGGCGATGACAATATTCTCTTGGAATGCTGGCTCAATTTCCATGCAAAGTTCCTTCATATCAAAAATTATATTTTATAATAATTTTTTTATTTAAATTAGTGACCACAAAAATAATTTTATTTGTTTATTTTTTATTTTTTTTTTAAAATAATACATTACGACATTATGTACCGAATATAGTATAAAATATTACAGATTAATACAATTTTGTACCAAATACAGTATATTATAATACAAACTAATGCTATACACGTTAATACTATATATGGTAATACTATACAGGCTAATATAATATAGTGAACCAAACATGCACTTAGTATATTTAACAAAAACAAGTAACTATTACTTTTTTTAAAATCTTACCCCTATCTCTTGTTATTTTCACTGCATTTATATATATATATATATATATATATATATATATATATATATATATATATATATATATATATATATATATATATATATATATTTTTAAGGAATACTCCATTTATATTAGGCAAAATGTATCACCAAACTCTTGAATATTTCGAAATTTTATTATTTAATTTTTATATTTTTATTTTGTAACATTAAGTCCCTTACTTTTATTTTTTATTCATTAAACTCTCGATAGACGAAAAATATGAAATTGATCAGTACAACCTAGCTATTTTATGCATTTCTGTTATATGTATCTCTATCTGAATTTGATGTGTTTTATTTAATACTTTTGTGAATTTAAGATTGAAGTACCAATTAAAAATACTAGGTAATTTAAAATTGACACAAAATAAGCAGATGCACATTAAATTGAAGTTCAGATGCAGATACTAAATAAGTGCCAAATGGAACGTCTAGTTTAATTTTATGTTTTCTATCCATTAAACACTTAATGTATAAATAAATAAAAGTTTAAGGGTTCAATTAAAGTATAAAAACTTAATAGAAAAAATTTTAAAAAAAAATTAGGAGTTTGTTGGTAGATTTTTCCTTTATATTGTATATACTTTGTCACATTTTTATATTTTAATAATGAAATGATAATTTAATGAACTATAAATATTTTTGGATAATTGTATTTTTGAAAATATTCTTTCAGTGTTTTGCAATCATCCTAAAAAGTAGACCTATCAAGTGTAGCCCAAACCCAAAAAAACCGCCCAACCCACCCAAATAAAATAGACCAAAACCTAACCCAACCCAAAAAATACCCAATTGGGTTAAACCAAAAATGACCCACTAAAAACTCAACCCGTTTAGGCCCCTTTAAGGTGCCCAACGGGTCTGTTCCCAACTTTCTTTAAAATACCATCCACTTGTTATTAGGGCTTTTAAAACAAAACGTTTTTAATCTAGTTGGCAAATGAATGGTAAATGAATTAGGTTACATAGAATTGTTCCATAATTCAAATAAGTTGTTATAAAAAATGAATTAGGTCGCGAATTGTATTAAATTTTATGTTATGTATAAATAAATAAAAGTTTAAGGGCTCAATTAAAGTATAAAAACTTAATAGAAAAAATTTTTAAAAAAAATTAGGAGTTTGGTGGTAGATTTTTCCTTTATATTGTATATACTTTGTCACATTTTTATATTTTAATAATGAAATGATAATTTAATGAACTATAAATATTTTTGGATAATTGTATTTTTGAAAATATTCTTTCAGTGTTCTGCAATCATCCTAAAAAGTAGACCTGTCAATTTTAGTCCAAACCCAAAAAAACCGCCCAACCCGCCCAAATAAAATTGACCAAAACCTAATCCAACCCAAAAAATACCCAATTGGATTAACCAAAAAATGACCCACTAAAAACTCAACCCGTTTAGGCCCCTTTAAGGTGCCCAACGGGTCTATTCTCAACTTTCTTTAAAATACCATCCACTTGTTATTAGGGCTTTTAAAGCAAAACGTTTTTAATCTAGTTGGCAAATGAATGGTAAATGAATTAGGTTACATAGAATTGTTCCATAATTCAAATAAGTTGTTATCAGAAATGAATTAGGTCGCGAATTGTATTAAATTTTATGTTATTATTTTTTATTTTTTAAATAAATTTATTAAAATAAAATTATACTATCAAAGTATTTTTTGTTACATTCACATTATATAAAAAAAATAGAAAATTACAAATAATATAAATAAACTTTATTACATTTGACATTTTATTATTCTTTATTTTATTATTCTTTAATCTAAACTGGAGAATTTCTATAAAATTATCATTAGTTCTACTACTAACTCATTCTCCCTATTATGCCAAAAATATTTCATATTTTATTATGTATCTGGAGCATTCAATATATTCTAAAAATAATTGGCATTGTTTATCTTCAATTTAATTTGTTCAGTTGCTTAAAAATTATTTTCAAAAATAAAAGTTATTTAATTTTATTTGAACATGACAAAAAACAAAAAAAAAAAAATTATATGGTCATAATTTTTTAATTTGATTTTTAATTAATCTAAAAATAATAATTAATTTTGTTTAATTTAGTTTTTTTAGATAGTTATTATAAAATTAATTAATTAAAACAATAAAAAATTATTATTAATTTTACTAATATTAATTACTAGATAAAAACTGAAAAATATTTTGAGAATTATGGAATTGATTTTGAGCTCACAAATTAAGGGACCCGTTTGGGCCATACGACCATTGAAAAATACTAGTCACGGTCTTTCCCCTCTGTGAATAGTGCACTCGGGGTAGAAATTATCTCTGGAAACGAAAAATATTTTATTTGACCATCGAAAAATACTAATCACGGTGAGTCTAGTGGTAAAATTTGGAGTGAAAATGAGTTTAAATAGATGTCTAAAAGTAAAAAATAAAAAAAAGTCCTGAGCCGTATTAAGGGATCCCGTTTTGACTAAATTTTGACCGGGCTTCTAAAAATAGTAAATGATCTCCAAAAATTATTTTAAGCATATGAAGAAGCTTAAAATAATATTTAGAATCTTTTGATAATGAAAAATTAAATTTACGGTAACAGTGAAAATTATCGAATCGGACCGATTTGAGTGAACCAATCCCGAAAACGGATTCTGATTGATTTGAAAATTGTTGTGGAGGCTTAATTTATTATTTTGAGAATTATGGAATTGATTTTGAGCTCGCATATAAACAAACACATCATCAAATGGGTGTCGACCCACATCTCGACCCATTTTGGTGTCTACCCGGCCTGTTTGGGTCATCCGATCCATTTGAGTTAATATTTTTTTTAGTAGTCGTTTTACTATTCTGTTATTATATTTAGAATATTTTTTCGTTAAAAAATGGGTCAAATGGGTCGACCCATATTTCGGCCCATTTGGGCCTCTATCGGGCCCGTTTGGGCTATATGACCCATTTGACCTAATATTTTTTTAATAGTTGTCATTTTAGAATTCTGTTATTATATTTAAAATTTTTTTCTTTAAAAAATATGTCAAATGGATTGACTCACATATCGGCCCATTTGGGCCTCCATGCGACCCATTTGGGCCATCACTTGATCCATTTAGGCCAATATTAATAGTTTTTTTTATATCCCGTTATTATAATGATAATTATTTTCATTAAAAAAATTGGTCAAATTTTTAGCTTATGGGTCAATTCAAACCGCCCATTTGGGTATTTGATCCATTTATGACTCATGTTTTTTGGTCCATTTATGACCCGCTCATTTATGACCCAATCCAAATCCGCCTAATCCGTTCAATTTGTCACCTCTACTAAAAAGACAAGTGAAATGGAATAGGGAGACTAAATTAAATTAAAGAGGAAAATTTAGTTAAACATAGGGATAAAAAAGGTCGTCTGGTATAATTTGAGTATTTGTGAATCTTTCAGTTTCATTTTGAAAGTCCCGTTATTTTCAAAATCAAGTCTTATTATTATATTAAAAATTTTAAAAAATTTGGTACAATTCTTCTAAAAAATTTAGGATATAATTTGGTATGATTTTTTTTGTATTAAATAATACAATGCAAGACAATTAGATATTTCAAATAATTCAATTTTTTTCAAATTCTAATAAAATATATAATATTATCGACAAATATAACTAACATATAAAAACATTCTACAATTCAGCTTATATATCAGTCAACTTATAAAAATATAACCTCAACTTAATTATCAAATACTTAATCATTTTATAAAAATGTTTCAAAATTCACATATAAAGTAAATTGTACTTAATAAAACTCTATTTAAAAATTTGTAAAAAAAAAAATACGCATGTAATAAACCATTAATAAGTTGTTGTTATTATTGTTATTATTATTATTATTATTATTTTAATAATAATTAAATTATCATTTTGAATCAATTTATAACATTACTATTTTAATTTAATGCATTAAATTACAAATATTTATGAATTTAAGTTTGCATAGTAAACGTAGAATAGAAATTATAAATAATATTATCTATAAATTATTAGTATTATTTTAAATATAATAATTAAATAAATGTTTGAATACAAGGTTTTTTGGTTTGATTTGGTTTTAGAATAATTTATATAATTCAATATGATTTTTAATTCGGTTATAAATAAAAGATCTAGATTCGTTTACCAAATTAAAGTTAGTGGTATAATTTGATTCGATTTTAATAAAAAAAAAATTTAATGGTATAATTCAATTTTAAATTTTTTTTTTTAATATTTCGGTTCTGTTCGGAAAAATCTAAATCCTAATACAACACTAATTAGACACTATTCATGAGTTTTTTTTACGAGACAAATCAATGAAAGAATAGCACATATGAATAATTATTTCACTTTTTTTTTAACCTATTTTATTTGTGATTAGAGGTGGCAAAATGGGTGGGTTGGGTCATAAATGGGCGGGTCATAAATGGGTTGGGTCATAAATGGGTAAAAAATATATGGGTCATAAATGGGTCAATACCCAAATGGGTTGAGCGGGTTTGGGTCGACCCATTTTGACCCATGTTTTTAACGAAAACTAATTTTTAATATAATAACGGGACGGAATATAGGTCGATCTATTTGATCAATTTTTTAATGAAAAATAATTCTCGATATAATAATAAAATACTAAAAAAATTATTATAAAAAATGTTATGCCAAATGGATTAGGTGACCCAAATGGGTTGGTGGAGGCCTAAACGGGCCGGAATGTGGGTCGACCATTTGACCCATATTTTTAACGAAAAATAATTTTCGATATAATAACAGGATACTAAAAGAATTATTATAAAAAATATTGGTTCAAATGGATTTGATGACCCAAATGGGTCGGTGGAGGCCTAAATGGGCCGGAATGTAAGTTGACCTATTTGACTCATAATTTTAACGAAAATTAATTCTCGATATAATAATGAAATACTAAATGGACAAGTATAAAAAATGTTATCCCAAATAGGTCCGTAGATGATAAATGTGCCGAAATATGTGTCGACCATTTGATCAATTCTATTGAAAATTATTTTTAAATAAAAAAATTGATCAAATAAATCGATCCATATTTCGGTTTGATCAACTAAAAAATTAATTTAACAAAAATATTAGATATATTTATACATATTTATAATATTTTAATTTCACCATGATTGTTCGATTTAACCCTTATATTAAATTTTTATATACTTGTAATAGAATTTAAATTTTCAATTGTTGTGGATTAATGTTCAATTTTTATATACCTGTAATAGAATTTAATTTATATATGAATATGATTTCTTAATATACAGAGAAGTTAATGTGAGCTGAGAATGAAAAATTATGGGATCGGATTGCGTATCAACATTTTTTTCAATTTTCCATTGGCTATCCATATTTTCATAATAATTATGTCAAAAGTTGCTAAATGAAATGAATTATTACCACTAAAGAATGTAGGTAGTACCAGTTAAGTTATTTCCAAAGCACTTAGTAGTTTATCAGTTAAGTGATTTGGGATTTTCACAAAAAAAAAAAATACTTTATAAACTTTAATGTTATTTTCATGTTAATTACTGATTTTTTTTTATTCATTAAAAATATACGAATTCAAGTTAGAAAAAAAAATATTCCCCAGACAACTAACGAAGAAACATGGAATTAAAAGCATGCGCAAGAATATTAGGTCAAAAGCCTAGCTAATGCAGTAATGCATACATTTCAGCCGACACATGAAAATATAATTAGTGATGACCCGTTGGGTATAGGAGTCAGACCCAGTTGGGTTGGATTCTAGGTGGGTTGATTTTTGATGGGTTTAAATGGGTCATTTTTTAATTGGGTTGGGTTTGGGTCAGTATTTTTTAGTTGGGTTTGGGTGTATTATTGGGTTTGGGTCAATTTTTGACAGGCCTATTTGTGATGACACTTTACCATTAACCAGATATGTGTTCCAATTAAACCTTTTACAAAATTCGGTGCTGCATCAACTAATAATAACTCAAGAAAAGGGTTGCCGAAAAGAAGTTGACTTAGTGGAGTTATTTGATATCATCCAAACTAAAAATCTTGCAAAAAAATCGCCGAGAAATAGGCTTTGAACAATCAGATCGACTAAGAGGTGTTTTCGTGTCCTTCAAGAACCACATGGTCGCCATCAACATAATAACATCAAACATAGTATTCCGAAACAATACTATAACTGACCAAAACTTCATCAAATAATATCTCCAAAATCCTTTCACATCAGCCTTTGATTCTCTCGTCATATGAAAGGATGGCAATGACTGAGGATCTGATAATTTTCGAGTCGAAGAAAGCAACTGAAACAAGAGAGTGAAGCCATCGCCAATAGAATGGTGCACACGAAATATACGAACAGATTCGTAATCAGGAGTGCCAAGATTGTTTAGAAGATGAGCTTCCCATAAAGGCTTGGTGATGTCCATATCAGGCATTTTGGAAATATTTGAAAGGTAATTTTCTAAGAATGTGTGAGGTGACTCTAAGTTTGGCTTCACTTCTCGTATTATCATATGCTTTTCTATGTTTGATGCATGTTTTCACCCATTTCATCTTCCCAGTTTTTGCATCAGCAACCTGCATTTCATGCATTGTCACCTAACTTATACTTTAATAATAAGTCTGTCATAAAAAAAAATTTGCATTCCACAAAAATATCTCAACTTCAGAATCAATTTAGCTCAAAAATAATGAATCCAATAAGCTTGAAATATTCCAAAAATATCACATGAACCTTTCATAACATATCATGCTTCCAGTACCAAATTAATGATATAATATTTTTTTTTGACTGAATCGTTATTAAGGTATAAATTCAATGATTATAGATATAATTAACACTTGAAATTGGTAAAATGAAAGTATTAACTGCAAGCTAGAGAAAAGAGGATTGGTAAGTAAAAAATGAAGGAATTCCTTAACAAAATGCATAATTTCTAAGAAAATTCTCAGAATCCATAGTAAGCTTAGGAAGTTTCTTCCAATTAGAAAACAAAATGCATAAATTCGAATGTATAGGGCTGATATAGGGACAAAGATGTATATGGCGTTTTTAAGAAAAGTATTTCCGGGTTTAGCGTGTTTTGGAGAATTATTTTGGGTTTGGGGTACGTCAGAAACCGCAACTGACAGTTGCAGTTTCTGAACGAGGGACCCACTGTTGGCTCAAAAGGCTAATTTATAAGTTTTGATGTATTAATAAAATATTTGCACTTAACAAAATTGGGTTTCTCCTTAGAATTTATATTGCAGGTCCAAGTTTCAGATACTGATGCAGCGTATTCTATCAAGTACAGAACAGACGTGTTCGTGTTCTACATTTGTTAGAACAGACCTACAGCAATGAAGGTTTATTAGGAAATAAAGTTTGTAAAATCATCTTTGAGGAATCCACACACTCACAGCACGTTAATTGCATTATTTTCTGCATTTAACATATTTTACAAATCACATCTTCATTCAAATCAAATTTATTTCTTTCCTAAAATGAATTTTTCACAATTATAATTTTTGAGTATGGAAAGAAAGCTTTTCATTGAATCTGATTTTTCTTATTTAAAGAAACTTAAAATCTGAAGAAATTTTCTTTCAATCAGATATTCATTTACTAAAAACAATAATCTTTTCAAACAAAAAAACATTTTTGAATTGTTGTTCACACCTAACAGCTATATTTTTTCAACTATAAAAATAATTGTTGTTGGTGTGTTCAAGCAAGTGAGTGGAAAACGTTTTTGTTCTAAAGTGTATTTTATCTTGTAAGTTTTTCATTCCTTCATGTGCTTACACGATCACATCTCCTCAATATGATTATAGTTTTTATATTGTAATCATGTTAGTGAGGTTTATCAAATTTGTGAAATAAAATGGTGAGGATAGGTTGCTAGAACCTAGGAAAATAAACTAGCAAGTGTTTAGGTTCTTTTACTTGGGAAAAACGGCTAAGTGTTTTGATCATTTTACTTTGGAAAAATGATTAAGTATTTTTATAGTTTTCACTTGGGAAGAAAAACTTGGGGTAGCTACTTGTAATAGGCTTTTGACTCTTGCCCGTAAATAGAGTCACATTAGAAAGAGAGAAACTTTTAAGACGGGTTGTCTTAAGGAGAGGATGTAGGCGGTGGCCGAACCTCTATAAATCACGGTGTTAAATTCTCTATCCCTTACTCTCTTTTTATTTTGTGCTCTATAATTTTTATGATGAAATTAGCTGTTCTGTATCTGTTCTGTGTTCTATAGAACAGAGTCAGAAAATCACATGTGTTCTGGAAAAACGGGATGAAATTGATTTTTCTAAATTAATTTATCCAATGAAAGTCTGATTTTTTGCCACTAATAATTTCGTCCATATGTGTAGTTTTTAATGGTAAAGGGTAATTAAAAAATTATTTAAAGTAAATTGCATGAAATGGATTTATTATGATGATGGTATTTTGCATATCAACTGTATGTGTTCTAATATATCCAGATCACGAAAAAATTATGAAATGATCTATTCACCCCCCCTCTAGATCATATATTTGGGACTCACATTTGGTATCAGAGCAGGTCTCTTTATTTACAGGTTTAACCACCAAGAGAGATTCATTCAAATGGCTGGAACGAATCAATTTGTTGAAGAAAACCAAAATGTAGTAAGTGATTCTAATTTTGATTTTCTTAAAGGATATTTTTAAAGAGGTTTGCATGAAATATGATAGAGTAAAGGAAAAGAATTTTAATATCTTTGTTATCTATCATGCATCAGAATAAGATCATAAAATTTTGCAAGGCTCACGTGATATTTTTTTTAAAAAATAAAATGTGAAAAATTGTTGCATTATTCTCATGGTAAACTTAAAAAAAAAATTATCTAAAGTTGCTTGAAGATTAAAATGAACTTAATATTAAATTATATGATTGTGTGGAATTTGGACGAAAGTTGCTGATTTAAATGTCAAGACTGCAAAAGTAAATAATATTAAGAGATTTATCCAAAGCTGTAGTAAGAAATGAGAAAATGGTTAAATAAGATAGCTGATCATTCTTCTGCATTTTTTTTATCCCAAGTTGATTATACTTTTTGTGGTAAAAATGGTCATTTTACGAAGAATTATTTTCACAAAAAGAAAGGAAAGGTAAAATGGATTGAATTAGAAACACTTGTTGCAAAAAACTAACCTCTAAGGACCCAAAATAAATTGGGTACCTAATCATTATTTTGCAGGTTTGTCTAAAGAGCAATGTGAATAACAAATGGTACCTTGATAGTGGTTGCTCAAGACATATGACATGGGACAAAAAAAAGTTTGCTGAACTCTCTATGAAAGATGGAGGGACTGTCAGTTTTGGTGACAAAAATAAAGGCAAAATTATTGGTGTTGGAACTGTTGGAACCAACCCACGTATCGAAGATGTTTCACTAGTGAAGGGATTGAAATATAATCTTCTTAGTGTAAGTCAGTTATGCGATAAAAATAGAAGGGTTATCTTTGAAATAAAAGACTGTAAGGTTGAGGATGCAAACTCAGGTAACATTGTTCTTACTGGCCATAGAACTGGAAATATTTATCAAGTAAGTTTGGATAAAAATGAAAATAATAATAACTCAACTTGCTTAATTTCAAATGATGATCAAAATTGGATATGGCATAAAAGACTAGGTCATGCAAGTTTACATGCTATTAAAAAATTATCGAAAAAGGACTTAATTGTTGGCTTGCCTAAAATTAATTTTGATAAGAAATATATATGTGAAGCATGTCAACTTGGTAAGCAAACTAGAAGTTCATTTAAATCCAAGAAAGAAATTTCAACTAAAAAATGCTTAGAAATATTGCATATGGATTTATTCGGACCAATTTCTCCATCTAGTTTAAAAGGAAAGAGTTATGTATTTGTTATTATTGATGATTACTCACGTTTTACTTGGACACTCTTTCTTGCACATAAACATGAGACGTTTGAAGCCTTCAAAAAGCTGGCGAAGAAAATTCAAAATGAGAAGGGATATCACATTGTCAAAATCCGAAGTGATAATAGAGGTGAATTTGTTAACAAAGAATTTGATGATTTTTGCTCAAGGGAAGGAATAGATCATAACTTCTCGGCACCAGGGACTCCACAACAGAATGGAGTAGTAGAGAGGAAAAATAGAACATTGCAGGAGATGGCACGAACCATGTTAAATGAAAATAGTATGCCAAAATATTTTTGGGCTGAAGCAGTGAACACATCAAGCTATATTATCAACAGAGTTTTAATTAGAGCAATTCTAAATAAAACTCCATATGAGCTGTGGAAAGGGAGGAAGCCAAACATCAGTTATTTTCACACATTTGGCTGTAAGTGTTTTATTTTAAATGACAAAAATAATCTAGGAAAATTTGATGCTAAATCTGATGTAGGTATTTTTCTGGGTTATTCACATAAAAGAAAAGCGTATAGAGTCTATAATAAGAAAACACACATGGTTGAAGAGTCAATTAATGTTAAATTTGATGAGATTGATGTCTACACTGGAGAAAGGTGTGTTTCTGATGATGAGACATGAAATAAAGATGAGAAAATTCAGAAGAAAGATCAAATAGAACTGAGATCTGATCAAAATAGAACTGATGAGACAGAACTACTAGATGCAGTAGAACACGTTGAACCAGAACAGAACACTGATCTACAAAAGGAATGGAATGTTCATAAAAATCATTCAAAAGAAGATTTGCTAAGCAGTCCATCAACAGGGATGATGACCAGAAGACAACTAAGAGAATTTTGTGGTAACGTTGCTTTTGTTTCTCAAATTGAACCAAAGAATATTGAGGAAGCTCAAGATGACAACAATTGGACTCTTGCTATGCAAGAAGAATTAAATCAATTTGAAAGAAATAAGGTATGGTCTCTTGTTCCCAAACCGAAAAATCATTCAATTATTAGTACAAAGTGGGTCTTTAGAAACAAGCTAGATGAATAAGGAAATGTGATAAGAAATAAAGCAAGGCTTGTGGCTCAAGGCTACAATCAAGAAGAAGGTATCGATTTTGATGAAACATTTGCACCAGTTGCACGTTTATAAGCCATTCGTATTCTATGTGCATTTGCATGTTTTACGAAAATTAAACTCTATCAAATGGATGTTAAAAGTGCATTTTTAAATGAATACTTAAATGAAGAAGTCTATGTTGCACAACCACCTGGTTTTGAAAACAATGAATTTCCAAATCATGTTTATAAATTGACAAAAGCTTTGTATGGTTTAAAATAAGCTCCAAGAGCTTGGTATGAAAGACTTTCAAGTTTTTTAATAAAGCATGACTTTGCTAGAGGAAAAGTTGATAATACATTGTTTATAAAGCATAAAGAAATTGATATCATGCTTGTGCAAATATATGTGGATGATATTGTATTTGGTGCTACTAACATCTCAATGTGCAAGGAATTTGAAAAATTAATGAAAGAAGAATTTGAGATGAGCATGATGGGAGAACTAACCTTCTTTTTGGGGCTGCAAATTAATTAGAATAAAGATGGAATCTTTATTAGCCAAGTCAAATATACAAAAGAATTACTGAAGAAATTCAAAATGATGGAGGCAAAGATAGTCAGTACACCAATGAGTCCATCAATTAAGCTTGATCCTGATGAGAAAGGTAAAAATGTGGACCAGAAGCTTTACAGAGGAATGATTGGGTCACTACTATACTTAACTGCCAGTAGACCTGATATACACTTTAGTGTATGTCTATGTGCTCGATTCCAGTCAAATCCAAAGGAGTCTCATCTATCAGCAGTAAAACGAATTCTGAGATACTTGTTGGGAACTCAAAATATTGGTTTATGGTATTTTAAAGACTCGAGATTTAATCTTGTTGGTTTTTCAGATGCTGACTTTGCAGGTTGCAGAATTGAGAGAAAAAGCACTTCTGAAACATGTCAATTATTAGGACAATCTCTCATTACATGGTCTAGCAGAAAACAACACTCTGTTGCCTTATCAACTGCAGAAGCAGAGTACATAGCTGTAGGAAGTTGTACTGCACAAATTCTTTGGATTAAGCAACAACTAGTTGATTATGGTTTTGAGCTTAAGGAAATACCTATTTATTGTGACAATACCAGTACGATAAATCTCACAAAAAATCCAGTGATGCACTCAAGAACAAAACACATTGAAATAAGACATCATTTCATACGAGATCATGTTCAAAGAGGAGACATTGCATTGAATTATGTTTCAACTGAACATCAATTAGCTGATATCTTCACCAAACCATTGAAGGAAGAACAATTTTACAAGTTAAGAAGAGAATTGGGCATGGGTATGTTAGAAAATTCATCTTAAAAAGGTAATCATATTCTCTTCAAAAAATTTATTTTTCTTTCGTGTGTTTAATATTTTTTGTGTTTTGAAGAAATGATATGCTTTAAATGTCAGCATTATTCGTGTTTTATATGTAATGTGTTGAATTAATTTTACAGACTGATCTCATACTCTCTTTTTCTTCAAAAGTGTCAGTTATGGAAAATCAGTTTTTATCCTATTTTAATGGAGATATTTTAAGGGCATAAAAAGGAAAAGTTGACTTCTTTCCTTTTAGTCATTTTTTTTTCTTTAAATAACTTTCCATTTTTTTTTAAAAGTCCATCTTTTAATATTTGAAAAGTACAGCTTTTTCACCTACCACCTCTTCTTTTATCTCTTTTTCTCTTTCGTCGATTTACTTCCTCAAACCCCAATTTACTTTCAATGACTTGCTCTCTGGAGGAATTAATTTCGACACCGCTCACAAATCAAAGCGATCATCATCTGTCGTGCCTCTTACTTCAGTCGCCTCTAGCCAATTTGAGTCAAAGCAGATTTTTTTCATCTTCTATTCTCTCTTGGCCAACCATAAGATCTATTTTGAATTCTCCAGTAAAGAAAAGGCGCACTGATTGCTTCAAATGGCTTCTTGATTATGTGGGTCTGATGAATTGAGTTGATTATTGGGTAACAAAGTATTGGGTTGTACTATTTAAGGTATGGCTTGATTGATTTTGATTTTAATTGATTATGCAGAATTATAATGGAGAAAAATGATTATATTTGCTTGATTAATTGTGAATTATTCATTTGATTATGCAGAGTTGTGATGATATTTTAGTTTATGCAAAAAATTAAATGTGCAGATGGGAAAAATTAATATGTGCAAAGTTGTGATATTTTAACTATATGCAGAATTTTGGTTGTGCAATTGTGCAGAATTTTTATGATAGATATGCAGAATTTTTGTGTGCAGAATTGTGTGTGAATATTGACATTATGCTGCAGATTTTTTGATTTTACTGCAAAATATATGCAGATTTGTTATTATGCAGCAAAAATAAATATATGCATATATGATTATAATGTTATGCAATCAAATGTGCTTGATTTGTACAAAATGCTGTTGAACTAATTTGAAGTGTGCAAATTTAAGTTTTTAATTGTGCAGCAAATTGTATTATGCAGTAGACTTGATTTTTGCATGTTGAGCTGAAAGATATTGAGATTATACAAACTTACTTTTGTACAGGTTGATATTATGCATAATTAATAATATGAATTGCTTCTTCGATTATGCCTAATCTTGAATATTTAGTTAGAATGCCTATCTGATTCTGATTTCTTTGAAGCAAAATATTTTGATTATTATGCATAATTGATGATCATTTAGTTTTGTGTGATCTTGTGTGCTTGATTGTTAATATGCTTGAAGATGTTTGATTTATGCTTATGCAAGTTGAATTGTAAAAATGATAACATTATGCAGGTTGAATTAAACATATGCTTAATTTGTGAGAATGCTTGATTTTTATTATCTTGCTATATTGATTTAAATTATGCAACATGCTATCAATTTTGAATTATGCATTATATTGATTTTGTGAAATATTCATTTTGAATTATACAACAAATTATCATTGTGCAGAATGAATGTGTTTGCTGTTATATCATAATATATGGTATGCAATATAATGTAATCATGCAAGTTTATAATTGATCGAAATTATTTTCAAAGGCATACATTCAGGGGGAGAATGGTAAAATAATTATTTGATCTTGGTCTTGATACTGAGCATGCAGATTATTTTGATCAGATAATTTAGATTATGCAGGATGAAATTTGCAGGTTGGACAAGATTTTATTTATGCAGAGGATAATTGATTGATAATGACTTGATGCTTAATTATTTAACTTGATTATTTTTAATCAAATTTTTAGTTGAGCATTCAACTATGCAGAATAAATGGGTAAGTTGTGCAGATGCAAAATGATTATTTGATCTTGATATGCTTGATCTTGATTATGCTGATGTGATTAAAATTAAAAAATACATTATATGCAGGGCTGATATGCTAATTATCTTATGCAAGAAGTGATTTATATATATGATCTATTCTTACACTTTTTGTTGATGACAAAAAGGGGGAGAAGATATGCACAGGAGAAGAAACGCATATGTGATGTATTGTTGATCTTTATTGCATGAAATTGATATCTGAATATTTATGCTTCATTATTTGATTATCTTCTTGTTTAAATTGTTTTTGAGCATATATTCAGGGGAAGCATTTAAAACCTTGTTGATTAATTATTTTTGAGCATATATTTAGGGGGAGCTTTAGTTTAACTAAATAAATGTTTTGTCATCATCAAAAAGGGGGAGAATGTTGGCTCAAAAGGCTAATTTATAAGTTTTGATGTATTAACAAAATATTTGCACTTAACAAAATTGGGTTTCTCCTTAGAATTTATATTGCAGGTCCAAGTTTCAGATACTGATGCAGCGTATTCTATCAAGTACAGAACAGACGTGTTCGTGTTCTACATTTGTTAGAACAGACCTACAGCAATGAAGGTTTATTAGGAAATAAAGTTTGTAAAATCATCTTTGAGGAATCCACACACTCACAGCACGTTAATTGCATTATTTTCTGCATTTAACATATTTTACAAATCACATCTTCATTCAAATCAAATTTATTTCTTTCCTAAAATGAATTTTTCACAATTATAATTTTTGAGTATGGAAAGAAAGCTTTTCATTGAATCTGATTTTTCTTATTTAAAGAAACTTAAAATCTGAAGAAATTTTCTTTCAATCAGATATTCATTTACTAAAAACAATAATCTTTTCAAACAAAGAAACATTTTTGAATTGTTGTTCACACCTAACAGCTATATTTTTTCAACTATAAAAATAATTGTTGTTGGTGTGTTCAAGCAAGTGAGTGGAAAACGTTTTTGTTCTAAAGTGTATTTTATCTTGTAAGTTTTTCATTCCTTCATGTGCTTACACGATCACATCTCCTCAATATGATTATAGTTTTTATATTGTAATCATGTTAGTGAGGTTTATCAAATTTGTGAAATAAAATGGTGAGGATAGGTTGCTAGAACCTAGGAAAATAAACTAGCAAGTGTTTAGGTTCTTTTACTTGGGAAAAACGGCTAAGTGTTTTGATCATTTTACTTTGGAAAAATGATTAAGTATTTTTATAGTTTTCACTTGGGAAGAAAAACTTGGGGTAGCTACTTGTAATAGGCTTTTGACTCTTGCCCGTAAATAGAGTCACATTAGAAAGAGAGAAACTCTTAAGACGGGTTGTCTTAAGGAGAGGATGTAGGCGGTGGCCGAACCTCTATAAATCACGGTGTTAAATTCTCTATCCCTTACTCTCTTTTTATTTTGTGCTCTATAATTTTTATGATGAAATTAGCTGTTCTGTATCTGTTCTGTGTTCTATAGAACAGAGTCAGAAAATCACATGTGTTCTGGAAAAACGGGATGAAATTGATTTTTCTAAATTAATTTATCCAATGAAAGTCTGATTTTTTGCCACTAATAATTTCGTCCATATGTGTAGTTTTTAATGGTAAAGGGTAATTAAAAAATTATTTAAAGTAAATTGCATGAAATGGATTTATTATGATGATGGTATTTTGCATATCAACTGTATGTGTTCTAATATATCCAGATCACGAAAAAATTATGAAATGATCTATTCACCCCCCCTCTAGATCATATATTTGGGACTCAAACCCACCTGAGTCGGATAGCAATTAACACTGATACCGCAGGCTCACCTGCGGTATTCGCGTCTGAAACTGCAACTGTCAGTTAATCTGTCCCTAATTAACGATGAAAATATGTCCGTCGCTAATTTGTGTTTTTTTTGTAATGCGCAATGCTTAGTGGTGGATACACATATAATATTTCCCATTAACCAATACGCACACATGTATTCACACATTCATGCACTATCAAGCTTATGCTTTAATTATATTAATTTTCTTTAGTTTTCTTAATCAATTTACATCCTAATCTTCAATACTTACTATTACTCATTACTGTGTTATGGTTATTGTTACCTTTATTATCACTTTCTTTTATTTATACTTCATTATTATCCTTATAATCACTATTATTGTTATTATACTTGCTATAACGTTTTATTAGCTTTCAGTTTCACTTCTTATTAATTTCTATTAAATCATCTAATGACTAAACATTTATTACTTAATTTACTTATGAAGGAAATATAGCATACCACATGCATATATCGAGATAACAAAACCGAGTTATTTGTTACCTATCTCTTGAAGAGCAGACAAAAGCGGAAGCGTCAGCAAGGATCACTTCTGGCGTCACTGGTCTGTCTGTTATCCACAAGCGGGACGACAACAACTCTTTCACAGTCTAAAAACCACTTGGAGAGCAAAAACTGGCGAGGGACAAATCCGACAGAGTTTTGGTATCTTGGAAATTTTCGTATCTCTTTTTCTCAAAGGAAAAGGGCCTATTTATAGGCATTCATCTCCCAAAGGAGATGAATGCACCATAAGTAGGAAATTAACTCCCATCAGGGGAGTTACCCCTTTTAATTACATATTAAAGGGGAAGTTATAGGGTTAGAGGAAATCCAAGGGACACAATCCCTTGATATTCTCCTAATATGGAATTCTTCCATATTAGTAGGATTCCTGATCCGATACATATATATACCGGGTCAACCCGAGAAATCATGAGTGCATCCCGACTCCAACATCTCCCACTCGCACATGACTGAATGATTTTCAGTCGAGTTCTCCAGTTATACAGGTAGATAGACCGTGTGACCAGCATACATCGAGAGCACTAGTGCTATTCACCTTTTAGGGATATATAGCATCTCGAAAAGACGAGATCCTCTTATACACGTATGCTAAGGCCCTAGATTGCCTTTTCACATTCACTGTTTTAACTCATAATCTCATAAAATAATTTTTCGTATTTACTATTATGTCGCTACTCATAGAGATCATAATAGGCTAGCCGGTGACTCACGAAATTATTAAATGTGGTCTAAAGGCTATCTTTCCCTATTACTATATGCCATCCATCAAGATTCAGCTCGCTTTTCTAGCCAGATTCGCCAGGTCCGAATTATTCCATGGCCTCTTGGAGACTAACTAAGCTAGCCACACTGAATCATACTTTAGAAATAAGTTAAGGGTTCTGAGAGTCTAAATATAGTAGAGTCTCACAATAGGAAAAGTTGAGATCAATAATTTAACTTTCCATCCCTTGGTCACATAAGCACATATGGTATAAAACATGTGTTATGGCGTTCGTTCCTTCTCTTAAAAGGAGCGCATGTCTTACATTTTGAAAAAAAATGTGTATATTAAAACACCATACAGAAGCATAATGTTGCGATACACCGAAACACCCAACTTTAGTCCGCTTACTTAGGAACTACTTCTGGCTTTTTAGATAGAACACGGTAGTTACATATAACTGACCATCAGATTCCATACATTCCTAAATTTGGATTTCAATCCAAAGCATACAATTTTATGTATGTCTTTATCTTGCACTTTAATAAGACTCATCTTATAATTTTTGCAAGACGGTACTTTTATTTTGAACAGGCTCTCGAGCAATCTCATATGTTCAAAATTTGCCTCATCTTAATTTTTGCCAACTCATTGACAAAATCAAGGTAAACACCCTTGTGAGTGGGCTACTTTTCTGTCTGACATAATCAATCTCAAATAAATAACAATAAATATTTACTCATAAACATTCACACTCATGTATTGCCAATAAAGAACTTGTTTATTATTCACGAATAACAATTTTAAGGGGTTACAAAAAAAACAACAATAGTACTACTCAATTTCTATGCAAACCCTGAGATTTAATGTGCCTCACAAACACATCTCTAGCTATGGGTTTAGTCAACGGATCTGCTATCATATCATGCATAGATATGTACTGTAAGTTCACATCTTCTTGTGCAACAACGTCTTTTATGAATTGATACTTAATGTTGACATGCTTGGTCCTACTATGAAATTTTGGATCTTTCGTGTAAGTTATCGACGATTGATTGTCACTATAGACGGCCATTGGTTCCTCCGAGGCGGTTACTCTTAGTTGGTCCATAAACCGTTTTAACAAAACTCCCTCTTGTACTGCAGCTGTAGAAATGATAAATTCAGCTTCCATTGTTGATAGGGCCACACAGATTTGTTTCTTGCTACTCCATGAGATGGCACCCTTGCCAAGCAAGAATATAAATCCTGAAGTGGATTTTCTATCGTCCATATCTCTTGCCCAATCAGCATCTGTATATCCTCTCAACTGCAGATACTCGCCTTGATAACATAGAGAATAATCTGCTGTACCTTTGAGGTATCTAAGTATCCTCTTAACTGCTTTCCAATGTGCTTCTCTTGGGTTAGATTGATATCTACTTACCATGCCCACAGCATAGCATATATCAGGTCTCGTACACAACATAGCATACATAAGACTACCCACGGCATTGGCATATGGAACGTTTTTCATACGTTCTATCTCATTTGGCATTTTGGGACACATTTCTTTGCTGAGAAACTGATTCTTAGCATTAGGGGTATCAATGGGCTTACAGTTATGCATATTGAATCGTTCAAGGACTTTGTTGATATAAATATTTTGAGAAAAAGATAACAACCTTCTTGAACGATCTCTTGAAATCTTAACTCCAAGAATATAGTCTGCTTCACCCATATCTTTCATCTCAAAGTTGGACGATAACCATTCTTTGATTTCATTTACGTACCTTTTGTCATTTCCAGCTATCAGTATGTTGTCTACATACAATGTTAAAATGACAAAAATACTTTTAAAGCTTTTGTTATAGACACAATGATCTTGATCAATCATATTGAATCCATTCGACATGATCGTCTCATGAAATCTTAAATACCATTGTCTTGAAGACTGCTTGAGGCCATAAATTGATCTCTTCAATCTGCAAACCTTATGTTCGCTGCCCATTTCAATGAAATCTACAGGTTGATCTATGTAAATTTCTTCATACAATTCTCCATTGAGAAAAGCAGTCTTTACATCCATTTGATGTAGCTCTAGGTCTAAACTTGCCACTATGGCTAGAATTAGCCTTATATACGTAAATCTTACAACTGGTGAGAAAGTCTCCTCGTAGTGAATCCCTTCCTATTGTGTAAACCCCTTAACAACTAGCCGAGCCTTATATCTTTCGATACTTCCATCAGCTTTTCGCTTTACCTTGAGAATCCACTTATTCCCAATAGGTTTGCGTCTTTCAGGTAGATCAACAAGTTCCCAAACTTGATTCGATCTCATAGATGCCATTTCTTCTTCCATCGCTTTAATCCATTTTTCTTTAGTTGGGCTTGAAAGAGCTTCTTTAATATTTTTAGGCTCTTCCTCATCTTGTGGGGTAACTAAAAGAGCTTCGTTCGACCATTCGATCTCAAATCGTCGGCGAGGAACACTTATCCTTTTAGATTTGCGCACTTTTGAATCTTGATCAACATGTCTCATATATTCATCATAATTCGAAATGCTCCCACTGGGGCCTTGTTCCATACTCCCATTGGAGTCAGGAATACTCCCACTGAAATCAGGGTCTCGAACATCCGGATCATTATTTTGAGGTTGAAGGTCTTGACCCTCATCCTCTAATTCCCTCCCACTCGGATGGAGTGATCCTGATGGTTCTACTTCTTCCTGTGTTTCATAAAAAGTGAAATCTTGGTTCACTTTGCCCAATCTTCGAAATTCATCCTCTAAGAATATAACATCTCGTGATTCAAATTCTGTCACAGTACTATTTTCCTGTTCTCCCATGAAAACGTATCCTTTTGATACTTCAGAATATCTCACAAAGATACTCTTTTTACCTCTTGGTCCCAATTTACCAAATTTGCTTAAGGTATCATGGACGTAAGCTGCACAACCCCAAGATCGTAAATGCCTTAGGTCAGGTTGTCGATCGGTCCACATCTCATAAGGCATGAATGTGACAGATTTGGAGGGCACGCGGTTTAAAACATATGTGGCAGTTAATAGAACATCTCCCCAAATATGGTGTTTATCTAGAGCAATGTTATTAAAACCGGACCGGATATAGAACCGGCAAGGCTGAGGGTTCGTGGTTCGACCGGGTTTTTTTCTATTTTTTAAAATATTATTAATTAGTATAATGTTTATAAATACTACTACTCAAATAAAAAAAATCCATCAAAATATTTAGTATATATCACAAATATACTAATAATAATATTTTTTTCATCTTTTATTTTTTTTTAAAAAATTATTACTTGATTAATTTAAAAATTAAATAATTTAATAACTTTAGGTGAAATTAAAGAAAAGGGTAAACAATTATTTTTAAGTTAACCAAATTTAATAATTTATTCAATTTTTATTCTATTATATTTTATTAAATTATTAAACCATTATATTATTTTTATTAAATCCAAAGGTAATTAAATAGTAAAAGAATCAATTATTTGCTAAATAAAACTTATTAGATTATTTATTTTTTATTTTTATGAAAATAGTACTAATTTTTATTAATTATTTTAAATTAAAAGCATTTTTTCAAAAAAAATAAAAAATAAAAACATATAATAAATTTTTGGCCGGTTTTTGCCCGGTTCTGGCTGGTTCTCCGGTTTTTTCCGGTTCAATCCGGTTTTTTTCCAATCCGGTTTTCTAGTGTTGAACCGACCGGTTTGCCTGTTGGTTCGCGGTTGAACCGGCCGGTCCGGTCCGGTTTCAATAACTATGATCTAGAGGGTGTAATGTACATACAGTATGAATGAAGAAAGGGTCTTACAAGTATCATGCTATAAACTTTGTTAAGACAAGGAAAATGATCTATTATAGAAATTTGATATGATCATGACTCGTTTAATCTAAGAAAAAACTGTAGGATTTTATTAGATTCACTAATCGCTTCAATCTTATTCATAACTCCACATGTGCACTAAGGCATTGGAATAATGCTTTGCAATGCATCCCAAAATTTGCAAAGTTTATTGAAATAAATTGAAACATTATTATTACCTTAAATCAATGAGTTAATTTTCCTTATAATCTGTATATACAGAGGCCCATTTGACTTTCCAAACCTCTATTCTAGACGTTCCTAAAGCTTATTCGTTGAAGTTGCATCTACGAAATAATCATAGAGATCCTTTGAGAGAACTTAAAATCCAAGACATTACCATGTGTAGATATCGGGTCCCGAGTCAGCCTAAATCAGGATTACCCAATGATGAAATTAAGTGTGTCTTTTTATAAGTAAAAATGAAAGTTGGAAGTGATGATTTCCTTGTTGGTTTGATTTATTAGGAATAAATAAAAATGTATTGAAAAAAAATATTTTAAATGTTTTAAAAATTATTTTTAGACAAAAAGGGTATGTTTTGAAATTATTGTATTTTAGAATTTTTTTTTTTAAAAAAAGAAAAATTTACGAGTGTTGGGGGTGTGGCAGCGCGCTGTGCGCAAGCGACGCGTTGGCCGTCGCCTGCGAGCGAGAGCGACGGCTTGTGTGTCGCTCGCCCCTGTGCTCACGGATTCGGCCCAGAACAGCCCTTGGGTGTTTTTTTGGCTATTTTTTGGGTTTTTCACTCATTTTTTTTATGAAATTTAATTCTAAAACCTTTTATTTTTCAACTCTTCAAATTATTCAGTTTTTTTATGTTAATGACAATTAAATAATTTTAATTTTTTCCATTAAAATTCTGAATTTTTTGGGGAGTATAAAATCATTTTTTTGAGAGAATTAGAGGGGATTTTTCTTAAGAAAAGATTGTTTTCTCTTCTCTTCTTCTTCTTCTTCTTTTTTTCTTCTTCAAGAAAAATTCTTCAAGTGTTCTAATTTGATTTTTCTAAGTTAATTTTTGAGACAAATAAATTAATTATTTATTCTTGTGAATTTTCTTACTTTTTTGTTACAATTTTTTCCTTAAGACAAATAAATCAATTATTTGTTCTTGGAAAAAAATTTCAATATACTTTATTTTTCAAATCAAAGTAAGGAATTTATCATCCAACTTCATTCATCACATCAAATCTGAGAGTAATCATTCTTAGCTCAACTTTTAATTTAATTTTTAATTTAATTTTTATTTACAATTAGTTAACTATCATATAAATTCTCCTAGATCTATTTTTTTGCTTCTTATTTCTTGCATGTGTATTTAATTGTTCATATTATTATTTCTTATTCTTATTGTTTATTTAATTGTTCATATTATTACTTCTTATTTCTTGCATGTTTATTTAATTGTTCATATTATTATTTCTTATTCTTATTTTTTTATTTACTTGTTCATATTTATATCTCTTATTCTTATTTTTATTTTTGTTCATATATTATTGTTATTATTAGTATTATCATTTAACATGTGTTAGCATGATTAGCTTATTTTATTTTTTCATTTTATTCTTGCATGTTTAATTGGATTGTTCATCTTCTTTGATATTATTGTGTTTTATTATTATTATTGTATCATCATCATCATCATCATCATTGTGATTAGTGTTATTATTAGTTATTATTTATCATTACTACTATCATTGTTATTATTTTTATTAGTTTTATTTATTATTATAATTAATTATTGTTGTCATCATAATTATTATTTTCATGTTTTCATGCATATTGAATTTTATTATTGTTGTTATTTTTATTATTTATGCATGTTGAATTGTTCATGTGTTAAGTTATATTTTTTATTATGTCATTTAATTGATTTGTCATGCATGATGTATTTTATTTGTCTTAATTCATTTTTTACATGTTACATGTTTAACTCATTTTCATTACTAACATCACTTTCCTTTGTATTTTTTTATTTCAATAATTATTTTTATATGTGAGCATTTTCAATGGAGAGTGGGAGCCCATGGAAGTTTGAAGACACCATTTTCGTGGGATGTATTTTTTAGCATTTTTTAGTAATATTTTGCTTTTATTATTTAATATGTAATTTGTAATAAGTTTGTTTATTTTCATGCATGTTAATTAAAAAGTCGTATAAAGTTTTATATTAATAAATTGGATTTTTTTCTAACAAAATGGGACCAATGTCCTAGTTTTTCATCCAAATAAATTGTCACTTTAAAATCATTTTCTTTAAACTATACATGCAAGGACCAATGTTCTCATCAATAATAAATACCCCATTTTATGTATGATTTATATTTCATTTTATAATGGGGGTTGTATTCCGCCCCTAGTTTTATTGTAATCTATTTTATTTACCCTTATTTTAATTTTTTAATTGCATCAAAATGTATGAGAAAAGGGATGAAATTTTAAATTCAAAACTCAATTGTAATTTAACCAAGATATGAATAAATGAGAAGTCTCGAACTATCTCTAGTCTTTGGGCTCAACGAGACGAGAGGGCTATCTCAATGTTCCATTGGGATGGGGCCTCCAAGACATCTCTTGTGTCCCAAAAGGCTCAAACTTGCATAGTCCTAGGCGCCACAGTCGAGAGGACCATTCTAATGTTCTATTAGGGTGGAGCCTCCAAGACACCTCTGGTTTGCCCAAGTGCGAGGCCGAGAGGGCCATCATAATGTTAGGGTGGGGCTTCCAAGACACCTCCGGCTTGCCTATGATGGACAAAGCTGCGCTGTTTTAGGCTCATTGAGCCTAGAAAAACTTTTCCAATGTTCTATTGTGTGGCGACTCTATGAAATCTCCTTGTTGCCCGAAATAGATGCCCTTGTAATTTCTTACAAATTTTCATGAATCTCATCCCGAAAGCCCTAAAGGCGGGTGGTCCGGGGGCTCCCGGGGTTCGGGACTCGTTACAGTGGCGACTCCGCTGGGGACATAAGAGATTTCGATTCGAAAGTACCTTAGTTAAAACATATAATTGAGTTTTAATTTAAAAACTTTTATCCCCTTTCGAAATTGCATTACATCCATGCTAGAGCCTTAGATCATGCTAGTTTGGTCCCTTTCTTAATCCCGGTGCATTCCCAAAGTACGACCTTACGTTCACTCAATGTGGGGAAGTGTTAGGGATAATCATCAGCCCAAGTCTCGTACCTTATAGTATATCAAATGAGGATCTAATCGGTCGTTATGTTTTTGATGAGTTAGACCCGTTGGCAGGGACCATACTTGGGTAGCCCTAAAGTATCATCACCTTTGACCAAAGCTCATGTAATGGCAATAGAAACCTCCATTAGGTAATATGCACCCTAACAATGTGCTTGCTACGTGGGCGCTTATATATTGAACAAAATTAACCAAATTAAATATTTTTTATCAAAGGCTTTCATGCCCCGGTGAGCCCATCTTAATATGGTTGAAATGTTTGAATACATAAAGGCCAAAAACCATACGTATGTACAATAATTAAGAGATGTTATGCTGCTGATTTTTCACCGTGCACCATGCGCGTCCATTGGGTTTCCTGTTGACCCGTGGACCAAACCCACCTAGGAAAGAGAATACACTATCTCGTGTGTGGGAGCAATCTATCTGCTTGTATGTGATTGTCCATGCTGCGTCAACACGATCATGCATTGTATATATCATTCATGCATCATCCTAACAGTTCAATCTTTCAGCCATCATAGAATCACAAATGGCAGAAGAGACCTGGGCCTTAACAACTCAAGACCTTGCTAGGAGGATAAAAGATTTTGAGCAAAGAATATTAGAAATGATGGGTGCTATGGCTGATAGGATTGCTCATCCTCCTGCTCCACAACCACCAGCTGCTCCACATCCACCCGTTGCTCCACAGCCCCCGATGGTTCATGCTGGGGGCCAAATTGAACCACTTATTGGCAGAGAAGCCCCCGTTGTAGTTAATGTTGCTCGCCAGCTTGTTAATAAACATATAGCTGCTGTGCCTGCTGAGCTAAGAAAAGCAATAATCCCTAATCCTGAGGAAGATTTTATGATGGAGGAGGGAAATGAAGAGGCAGTAGCACCTCAATTTGTGGGGGCCAGAGCACCCAGGGCTGAGGATGAGGCAATGAGAGGGATGAGGCAACAGATTGAGGCAATTACCCGCATGCTATCAGCTGGAAAGGGGATCAACCCCAAAAATAGAGATTTGGGGGATGAAGAGCTGTTGCCCCAAAGGTTCAAAATGCCTGAGCTGCCGAAGTTTGATGGTACTTCGGATCCATCTGCACATATTAAGCAATATACCCTGGTGATGAAAGGCACAGGGTTGACCAAGAAGCAGAAGGTGGAATATTTTTGCCTTAGTCTGGTGGGTCCGACTGTGGACTGGTACTATGGGTTAGACAGGAGGTCCAAGGAAGATTGGGACCTTTTGACTGAGGAGTTCATGAAGCAGTATGATTGCAGCACCAGAATGGAGGTCACCTTAAAGGATCTCGAGCTTTTACAGCAAAGGCATGATGAGTCGTTCCATGAATACCTCATGACGAGACCTCAGCAAGTGTACTGAATCGGCAAGTAATATAGTGATGTATAATTAAGACCACAAGTTATCGAACCCAAGGGACTGTGTTGTGTAAAATTTTAACAATTAAATGTATGCTAAAGAATTCCCAATTGTTTGATGTGATTAATTATTTAAGGTGAAAATTAAATACTGTAATTGATAAAATAACTAATTAGAGAATATTAAACAGACTCAATACCAATACAGATTTGATGAAATAACAAAAAAAAATCTTGTCAAGGAATACCCATCCTCCCCAATAACGCCATGTAAATGCTTCAACTTATCAATAACATATGCAAATCAGTGAACAACCTAGCCTATACTATAGCCTGCCTTTCGGATCAAGCTTTTCTAAGATATGCACCTACCACCCTGGATTCAGCACATATTTTAGCATCGAAACAGGTCTTAAGTCCTAAGCTTAGATGATCCTACCTTCCTGGATTAAGATATCAAAGCTCAATTATCTTCTACAATTCTGAACCTATTAAAATAGAGATCCACAGATTTAACTACCATCTCGGATTAATCAAACCAGTGAAAATCGATAGAAATAGAACAGAGTATGTGTAAGTTCATGAAATGAATATAATCAAAGATTATCACAGTAGATCAATCTTAAACTGGCATTAATTTCAATGACAAACAGATTTATTCAGAGAAGATAAAACTGAAGCATATGCATAAATCAATCCACACAAAGCATTCACATGATTATTGGGGATTCAAAGCATCCCTTAACAAGAAAAGAAACTACTCACTCATAATTGAAATTAAAACTGAATTAAATAAAGAGAAGTTGATATTACCCATTGAAGATCTGAAAATGAAATTCTTACAATAATAAAATTTATGTTCTTCCCGTTCAATCTGTTCTCAAAACTTCAAACATAAATAATAACCTCTCTGATTATTCCCCTCAGAATTAAATTAACAACAGCTTAAATTAAATTCTAAAACTCCCTCAAAAATCTAAATCTTAAGTTGCAGAAAATAAATCTTCCTTTTTTGTTCCAGAAAACTCCCCTCCTCTGATCTGGTATTCTTTCTGACTTTTTATTGCCAAAATTCTTTCGGTCGGTAAATGGGAAAAGGATTCTCTCTTTTCTTCGAAAATTTGGTAGATTTTGAATTTATGAAAACGCTGGCAGTTGATGAAAAAGTCATCAAAATGCACTGTTGTGTTGAATTTTCTAATTGTAAATGCACGGCCATGTGAAATTTTGCACTCCCGTGCATTAAGCAAATAACGCTCACTTGGCCATGTGAGAATTTGCACTCCCGTGCATTATGCAAATGCACTTTGTTCCATTCTTTGACTTCCACAAATCTGAGAATTACCAAATTGATCCAAAACTTAGCATTCTTTTCAATTAAATCCTTTTTCCTTTATTTTAATCCTGAAAAATACCAAAATCAACAATTAAAATTTAAAATATAAAATTAACTAATTCAACTATAATTCAACCAAATAAATACTCAATTAATTTAAATAAATAAATAAAAACACACTAAAAATATCATTAATTTCACAATTATCAAATACCCCACACTTAGACTTTGCTCGCCCCGAGCAAATTAGAAAAATTTAACTCCTCAGAAAAATTGAACTGAGATTTAGAATCATGCAATTCACAATTCAGAATCATGCTTAGCAATTTAACAAGAGCACTTAACAAAAATTCAACTAGAATAAATTCAAATAAGGCAAAATAAGTTAGTTTCTTTGTGTGTGTGCAAGACCAAAATATTTTATTTTATTTTATTTTATTTTATTTTATTTTTTTTATATTTAAAACAAATCAAAACACCAATGCAAACTCATAGCCAAGCTTAGAAAGAATGTACACTTAAATGTACAAATGGTTTCGCACTTGAAATTCTAGAAACACCATAAGCCTCTCCTTTAGCACCGGAACCCGAAGGTCATCTCCGCTGAACAACTTCAAGACAAAACTTAGAATCACTTAGGTCTTTTAAAGGTTGTAATGGGGTTAAGGTATTAGTTATCAAAGAATAGATAAAAGATCAAACAATAAAATAGCCACTCTAAGATAAAATAGACTAACAATTCTAAAGTGTCTCCCATTAACTTAATCAATAAGAAACTTAACTTGCTTAACCTTTGATAATTCACAGCTCTTATGAGAGAAAACTAATTAAAATCTCTCACTTCCACAATTTATACCCCTTCTAAAAAGAAGTCATAATTATTTTCCCTTGTATGTACCCCACACTTAAGATTTTGCCATGCATATTATTTGTAATTTCAATTTTTTTTTTAATATGCTTACAGCAATACAACGATACTCTGGATAGTTACAAGATATAATTTCCACTATTATTTGACTTCAGCCATAATCCTTGAAAATAAAATTCTCACTATACCCATCAATCCTCTTTCTGTTAATCTATCCAATCCTAGAGTGGCAACTCTATAAAAGGTAGGCAAACGGCTTTTTAAGCTATATGGTAATTTGAACAGGTATATCGAAAAAAATAAAATTTGACACACTTTTAGCATATCTCATTAAGCTCAACTTGGCTAACAAGGATCAATGTATAAAAAGGGTAGGAAAATAGGTCAAAATATGGTTAAACAAGAAAATATTGCCTAGATCACTTTCTAAGTTGAATTGAGTTGTTTGTATACTTTGAAGGGTGATGAGGAAGGTTCTAGTGCTCTAACATTCCTTGCTTAGCTATTTTATGCAATGTTTTTTTATTATTATTTATTTATTTATTTAGTTTTATATATATATATATATATTTATATATATATATATATATATATATTTATTATTTATTATTATTTTAAGTTTAAAAACTGGTCTTATGTGCTCAAAAAGTATAAACTAACAAATATAAGCCAAATTGAATGTTAATCTAGCTAAAATTTTATTAAACAACATGTTTGTTCTCGTGCTAAGTAAAAATCCTTAATTGCACATTCTAAATTTTAAGTTTAGCATGTTCAATATTTGAGGAATAACTAGGGCGAACTGAGTTTTAGTGCAAACTAAATGATAATAAAAAACTAATGTTATTTCTAAGTAAGACTAGAGAATTCTAAATCAACTACCATTCATTAAGCTAATAGTAAAAAGTTATTACACTACTACAAAACATCAAATTAAAATAAAATTAAAATAAAAATAAAGACGTTAAAATAAACAGAATATAGATTCATGAACAAAAATGGGGTAAGATGTGTCTACTTCCTGAACCAAAATTGAGCTTTAACTGAATAAACTCTACCCCTTGTCAAAAAATTTTGCTGTCCACAGCAAATGAGTCATCTAAGGTGGTGGAAGTGGCGGTGGAGGAAAACGTGTCCAGAAATCATGCACGAACTTCTCCATGGTCTGCTTAACCTCAACAATAGTATCCTGCATGGTATCCATCCTCCCCTGCATCCTATCCAAGCGGATCTGCTGGTGGTCCATCCTGCTACTAAGCCGGTTAAGGTGATCTTCTAAATCAGAAGGCATGGTTGTCTCAGCTGGTGGAACCGCTGCTGGCTCATCATCACCTCTGTTCTCATTTGGCGCTCCCTGAATCTCATCAATATGTATGCCATTTTCTCTCAAATATTCCTCTCGAGTTGTCCAGTGATATCTTGGCTTTGTTTTCCAAATCTTCATGCGTTTAAGCATGACATTATCAATATAAGCTATGTCACCATCAAGTGGATCGCCAAAAGAACGATTATAATTAACAGCTTCAGCTAAAACGGTTGCTATCCAACCGATGGAAATAGCAGGAATATGTGAAGAACACTTTTGAAGATCCTGAATCCGCTGTGCTATAAGCAAAGAGCCATTAATAGGAATACCATCAACCATACACCTAAGCAACATAATCTGTGAAGCATTAAGTGAACTCAGGCTTTGAAGATTATTATATATACTTCGGGATAGAAATCTGTGCATAATTCTCAAAGCATGATCCCGAAGTGCATGAACTTTAAGCTTACCACCTCTCCACGGCTCAGCATTTAATGGATCACGAACTTTTTCCCAATTTTCTTCAGTAGATGCATTAGGTAGTTCCACCAATGCATCAGGTGAGAATCCTAAATGCTGTGAGAATTTCTTACAGGACATTGAATAACCCTTCTTACCCAACCGAAACTTAATAGTGCCAGAAGCATTTATATCTCCATCAAAATGACACTCAAAAGAGTATAATAAATCCCGAGCAAGATCTGGAAATACCTGCACCTTATGCTCCATAAACTGTTCCCAACCGATGCCCTGAATCAATGGTAATATCTCTGTCCAAAGGTCTCCAACAGGAACATGCAGATAAAAACGGTTGAGAAATGCTGGTTGGACATATTGGCACGTGCTAAAGTACTCATACATGTCAGATTTTTCTGGATTGACATAAGAAGGTATATGAGTGCCAGAAGAGCTTGAGGCTTCAGTGTTCGTTGCTTTTTTAGGTGCCACTGTAAAAATAAAAAAAAAAAATTATGAGCACGCAAAATGGCAACATTGAATTTAACCAGAATAATAGCAAGCAACTACCAGATGCAATATTGAAATAGAAGAATGGGAATGCAGACAATTGGGCAAAAATTTGTAAATGAGAAAACACAAGCAGAAGTAAATTTTATTATTATTATTATTATTATTATTATTATTTTTTTTTCATTTTTCATTTTTTTTATTTGATGGCCAATTCGTGAATGAAAATTAATCAATAGCAAATTAAAATCACAAAGTAGAAAGAAGGCACGAAGTGAGAAACAAAATTGATGAAACAATTGATTGGGTTATTTCATCGAGCAGGTGGTGTGCACATGTTTCACAGGGAATTTAGAAGCCAAGATAAGGTGTGTTAGCCACCAAAATTCAAACTAAGCAACATGTACATGCACATTAGGCACACAACAACTAAACTTGCCAAAAGAATTTAAAATGAGATTTAAATGGCATGTTGAAATTAACCCAAATCATGTACATTAAAAACAAAGAATAAAGTAAAAATGGAAATGATTAATCAAATTAAGGAGCAATAGTTAAAGAAAAACACTTACTGAAAATGAAATACAGTGGAATGATGCAAGAATTTTGAGAAATGGAGGTTTATGTAGTGATGGTGTGTGAGAGAGAAACACTGCCGCGGGTTATGCAAGAGAGAGTAAAATAGAAAGCTGAGCTTTTGGAAATAAAAGAAGAACAAATAAATAAAAGGGGCCAAGGGGGCAGCACATCACGCGCGGCTGCGTGAGGCTGGGAGGGGAGAATTGCGCGGCTGCGCAAAGGACATTCCTTGCCTTGCGCAGCCGCGCAAGTGATATGCGCAGCTGCGCATGGAACATGCGCGGCTGCGCATGTCTTATGCGCAGCTGCGCATTGAACATGCGCGGCTGCGCATGTCTTATGCGCAGCTGCGCATTTTCCATGCGCAGGTGGGCAATTTCCCACTCGGCCGCGCAGTTCCTTGCGTGACTGGTTCGTTTCTATGCGTGGCTGTGCATGGCCTCACTCGGCCAGGGCAGTTTCTACGCGACTGGGCATTTTTTCACGCGGCGGGGCAATTGCTCACGCGGCTGAGCTGCAATCCAATTTGCTTCATCTTTGTATCTTTGTAGTTCATGAATCTATTTACAAAAATTTAAACTAACTAAAAACACACAAGAAATAAAAATGACTAAAATTTAAAATTAAAACAAATAGAGTAGAGAATGTAGTTCTGAGTTTAAGAGTCCTCGGCTAGACTTTGAATTTACCTCACTCAGCGTTGAAAATAATGATTACCGCTGCCAATTCAGCGCGGTTCTCAAAATATGGTTTTAATCGATGGCCATTTACCTTGAATTCCTCACTCCCAGGTTGTTTTCTGATCGTGATAGCTCCGAAGTCAGTCACACTTACCACTTCAAATGGTCCCGTCCACCGCGACTTCAATTTTTCAGGAAACAACCTTAATCGACTATTGTACAATAGGACTTTCATACCTGGAGTGAATTCCTTTCTGATCAGTTTCTTGTCGTGCCATTTCTTCGTATTTTCCTTATACTTCTCTGCTTGTTGATACGACTAAAAGCGTATTTCTTCCAATTCATTCATCTGGAGAAGTCTCTTCTCACCATAGACTAACTTAAACGGGGATAACACTCTCCACCTCGTAACAGTACGAGTCGGGATCAATTAATTCAGCTCATTTTTAACCACAGTCATCCCCCCCTTCTTAGGCACGCACTGTACTGGACTAACCCACTTACTGTCAGAAATAGGATAGATAATACCTGAGTCAAGGAGTTTCAATACCTCCTTCTTTACCACTTCTTGCATTGCCGGATTAAGTCTCCTTTGAGGTTGAGCAACCGGCTTACATTCTTCTTCCATCGGAATTCGGTGTGTGCAGTAACTTGGGTCAATCCCCTTCAAATCTGAGGTTTCCCATCCAATGGCTCCTTTGTGCTTTTTCAACACCTCAAGCAGCATTTTCTCCTCGATATCTGTCAGCAAAGAAGAAATAATCACTGGCTTTTTCTCATTTTCTAAAAATACATATTTTAAATGAGAAGGAAGGGGTTTAAGTTCAGAATTTGAATCCCCCTCTTTTGGCTTAAACTCTTCTTGCTGTACTTCCTCTTTTCCATCTTCTTTTTCTACAGCTGCTATTACTTCTCCTTCTATTTTTTTTTTCAATTTTTCATCCTCTAATGCATGTATTAAACTCACATCCACTGGATCAGCTCCCACAACCTTTTCTTGTACTTCCTCTATACACTCATCTATGACATCCATAAAATAAACAGACTCCTCCACATCACCCAATGGATAATTTTGAGCCTTGTTCATATCCACCACTAGTTTCTCATCATTGAATCTCAAGGTGACTGTCTGACCATGTACATCAATCAGCGCCTTTGCTGTATTTAGAAATGGTCTTCCCACAATCAATGGTATCTTCCGATCCTCTTCCATTTCCATTACTACAAAATCTACTGGAAAAATAAATTTCCCCACTTTCACCAATAAATCCTCGATCACTCCTTTGGGTCTCCTTACCGACCTATCTGCAAGTTGGAGTCTCATTCCAGTCTCCTTGAGCTCTCCAAGATTCAGCTTCCTGCAAATAGAATAAGGCATCAAATTTATGCTCGCCCCCCAAATCACATAAAGCATTTCCATTAAAATCTTCACCAATTGCACAGGGTAGAGTGAAACTACCTGGATCCTCCAATTTTTCAGGAATTTTGTTCATTATCAATGCACTACAATTTTCTGTAAGCTGCACAGTTCCATGCCCTTCTAATTTCTTTTTATTGGAACATAATTCTTTCATGAATTTAGCATAGTTAGGCATGTGAGCTAAAGCTTCAGCAAATGGTAGATTAATATGTAGTTTCTTAAACATTTCTAAAAATCTAGCCAATTGCTCATTTTTCTTTTCTTTTTTAGCTACAGCAGGAAATGGCAATCTATTTGTAACACCCCCTACATCCCCGTTGGAAGGACGCGGGTGCGCTACTGACGCTCACTCACCTACATGCACACATACGTTAAGTGAAAGCATACGTTCATGCAAAAACATGGGAAATTAAAAACTTATCTTGAGAAGCAAAACTGGACATACATTAACTCACACACACGCAGGCACTAAGCCAAAACATATACACATGCATACATATGATCATTCAGCGGAAGCATAAAGCGGAGAAATAACTGAAACTTAATTACAATAAGATCCTTACATAATCAAAGGCTACAAATTACAGAAATCAAAATACAGAAACTCCTACGTGGCCGACCTTGCAGATGCGCGACTCGAACAGAACCTAACCAGCCACCTGCACGGGAAAAGAGCCCGTGCTAAGCGATAACGCTTAGTGGGGAGAACACACAAGCGAGATGGACGGCCATTCACAATGGTCGCCAAGGCAAGTCACATACACAAATGGCATATGCGAATAATCATAGCAGATAGATATACATGCTTGTATATAAAAGCCATGAATTCAAAAGCTCACATCCACATACGTATATATATACATTACCTGATTATTCATCTCACTGTCACATACATACGGTTACCACATTCTATAATCATATTAAGTAATTCAAAGCAGATAGAATATCATATAAGATACAGATATTATCATGCAGAAATACTTACAATCCCACATGCATATACTTATCGAGGTATCAGATGTCAGAACTGCACCATGCATAAACACAAACCTTTAAACATGCAATTATCATACTAGAATATCTAGGCACTTAATAAAAGCCAATTCACATGAGTTGCATCACAATAATACATATACCAATTCTCATATTTAACCATAGAATTCAATAATTCAAGCCAGAGTATTTATACATATTAATTCACATGCTTATAAGCATAACTGATCGAATTAAAACACATTCACAAATACGGTATATACGGGTAATTGCATACAAAATACATGCTTGAGTCACATTCAGCCCATTCAGAGATTCATGATCACGTTCGGATAATTAACTGATTCACATAACTGAAGCTTTACACATTCGGATATCACATTCTTTTACTTATATCAGACAAAACAAATAGAAAACCTGCTGACTCAAAATAGTGGATAACGAGTAAACGCATGGCGGTACCTTACGGGTACGAATCGAACGCATGGCGGTACCTTACGGGTACGAATCGAACGCATGGCGGTACCTTACGGGTACGAATCGAAAATCATTTTATTTTTAAAACATTTCACTGAGAGGGGGATCTTAAACAAGATCCAAACACATTAAAAAGGATCGCGAGGATCCGAACACATAAAGGGTTCGCGAGGAACCAAATGGGGACCTGATCGGGGTCCAAACAGAACTGAGAGCTGCAGCTAAGAGACTCTATTAGGCATGCCTAACTATCCACTTACTCGATTCTAGCAGGTCATGAATAAACAATTCACGATTCAAATCACATAATACATATATATATGTATATATATCATCATACGTAAACCAAAGTATGATAGGCATATCAATATGTTCATGATGCCAAACATGCATTGAACCATTTATATTTAAATATAGCATATTATTCTTAGAGAAGGTTCATGGGTAATTATATGTGTACCACTTTTCACATTTAGTTTAACATGCTCAATACCACATCAATAATCATATAATCCATTAAGTACACATTCATTTGCATATAAACTTTTATTCATCTTTAAGTCATGTAAACATAATCCTATTCATAAACTCTTATATCATAGCATCAATTATATGTAATTCAATTGGAAAGACATTCATATACGAATTTTATAATGTTGGACATGAGTTGGATAAGTGGTAAAAACTTCCGGGGAGATTCGGGAGGGAAAAAGTACATTTTCGGGGCAAAAATGAGGTTACACGGCGGTATGGAAACTCAAACAGCCGTGTGGGACGTGAAATTTGGGTAAAAATGGACAGAATGGTTTTACACGGCGGTAAGAAATTCCCTTACCCCCGTGTAAACCCATTCTGCCTCACTTCGAGAGGCAGACTCCAAACTGGTATCAGGTCCAAACTTGTAACGCATTTTACACATAGTTAACGAAATTTATAGGAAAAACTTTATTCTTAACATTTGTTTCCTATGCTGCTAGCTTTAAAATGGGACAGGTTTTAGATCATTTGGACCTCTATAACTCCAGATATGAGCTAAACACTCTATACTGTTCCAGTGAACCCACCTAAGCAGAGAGGTCTCGGATTTTAGCATTTTTGAAGATCCTAAGTCCAGAATTAGCTCAAACACTCTCTTAGACAATTTTAGATAAGGATCTTATGTTTTAGATTCAATTTGAATCAACCCAATTGGAGCTCAATAACTCTACTTATGACAAAAACATCACACAGAGGTCTGGTAAAAACTGAACAGGATTTTCCCAAAATCACACTTTACACACAAAAGCTATATGGACACCATCTAACACATCCAAAAATCATACAAAAATCATCCAATACATAATCACAAGTTCTTTCTTCCTAATTAAATTAGATTTATTCAAATAGCATATTAGGTTTAATGCTAGCAAAAATGAGGTTACACGGCGGTATGGAAACTCAAACAGCCGTGTGGGATGTGAAATTTGGGTAAAAATGGACAGAATGATTTTACACGGCGGTAAGAAATTCCCTTACCCCCGTGTAAACCCATTCTGCTTCACTTCGAGAGGCAGACTCCAAACTGGTATCAGGTCCAAACTTGTAACGCATTTTACACATAGTTAACGAAATTTATAGGAAAAACTTTATTCTTAACATTTGTTTCCTATGCTGCTAGCTTGAAAATGGGACAGGTTTTAGGTCATTTGGACATCTATAACTCCAGATATGAGCTAAACACTCTATACTGCTCCAGTGAACCCACCTAAGCAGAGAGGTCTCGGATTTTAGCATTTTTGAAGATCCTAAGTCCAGAATTAGCTCAAACACTCTCTTAGACAATTTTAGATAAGGATCTTATGTTTTAGATTCAATTTGAATCAACCCAATTGGAGCTCAATAACTCTACTTATGACAAAAATATCACACAGAGGTCTGGTAAAAACTGAACAGGATTTTCCCAAAATCACACTTTACACACAAAAGCTATATGGACACCATCTAACACATCCAAAAATCATACAAAAATCATCCAATACATAATCACAAGTTCTTTCTTCCTAATTAAATTAGATTTATTCAAATAGCATATTAGGTTTAATGCCTTAATCATAAATTATAAACATGTTATATAATTCTCGTCATGAGTATTTATTCGTATAGCAAATTATGCTTATATTTTAATTCATGGTTAATCACCATATTAATTAATTCTTAGTTATAATAATTTATTCAAATCATATGTAATTTAATTATATATCCTCATTACCTAATTATAAAATAAGTAACATTTAATTTTTCAGGCGTTTCTAGACACTTTGGGGCTAATTCGGAGGTATAGAATCGATTCTATGATGAATTGGTGAAGAGTGACAAATTTTTCTAAAACACAGCTGTGCTTTTTATGCTTTATAAAAAGCATAGCTGTGCTCTGCTACTAAAGGTCGATCCAATTGCCAAAAACACAGCTGTGTCCTACTAAAAGCACAGCTGTGCTTTCTAACCAGTCCCCAAACATTATCAGACACAGGGCAGAATTAATTTATTGAATCTACATGCATTTTTGAACTAATAAACAACATTTTTAGACCACCTGATCTTCATAACAATTAATCCTCATGATGTTATCTTTCTAGTGACAAAATTGCAGATCAATAGGAACCGAAATCGGGGAGATATACTCAAATTTCTCTAACCTACTCCACAGACACACCTGACAAATTTCGCTACTGTAATGGGCGATTTTAAAATAGTTAGAGTCCGAATTAAATTATAGTTATTTCTAAAAAGTTTTAGACACAGATGTTGTGGCTCTAAATCAACTGGAATTATGCATTTTGGAGTTGTAAAACTCAACTTATGCTAAAAAGAATGACCAAAGGTCAATCTGACCCTCAAAAACAGATTTACACTTTGAAATTCAACAAGCTTCAAATCAACTCATTTGACACCATCAATTCACCAAATTTAATCCAAACCATCATAACACATAAATTAACATCTCAGAATACTTAATTCAGCAATTAAAAATCATTAACACATAAATCAACAAACCAATTCCCAAACCTGGAAATTGAGGCTCCAAAATCACTCCTCTAGTTTAAATCTTCAATCCTTTCCTTAACCTTAAGCTTCCTCTTGTCAACACCAACTTGCACAAACACAAATCCAGTAATTACTCATCCAAACCTTAGCTCAAAACCAGAAAAAGGAGAAAAAGAAAAACCCAAAATCGTAGGAGCCCTAAACCCAAACACATACCTCTTCAATCTTGCTCCAAAACTCAATCAAAATCACCTCTAAGCATGTACAAACTCCAGCCAAAAGAAAGAAAAGGAAGAAGTGCAGAAAATGAAGAAAGAAGAAGCAAGAAAATGTGAGAGGGAGGAGAACTACGGGAAAGTGAAGAGTAAAATTCTGTTTTTCCCTTTTCTTTTCTTCATTTTCTTTTTCTTTTCCTAACCCTAACACTTGTCATTTTCTTATTGGTGGAAACCAATTACTCACACCCAACAACAATGCAATATACACACACAATGCTAACTCACTCACTTATATCCTACTATCATGTGAGCACCACACCCAAATGCAACCCAACTAATTCACACCCTAATAGCATACATACACCCACATGCTAATAAAACCCACTTAAATCCTTGCAACTTCCATTATACTCCCTAACACAATTATTTCCGTACTTGAACTTTATTTATCTTTTCAATTAGGTCCTTAATATTCCAATTCTACATGCACACATTACCATTTAACTCCAAACATACTGATCGAAATTACTAAAATACCCTCAATAATTCCGACATAGCATACACATTCCGACTAAGCCCGATTTGGGGTGTGACAACTCTTCCCTCCTAAAAGAATTTCGTCCTCGAAATTCACTTACACCGAAAAGAATTCCCAACACTACACTCAAAACCATATCAAACTCATACACTTCACTTTCAAACTACTCCTTGCTTACACTTATCGCTCTCGCTATACTCTTAAATCACTTTTTCATATCCAAATCAAACACGTTCATCAGAATAACCATTACTCAACTACACATCGGATAGCAAAGCACAAACACTTCACACATAAACTATTTAACTTTCATCGATGGCTACACAAATCCTTTAACACTTCAAAGATGTCTATCTTACATGCTCTTTTCCCTTACCAAAACACTTCTATCAAACTCTAAAAATCTCTTTACATTCTCTTGTACAATATTCCCAAAACACTCTTTCTACTCAACTTTAACGAAACACATAACACTTTCCTTAACCGTTGCTATGCTCGCCATTATCACTCTTAATCTTAATATCAACTACTCCATGTACACTCTGTCAGCTTTCTCTTAATCAAAACGCATATGTAAATGCTTCTCATGTATGGTCAAAGGGATGATGTGATGAGAATGTGATGGTTCATGTATGCATAATGATGCTAAAGAAATGCAATTGATGCTATAATGATGCACTTTGTCCCATCCCCATGATTCAATATGCTTTTATTCAAATACTATTTTTTTTTTTTTTGGAGATAGCTGACAGGCATACAGAGTATCACCAAAACCTTATAGAATCCAAATATCCTTCCATCACAAACACCAAAACCAACTTTGCTCGAACATATCAAAGCAAAACTTACCGGAAAGCTCAACGGTATCTGTCACTTCTTTGTGGTGTGTGCCAAATTTCGATGACACACGAGCGGTTCGAAGCAACTCCTCCATATCCTTCCTAGCTTGCCGAGCTAGATTCTCACTTGTCTTAGGACAATCAACAATTTGATGTCCCATGCTGCCACATCTAAAATAATCACCCGAGTTTTCGACACGGACCCCGATGTCACTTCTGACAGTGCTGACATATTGGCGGTACGCACTTCTTCTTACACTTGTCACAGTTTTATTTTTGACAATGTTGACACATTGAAGGTTCTTGGATCCTCTTTCTCATTGGCACTTCTTTACCAAACACCTTTCTTTTTTGAGGTACCCTTTGAGCAACATTTTTAAAAACTTGGGGAGCAGTCAACTTATCAAAAATTCGAAACAACGCATGCACTATTGACCTATCATCGAAATCAGGACCGGAATCTCCAACTGAAGGATGCTCGAAAACACTTTGATCAGCACTAATTGGGTTAACACTATCCGTTGTTTCGCCCACATCCTCACTAGGATCAGACTCCATCTAGACATAACACAAGACGAGACACATCTGTATTAGGCCACGACACGGAATCGACTTACATGCAAAGACACAACACATAACTGACTAACATGCAAAGACCCAATAATCAAACAAACAAAGGCAACCAGAACCTCCAAACCTGGGCTCTGATACCAAAACCTGTAACACCCCCTACCCGTACCCAGGCGATCCCATCCTGTAAGGAGTGAGATGCTGTACGAGTCGGGGTATCACCGAGCAGATACAAGGCAAATCATCCAATACATAATCACAAGTTCTTTCTTCCTAATTAAATTAGATTTATTCAAATAGCATATTAGGTTTAATGCCTTAATCATAAATTATAAACATGTTATATAATTCTCGTCATGAGTATTTATTCGTATAGCAAATTATGCTTATATTTTAATTCATGGTTAATCACCATATTAATTAATTCTTAGTTATAATAATTTATTCAAATCATATGTAATTTAATTATATATCCTCATTACCTAATTATAAAATAAGTAACATTTAATTTTTCAGGCGTTTCTAGACACTTTGGGGCTAATTCGGAGGTATAGAATCGATTCTATGATGAATTGGTGAAGAGTGACAAATTTTTCTAAAACACAGCTGTGCTTTTTATGCTTTATAAAAAGCATAGCTGTGCTCTGCTACTAAAGGTCGATCCAATTGCCAAAAACACAGCTGTGTCCTACTAAAAGCACAGCTGTGCTTTCTAACCAGTCCCCAAATATTATCAGACACAGGGCAGAATTAATTTATTGAATTTACATGCATTTTTGAACTAATAAACAACATTTTTAGACCACCTGATCTCATAACAATTAATCCTCATGATGTTATCTTTCTAGTGACAAAATTTCAGATCAATAGGAATCGAAATCGGGGAGATATACTCAAATTTCTCTAACCTGCTCCACAGACACACCTGACAAATTTCGCTACTGTAATGGGCAATTTTAAAATAGTTAGAGTCCGAATTAAATTATAGTTATTTCTAAAAAGTTTTAGACACAGATGTTGTGGCTCTAAATCAACTGGAATTACGCATTTTGGAGTTGTAAAACTCAACTTATGCTAAAAAGAATGACCAAAGGTCAATCTGACCCTCAAAAACAGATTTACACTTTGAAATTCAACAAGCTTCAAATCAACTCATTTGACACCATCAATTCACCAAATTTTATCCAAACCATCACAACACATAAATTAACATCTCAGAATACTCAATTCAGCAATTAAAAATCATTAACACATAAATTAACAAACCAATTCCCAAACCTGGAAATTGAGGCTCCAAAATCACTCCTCTAGTTTAAATCTTCAATCCTTTCCTTAACCTTAAGCTTCCTCTTGTCAACACCAACTTGCACAAACACAAATCCAGTAATTACTCATCCAAACCTTAGCTCAAAACCAGAAAAAGGAGAAAAAGAAAAACCCAAAATCGTAGGAGCCCTAAACCCAAACACATACCTCTTCAATCTTGCTCCAAAACTCAATCAAAATCACCTCTAAGCATGTACAAACTCCAGCCAAAAGAAAGAAAAGGAAGAAGTGCAGAAAATGAAGAAAGAAGAAGCAAGAAAATGTGAGAGGGAGGAGAACTACGGGAAAGTGAAGAGTAAAATTCTGTTTTTCCCTTTTCTTTTCTTCATTTTCTTTTTCTTTTCCTAACCCTAACACTTGTCATTTTCTTATTGGTGGAAACCAATTACTCACACCCAACAACAATGCAATATACACACACAATGCTAACTCACTCACTTATATCCTACTATCATGTGAGCACCACACCCAAATGCAACCCAACTAATTCACACCCTAATAGCATACATACACCCACATGCTAATAAAACCCACTTAAATCCTTGCAACTTCCATTATACTCCCTAACACAATTATTTCCGTACTTGAACTTTATTTATCTTTTCAATTAGGTCCTTAATATTCCAATTCTACATGCACACATTACCATTTAACTCCAAACATACTGATCGAAATTACTAAAATACCCTCAATAATTCCGACATAGCATACACATTCCGACTAAGCCCGATTTGGGGTGTGACACTATTGATATCAAGATCCTCTACTCTAGGATTCACTAGACTTTTACCCTTATCATTTTTAGGAGTCTTTTCATTAACCTCTACCTTAGAGTTAGGATTACTTACCTCCCGCGTTGGCTCCTCCTTACTTGTGGATGGTGAAGAATTTTTACCTTGGTCCTCTCTTGGTGCCATCTCTCTGCCACTTCTCAAAGTGATTGCTTTCGCCTCTTCCTTAGGATTCCGGTCCACATTTGATGGAAATGTTCCTGGTTGTCTTTGAGACACAGAATTTGCAAGTTGTCCCAATTGAGTTTCTAAATTTCTCATTGATGCGTCTTGATTCCGATTCCATTGTTCTTGGGATTTCCACCTTACTTCTTGACTGGCCATAAATTGTTGTTGGCTGTTCACAAACTGTTGCTTACTATTCATGAAGCTAGCCAACATATCCTCCAAATTTGGCTTCTTTTCTTGTACAGGTGGCCTTGGTTGATAACCCGGTGGGTGATAAGCTTGAGAATGGGATTGGTTTGAGCCCTGCCCTTGGTTATAGTTCGATGGATATGGTGCTTGGTATTGAGTGGACGATTGATGTTGGTATGACTGATTGTGGCTGTTATGCATGTTTTGATTGAAAGGGGCTCTCCCTTGTGGTTGAGAAGATGACGCATTCTGATTTCCATCCTTCCAAGAGAAGTTAGGATGGCTCCTCCAACCTGGGTTATAAGTGTTGCTGTAAGGGTCATTCCTGCGGTAGTCTCCTACAACATTTACATCTCCCATGGTTCCACCTTCTTGACTATATTGACCGCCTTCATACTGCCCACTCTCTTGAGAGACCGAGGACACATTTCGAACCTTCAATCCACTCATCTCCTTCTGCATTGATTCTATCTGTGCCTTCAGCATTGATACTTCATCCACATTGTGTATTCCTTGCCTTTTTGGAATTGATCTTAGAGCAGCCCATTGAGCATCATTTGCTGCCATCTCATCCAACATAAGAAAAGCTTCTTCTGGCAGCCTATTCAAAAAGGAACCTCCTGATGATGCATCCAAAAGTGACCTTGTCTGTGGGGTAACTCCAGTATAGAATAAAGTCATCAGTTGATGTACAGCTATCTCATGGTGTGGGCAACTTCTCAATAGTCTCAATCTCTCCCAAGCCTCATGAAAAGGCTCTTCATTCATTTGAGCAAAACCCATAATGCTGTTACGAATTCTTGCGGTCTTTGTGGGAGGGAAAAATCTCATTAGGAATTTTTCTTGTAATTGCTCCCATGATCGTATTGATTGACTTGGTAACATCTGCAACCAATCCCTTGCTTTTCTAATCAGCGTAAATGGGAACGATTTCAACCTTACTGCGTCAGAAGTGACACCCGGTATTTGAACTGTGTCACTGACCTCCAAAAATATATCTAAATGTTGTGCAGGATCCTCCAATTCTGATCCTGAAAACTGGTTTCTTTGTACCATAGTAATGGTTGCTGGTTTAAGTTCAAATTGCATTCCCCTAGGCAACACAATTGTCCTGTGATCCTCATTCCATCTTGGTACAGCATAGTCTCTTATTGTCCTCTGCCTTGGGACTTCTTCTCCATAATTACCTGGCATCTCTTCTTGTGCTCGTGGTACTTGTTCGTTCTCGGGAGGAAATTCATCAATAGGGAGAGGATTGTTTTCCATGTTGTTGTCTCTGTTGGCTCTCCTGCGTTGATGCAAAGTCCTCTCGATTTCAGGGTCGTAAGGTGCTACATCTTCTTGCCTCAATCTGCTCATACACCACAACTACCTGAAAAGAATAAAAAATTAACAAAATCAGAAAAATAAAAACACATACAAATAAGAATCAAAACTTACTAACAACGCCAGTCCCCGGCAACGGCGCCAAAAACTTGACGAGACCTCAGCAAGTGTACTGAATCGGCAAGTAATATAGTGATGTATAATTAAGACCACAAGTTATCAAACCCAAGGGACTGTGTTGTGTAAAATTTTAACAATTAAATGTATGCTAAAGAATTCCCAATTGTTTGATGTGATTAATTATTTAAGGTGAAAATTAAATACTGTAATTGATAAAATAACTAATTAGAGAATATTAAACAGACTCAATACCAATACAGATTTGATGAAATAACAAAAAAAAAATCTTGTCAAGGAATACCCATCCTCCCCAATAACGCCATGTAAATGCTTCAACTTATCAATAACATATGCAAATCAGCGAACAACCTAGCCTATACCATAGCCTGCCTTTCGGATCAAGCTTTTCTAAGATATGCACCTACCACCCTGGATTCAGCACATATTTTAGCATCGAAACAGGTCTTAAGTCCTAAGCTTAGATGATCCTACCTTCCCGGATTAAGATATCAAAGCTCAATTATCTTCTACAATTCTGAACCTATTAAAATAGAGATCCACAGATTTAACTACCATCTCGGATTAATCAAACCAGTGAAAATCGATAGAAATAGAACAGAGTATGTGTAAGTTCATGAAATGAATATAATCAAAGATTATCACAGTAGATCAATCTTAAACCGGCATTAATTTCAATGACAAACAGATTTATTAAGAGAAGATAAAACTGAAGCATATGCATAAATCAATCCACACAAAGCATTCACATGATTATTGGGGATTCAAAGCATCCCTTAACAAGAAAAGAAACTACTCACTCATAATTGAAATTAAAACTGAATTAAATAAAGAGAAGTTGATATTACCCATTGAAGATCTGAAAATGAAATTCTTACAATAATAAAATTTATGTTCTTCCCGTTCAATCTGTTCTCAAAACTTCAAACATAAATAATAACCTCTCTGATTATTCCCCTCAGAATTAAATTAACAACAGCTTAAATTAAATTCTAAAACTCCCTCAAAAATCTAAATCTTAAGTTGCAGAAAATAAATCTTCCTTTTTCGTTCCAGAAAACTCCCCTCCTCTGATCTGGTATTCTTTCTGACTTTTTATTGCCAAAATTCTTTCGGTCGGTAAATGGGAAAAGGATTCTCTCTTTTCTTCGGAAATTTGGTAGATTTTGAATTTATGAAAACGCTGGCAGTTAATGAAAAAGTCATCAAAATGCACTGTCGTGTTGAATTTTCTAATTGTAAATGCACGGCCATGTGAAATTTTGCACTCCCGTGCATTAAGCAAATAACACTCACTTGGCCATGTGAGAATTTGCACTCCCGTGCATTATGCAAATGCACTTTGTTCCATTCTTTGACTTCCACAAATCTGAGAATTACCAAATTGATCCAAAACTTAGCATTCTTTTCAATTAAATCCTTTTTCCTTTATTTTAATCCTGAAAAATACCAAAATCAACAATTAAACTTTAAAATATAAAATTAACTAATTCAACTATAATTCAACCAAATAAATACTCAATTAACTTAAATAAATAAATACAAACACACTAAAAATATCATTAATTTCACAATTATCACCTCACAAGATGGACACGGCTGACTAAATCAGGCTATTTATCAGGAATTCTTGCCCTTACTTGAGGGACTTGCTCAGCTTTAAGGTGCTTAGAGACTGGGAGTCAATTAAGGACATTGCTGTAGAAGCTGAGGGGGCTTACCTAGCAAATAAAGTAAGCCAAAATAACTTTGTTGGGAAAAGCTATGGCAACCAATCAGGGTACAAGCCAGGTGGTGCAGGAAACAGTAATAATAGAAGTGGTAAGACGGCCGAGGTTTCAGCCACTGAGGTTGGACAGGTCTAGAGGTACTACTCCAATTTGGGTCGCTCTCTATCTTGGGTATTGGAGAAATTGACAAATAAAGGCAAGCTGAGACCATTGCCACCCAGGCCAGCCATGAATCAAGGAAATCCGGGGCATAGAGAGGATCAATACTACGCTCACCATCAGCACATCGGGCATCTAATAGATTATTATCGGACCCTGAGGAATAAAATTCAAGATCTTATTGACTCTAAGGAGATCACTGACCCTGAGAAAAGAGACAAGAAGAAGAGTGAAGGGTATAATGCAGTTCCCCTACCATGAATGTGATCAAAGGAGAAGAATATGTTTTTTTTTTATTCTAAGAACACTTTTTATGACAGTATTTGCAGTATTTATAATTTCAATAAAATGAACAATATTGCATATTTGTATAGTGTCTCTAATGATTTTATTTTTCATGATCACGATGCATTCATTTTTTGATGTTAATTCAATTAATACGATTACATTTAATCTCAAAACTTTGGAAAACCCAAAGAAAATCTTGATAGCATCTGATATAACTCCTGAAGAGAGAAACATTCTGAGAGCTGAAAATAAAAATAGGAAAAAGTGAAAAAAAAACTAGATGCAATTAGGGGATTGGATGAAAACTCACTAAGAGCACTAAACCCTTTCTGATTATCCGTCAAAGCGATCCCTGGATAAGACGGAACCTAGAAAATGATTTAGGCAGCCCTTCTTTGTATAACTCTCTAAATGACTGTTTTCTACCATTATTTCGCAATCGCTTGCTAGCCCGTTGAGCCTTTATGCTGGTATTCTAAATGTGTACCGATTTTATTGTTACACATGTTAAAACTATCATCTCGCCTAAAATAATTTTTGCCTCCCCTTAGAAGAATGGCCGCTCTAGAAGGGATGGATGTACGTTTTAACAATTCTTTGGGTTATCAAAAATTACCCTGGTAAGGATGAGTTTACACTTTGAGAAGAGGGTTTAGTCATGCACGAAAGACATGAGCTCGCGAAAAAAAGATAGGAAAATAAAATGAAAAAAAAAGAGAAAAAGATAGGAGAAAAGAAAAAAAAAAGATGAAAAAAAAAAGAAAAAGATAAGAGAAAAGTGAAAAAAAAAAATGAAAAAGAAAGATTAAAAAAAAAAAGAAAAGATAGGAGAAAAGTAAAAAAAAAAAGATGAAAAAGAAAGAGAAAAACATAGGAAAAAAGAAAAAAAGAAAGTGAAAAAGAAAGATGAAAAAAAAGAGAAAAAAAAAAGAAAGAAAAAGTAGAGCTCAAGATAGTAACCTCTTGATGAGTTTCAGTGGCAATCGCTTTAACTTGATTGTTATTCTGAACTTGATAAGCTAAAGTATCATCAAACCCAAATTCGAGAATACCTTTATAATACGCCATTGAGTTGAGCGGCCATTTTTCTCTAGCAACCTGATCCTCCTTTGATAGCCATCTACCTAAGCCTAACGTTATAACCGAAGTAAGACCTTTTGATTCTTAGTTCAGTCTTATCCAATTAGTGGAGATGACCTTCTAATAAGGTTCGATACGTAGGAAGAGGCATATGGTGTTTCTTGAGCTTCAAGCGGGGAGCTACAAGTGCATTTATGCATTTGAGTTGAGTCTCGTCCCCCATGTTGCATGTTGAGTCTCGTCCCCAATGTTGCATGTTGAGTCTCGTCCCCAATGTTGCATCTACAATTTGCTTTAGAAAAAAATTAAATTAAGGGCAGAGAGAAAATTTTCAATCGTGAAACCCGGGAGGGCGGATTGATAACAGGAGTTTGATGCTTCCAAAATCTATTCTGAGATTAGATGAGGTCCTGTATTTTTTGAAATTAATGTCAAGCAATGATCATGTTTAATGAAATCAAATTGAAACACATGCATTTATGCAATGGTATATTGATGTGATCATAGCAGCTCACTTGGTGTGATCAAGGTCATCTACTGTCTGGCATCTGCTTTTTTTCGCTGCTCGGGCCCTTCAACTACTTATCCTGCTATCATCTGTGAAATCATTCAAACTTAGACAACCATGGTCATGGGTGTAAGCACATGTCGATTGTGCCTGAAGGATTTTTGGCAATAGCTTCAGCCTCCTTTACAATCTGAAAAAAAAAAGAAAAAAGCCGTTAGAGATGAAAACCGTAATTGGCGCTCTAAACAAAAGTTAGGCAAGAGTATAGGGTGAAAACCTGAAAACAGGCAGTCTGTCCTTCAAAAAAAAAAAGTCGCTGGATTGGGTTGGGTCCATTCTAGGCAAAAATAAGGTACATGATTATGTGAAAATCTGCAAAGGATGCATTTCCCGTTAAGAAAAGCTAGTGTGAAAATCCACAAGGGACGCACTACCTTCAAAAAATGACTATAGGTATCAGATGAGAACCTCACAATTCCAAAGATATGAAATTCAAAAGCAACTTCAAAAGGCATCGATCCTATCGCAATTGTAGCTAGCCCGACTGTCATCTCCAAGTCCACTAAGTTGAATTCTTATCCTGCATTACTCATGCATTTCACGTGCATGCTCACTATTTTTCTTGCATATTTAGTTTTCTAATTTTGCAGAAAGAGAGATTCGATGCGGACACCAGCAAAAGGCGAGTGACGACATCAGTCAGAACATCATCAAATAATCAACCAAAAACCTCTCAGGGAGCAACCAACCAAAATGACATCAGTCAAAACATTAATCTAAACATCAGTTCAAGCATCAATCCAAGCATCAACCAAAGACCTCTCAAGGGGCAATCAACCAAAGGGCTCACGAACAGTACCACTTCAAAAGGGTTAGCACGATGACGGCACTACCACTCTACGGAGGGTTAGCGCGATCACGGCACTACCACTTCAAATCTAAGAAGGGTTAGCACGATGGCGGCACTACCATTCTATAGAAGGTTAGCATGACCATGGCACTACCACTTCAGAAGGGTTAGCACGATGACGACACTACCACTTCAGAAGGGTTAGACGATGACGGCACTACCACTCCACGGAGGGTTAGCACGATCACGGCACTACCGCTTCAAAAGGGTTAGCACGATGGCGGCACTACCATTCTATGGAAGGTTAGCATGACTACGACACTACCACTTCAGAAGGGTTAGCACGATGGCAACACTATCACTCCACGGAGGGTTAGCACGATCATGACACTACCACTTCACCAACTCAGAAGGGTTAGCACGATAGCGGGACTACTATTATACGGAAGGTTAGCAAGACCACTTTAGAAGGGTTAGCATGATGGCGGCACTACCACTCCATGGAGGGTTAGCTCGACCACGGCACTACTACTTCACATCTCAGAATGGTTAGCATGATAACGGCACTACCATTCTGTGGAAGGTTAGCACGACCACGGCACTACCACTTCACATCTCAGAAGGGTTAGCATGATAGCGGCACTACCACTTCACGGAGGGTTAGCATAACCACGACACTACCACTTCAGAAGGGTTAGGACGATGACGGCACTACCATTCTACGGAGAGTTTACACGATCACGGCACTACTGTTTTAAAAAAGGATGGCAAGCCGACAACATGGCGATAACCACCCCAACCGCATCATCCAGTCCAGATCAGCTATGTGTCTCTTTCCTTTTTTGAGTTTAGGCTCATCTAGACACTAGTGTACTAGCTTTCCCAAAACTGGGGGCAACTGTAAACATCGGGTCTCGAGTCAGTATAAATCATGATTACCCAATGATAAAATTAAGTGTGCCGTTTTATAGGCAAAAATGAAAGTTGAAAGTGACGATTTCCTTGTCGGTTTGACTTATTAGGAATAAATAAAAATGTATTAAAAAAATATTTTAAATGTTTTAAAAATTATTTTGAGACAAAAAGGGTATGTTTTGAAATTATTGTGTTTTAGGAAAATTTTTTTTTTAAAAAAAGAAAAATTTGCGAGTGTCGGGAGTGCGGCAGCGGGTTCGGCGCGAGCGACGGCCTGCGCGTCGTGCGCACCGACGGGCGTCGCTCGCCCCTGTGCACGCGGATTCGCCCTAGAACAGCCCTTGGGCTTTTTTTTGCTATTTTTTTGGGGTTTTCACTCATTTTTTTTGTGGAATTTAATTCTAAAACCTTTTATTTTCCAACTCTTAAAATTCTTCAGTTTTTTATGTTAATGACAATTAAATAATTTTAATTTTTTCCATTAAAAATCTGAATTTTTTGGGGAGTATAAAATCATTTTTTGAGAGAATTAGGGGGGATTTTTCTTAAGAAAAATATTGTTTTCTCTCTTCTTCTTCTTCTTCTTCTTCTTCTTCTTTTCTTCTTCGAGAAAAATTCTCCAAGTGTTCTAATTTAATTTTTTTAAGTTAATTTTTGAGACAAATAAATTAATTATTTGTTCTTGTGAATTTTATTACTTTTTTGTTACAATTTTTTGGTTAAAACAAATAAATCAATTATTTGTTTTTGGAATAAAATTTCAATATATTTTATTTTTCAAATCAAAGCAAGGAATTTATCATCCAACTTCATTCATCACATCAAATTTGAGGGTAAGCATTTTTGGCTCAACTTTTAATTTAATTTTTATTCACAATTAGTTAGCTATCATATAAATTCTCCTAGATCTATTTTTTTGCTTCTTATTTCTTGCATGTGTATTTAATTGTTCATATTATTATTTCTTATTCTTATTGTTTATTTAATTGTTCATATTATTACTTCTTATTTCTTGCATGTTTATTTAATTGTTTATATTATTATTTCTTATTCTTATTTTTTTATTTACTTGTTCATATTTATATCTCTTATTCTTATTTTTATTTTTGTTCATATATTATTGTTGTTATTAGTATTATCATTGACGCGACCTCAGCAAGTGTACTGAATCGACAAGTAATATAATGGAGTATTTTTAAGACTCCGAGTTATCGTACCCAAGAGACTGTATATGCAAGTAATGAAAATCAAATGTATGCTAAGGAATTCCCAATTGTTTGAATTTATTGAATTAAATACTGATAAAAAAAATAAAGAATTTAAATAACCAAAATAAACAAATAGAAATAATCAAATTAAATTGACAGCAACAATTACAATAAACTAAATGACGGAAAAATTAACAATATAAGAATTCAAAAATAGACAAACGTTGCTCAGGTTCACTCATCCACCCCATACCCAGATATGAATCAAAACACATAAACAAAACATATATGAACGAAATCGGGATAACCCTCTTAACCCAAGCGTCCCATTCCGGAACAAGCTACTCTAATTGCATAACATCTCATTCCGGAGCAAGTCATACAACTAGCCTAATCACGGGTCTAAAATCCTAGGTTCAGTTTGCTTTCCCATTCCAGAGCCAAATAATCCAAGACCTAATTATTTCACTCCTCACTCCAATCTTAAACCATGAAAACCTGCACATATGGATTCCCTTCCGGAGCAGTCCGAATGATACAGCAAACATGACAGAAAATTTGAAGATAATTTATCATAACATTCAATTATACAATTCAATAACCAATTAAGATACATGAATTAATTCATTCATCCAAATAGGAAATTAACTTGAAAATATACATCTCATGAATTGACAATAATAACCAGTGAAATAAACCTTCATTCATATATCGAATATCAAAATATGTTTAGAATTCACATCAAGGATAGGGGCTTTAGAGATCCCCCAAACAACTAAAAAACTACTCACGATCCATTACAAAATCAAAAGAATAAAGGAAAGAATAAACCCAGAAATTCATTGAGGTAGAAATCCCGGTCGAATCCCACGCTTTTTAGTCTTCTTCTTCAAATCTTTAATGGAGAATAAAACTAAAATTCTGTAATACTAACAATCTCTGGAAATTAACTACGTGTCTAATGAAAATTACTCTCAATTTCTAATTGAAAACTCAAAACAAGATTGAAAACTAAAGTTTAGAACCGAAGAATAACTCTGAAAATCTCAGCCGCCAAAACTAATAGCAAAAACTAACTAAAAAAATCGGAACCCTAACCAAACAGAAAAGTGCGTTTTTATAGTTCCAGATGGGTCACGGTGACAATGAAGAGTCGAGATTTTCAAATTCCTTTCACGCACAGGAGAGGGGTCACGGTGACAATGAATTTCGTTGTCACCGTGAGGTCTTCACTTTTTGCTTCTGTCCAGGAGATAATTATGTCACGGTCACAATGAAATCCATTGTGACCATGAGGTACGTGCTGCTCTGATTCTGCCTTGATGATTTTTATATCACGGTGACAATGAAATTGATTGCCACCGTGACATGCTTCCTACTTGCATTCTGCCTAATCGTTTGCTATGTCACGGTCACAATGAAATCCATTGTGACCGTGACCCTTCTAAGTATGCTCCTGTCTTCAACTTCTCTTTATGTCACGGTCACAATGAGTTTCATTGTGACCGTGATGTACCTAGAACCACACCTGCAAAGACAAATAAAAATCCATCAAAAACTATCTATAATGCATCAAAATTCTAATTTGACTAAGATTAGTAAAATTAACCTAAAGAAAACGAAACATAACACAAAAACACAACTAAACACCCAAAAATCATATAAAAACACCCTCAAAACTAAGTACTATATTGAATTGATCAAAATACCCCACACTTAGACTTTGCTCTTCCTCGAGTAAATGAATTATCCACATTCCTGAAATTTCAAACTCTAACTTAGAATACGAAAACTTAAAAACAATCATAGCACCAAGCATAAGGGTCTTAGTTACAAATCCTCAAATCAATTTATATCAAGTAATTTCACATGTGTGTGTGCTAGGCTCAAAACCAATTTTCTCTTTTCAAAACAAAACAACCAATGCATTCCAGTAATTGAGCAAAGAAATTAAATACGCAAATGAGTTTGCATACAGGTTTTGTGCTTAAAACTCAGGATAATCATGCGCCTCTCCTTTAGCACCGGAACCACAAAAGTCATCTCCACTTAAACAACTCAAATCAAGAACAGAATCAAAAGGACTTATTCGAGGGTTGTAATATTAGGTTAAGGTATTGGCTAACGAGAAAAGTTAAAGAATTCAAACAAAGAATTAGCCACTCTACCTCAAGTTTCAACTACCCAAAACTGAACAAGATTGTCCAGATCCTACCTTCAATTCACCCATAATTTCCAATGTTGTCTACACTTCCCCATACATAATATGCATCGAACTCAAAACAACAAGGTGATGAACTTCCCTTTTAATTCACTTTTAAAATCAATTCCGTAAATATGAGTATGTCTTATTTTACTCAAATGTACCCCACACTTGAATTTTTCTATATTCAATACATCAAAATTGACTAAAAGAAACAACAAAACTCATTAAACTTTCATTTTTTTTCCATTCATTTTTTTCTCTTTTTTTTTCTCCATTTTCTTCTTTTTTTTTTTTTTTTTTTTTTTCTGGGGTACCCAAAGTCTAGAATTTCTTATACCCATTTTTTTTCTAATGAGGGAAAGTTTAACACCATACTAAATGACACCCACAAAATTCAACAATTCTTCTCACACTTCCACTATTTCAATAATAGATACCCTTATTCAACTTTCAATGATATTCCAACCCAATCCTAGAGTGGCCAATTCTTAGAAACGGGTAGGAAAAGGCATTTAGGCTAAATGGTAAAATAATAGTGTAACAAGAAAATTTCGTAGTACGCTTTTAGCATACTAAATCAGCTCAACGGGGCTAGCAATGGTTACAATATAAACAGGTAGGTCTAAAGCTGTTTAAAAGTGGTTATCAAAGAAACAAATTGCCTTAATCATGTCCTAAACTTGATTAAGTTGTTATCATGTTTCGAAGGGTGATGAGGAAGGTTCTAACTATCCTAACATTCCTTCACTCAAAAACTCTTACACACTGGATTTTTCAAATTTTACAAACAAGCCTAAAGTGCATAAAAGATTGGAAATCGTAAGATATATGACCGATTGAGATTCAATTTGCTTCTAAATCTTCCAACTACTCATTTGCCAAGATCAGTTTTTAAGATAGACTATTCTCCAATTAAAGTTCAAAACATTCACAACAGGAATAACTGAGGTTAAGCTAAGCTGAGATAAAGATATTTAGGCAACGACAATAAAGTACAAAGATAACAGAACAGAAATAAACATACATCATCCATCAATGCTGTTAATTACATATATATATGAAGTTAATGTCTCCTACCCCCCACATAAAAACTTGCTATCCCCAGCAAGTAATAATATTACATATCAAAATAGAAAAAAAATAAAAATAAAATAAACAAAAGTCAAAACAAAAGATAAGAGGTCTCCCTGATCATTGATCTGATGGTGGTGGTGGCGGTGGGAAATGGGCATCAAATCGCGCAGACCAGGAGGAAAATACCATGAGCATCTGGTCCATCTGGGACTGAATGGCTGCCTGAGAGGTGGAGATGGTGTCCACCAATGCAGCTATGGTATCCATCCGCTCCATGATCGTGTCATAATGCGCTGAAGAAAACGGCTGGGGCTCAGGGGCTGGGGGAGCTTGTGCCTCAGGATCCTCCTCATTATCGCGCGGCAAGCCTCCCAAACCGCGCTCTACGCCGTGCAAATACTCATCCCGAGTGGACAACCGAAAACCATCAGCCATTGTCACATCCTTCACTAGAACCTTCATATTGATAAGCATCTTCTGATCGATTGTGGCAATGGAAGGCAGTGATTTGTATTTTTTCAATGGATGGTGGACACGCTTGGCAATGGCGGTGACAAATGCCCCAAGTGCGATTTTGGTCACTTTTTTCGACTTCCATGGCATCTCCTCCAATTTGTGCCAGAAATGAGTGGCGCCATTTATTCAGACACCCTGGATCATGCACGCAAGAAACAGGGCTTCTGGTAAGTTTACTTGGCCCGCTGAATCTGCATGGCTTAACAAAGATAAAGAAAAAAATCGATGGAGGATCCGCAAAATATGGCTGTTGAAATGATGAGCCTTTATTTTTCCTGAGACATACTGTGTGGCCGTCACAGTGTCTCGAATGATTGCCCACGCACCTTCTTTTGAGTAATCATCGTACCAATCCGGTACCAAGTGTGGAAATCCAAGATATTCTGAAAATTTATGGAAAGTGAGGTTATACTCAATAGTGTCCAAGAAAAATGAAACAGAACCTGGATCATTGATGAGATCGCGGCCTGGTCTACAAGTGATAGTGGACACAAAATCCCTTGTCAAGGTAAGATAGACTTTCTCATTGAGCATGAACACCTGCTCCCAACCAATGTTGGCTATAAGTTGCAGGACCTCATTTTTTATGCCAAGTTTCTCCAGTAGTCCATAATCCAAATAGCTCATTGGGATGAACGAGCATTTAGTGAACCGAGCATATGGAACCTTTTTAGCACTTGGAACCCAGGCTGGCACCTTCGAAATGTCCACTGAATCTGCGCTGGGGGGTTGGCTGCCAGAGCTCGAAGCTAGAGCGAAGCTTTTTCGTTTTGGAGCCACTGCACGAAATGGAAAAATCAAATTCAATAGCATGTGATGGCATTAACAGCAATGGATTTTAAAAATAAAGCATAATGGCAAGCTCCTGCTAACTTGTTGAACACTCTTTCAATTCCAAATGAATAACATAACAGATGCCAGTATGCAAGAAGAATGCAAATGACAGAAGCATAATTTAGCAAAAGTGTTAAGCAAGTGCAGTATTAAACCCACAAAATGCAATAAAAGGTTAAGAGAATTTGAGCTATTGTCAAAAGGCAAAATTGATAAATGAGAACAACACACTCATTTGAACATTATTGCGAAAGAATCTTGGCATTTCAAATTGGCAGGAATTGGAAAAAACAAGAAAATCATTCATTCAGACATTTAGTCAAACACCTGGTATGCAGATAGTTTACTGATTAAATTGAAGCTCAAAGATCATACTAACAACCCACAATTTCAAAAATCAGGCATTACAATAGAAAGTAAACAATTAAAAATCAGCAATTTCCATTATGAACCAAGAATTTGAAGAAAAATTTCAATTTAAATCATATACACACACACTTGCCCTAACATCCCAACCCAACTCGTTCTAAATAAAGACAAAGATTTAAATGGGGAAGTAAGAATTGAAGGGATGCACAGCTAGAATCGAAAATTATCAAAGAAGTTAAACAAAAGCATCGGCACAGGAATCGCATGAATCACAGCCATGGAGATCAATTGGAACAGGGAACGCAGGGAGGAGAAAAATAAAAATAAATGAATTGAAATAAAATTAAAAAGGAAGAGAAAAATACTTACTTGTTGTAGATAATCCGGGATGATGGTCTAAAAGAGAGAAAAGAATGCAAAGGATGCAGAGAAAAACAAATGGTGCACGGTGCGAGTGAATGAGGTGTGGGAAAGTGAGAAATAACAAAAGGAAAAACTGGGATTTTAAACGTTCTTTTCGTGGGTCACGGTCACAATGAGTTTCATTGTGACCGTGACATATCCAAAATTTGCAATCCAGAATTGAACCGCCATGAGGTCACGGTGACAATGAGTTTTATTGTCATCGTGACATAACCCATGTTGGAAACAGAATCGAATGTTCATTATGTCACGGTCACAATGAGTTTCATTGTCACCGTGACATAATCCAGTTTGAAAACAGAATGTAACTCACTCTACCTCACGGTGACAATGAAATTCATTGTCACCGTGACATGTGCATACATCAGAACAGAATGTAACTTACCTGATGTTCACGGTCACAATGAAATTCATTGTCACCGTGACATGTGCATCAACCAGAATCCAGAATGCATCCTCCTTTGGTCACGGTCACAATGAGTTTCATTGTGACCATGACCACCTGCACACTTGTACAAATTCATCAATTTCTCCAAACCTCTTGATACAATTATTTTGAACCTTCTCCAACAAAACATAATTTCTCTTCTAAACATAAAATTTACAAAATGAAACAAGATTAACTTCCTAAACAAAATACCATTAAATGATAAAAAGAAACAAAGATAAGAAGTAGTTCTGCATTTAACAAGTCCGCAGCTGGACTTTTAAAAACCGTCAAAGATCTGCTAGAGTGACGATCGTGGAAGCACTATCAAAGGTAGATCCAAAATACTGCTTCACACGATGTCCATTTACCTTGAATTCATCCTCAAACCGCGGGTGCTTCAGTGTCACCACGCTAAACTTATCAATTGCCACTACTTCATAGGGTCCCTTCCATTTCGATTTCAACTTACCAGGAAACAACCGCAGCCTACTGTCATAAAGAAGCACTCGCATTCCAGGTGTAATTTCCTTTCTGACCAGTTTTTGATCATGCCACTTCTTAGTTTTATCTTTGAATCTCATGGCATGATCATAGGCCCAAAATCGATGCTCGTCTAGTTCATTTAGCTGCAAAGACCTGCACTTACATGCATTCTCAAGGTCAAAATTCAGAAATTTGGTAGCCCAATACGCTTTATGCTCTAATTCCATTGGGAGGTGACAGGACTTCCCATAAACCAACCTAAAAGGGGACATTCCGATCGGTGTCTTAAATGCTTTCCTATAGGCCCATAGAGCATCATCTAACTTAAGGTACCAATCTTTTCTAGATGAATTGACCATTTTTTCTAAGATGGCCTTTAACTCTCTGTTAGACACTTCAACTTGACCATTAGCTTGAGCATGGTAAGGGGTTGTGACCTTATGCCTAACGCCAAATTTCTTTAATAAAGCCTTAAATTGGTGGTTCATAAAATGTTTACCACCATCGCTTATAATGGCTCTAGGGGCTCCATATCGAGTGAATATGTTTTTCCTCAAAAATTCTAAAACAATCTTAGCATCAGAAGTTCTAGTGGCTATAGCTTCGACCCATTTACTCACATAATCTACTGCCACCAGAATATATTCAAACCCGTACGAAATCCGAAAAGGTCCCATAAATTCTATTCCCCATACATCAAATAGTTCTACCTCGAGCATGTTTGTCAGAGGCATCTCATCTCGCTTAGATATATTTCCTACCCTCTGGCATCTATCACAAGTCTTCACATAAAATTGAACATCTCTAAACATTGTAGGCCAATAAAAACCAGAAGACAAAATTTTCATTACCGTTCTATTTGGCCCATGATGTCCACCAGCTTCTCCACTGTGACAAGCTGTGATGATTGCACCTGTCTCCTCATCTGAGATGCACCTTCTTAAAACTTGATCATCACATAATCGAAAAAGGTAGGGGTCATCCCAAATGTATTGTCTTGCATCAGCTCGCAGTTTCTTCTTTTACTGCCAAGTAAAATCTTTGGGCATAAAACCTCCTGCAAGAAAATTTTCTATGTTAGCAAACCAAGGAACAGAAGTGCCACAAGCAAATACAGCACAAATGTGTTCATCAGGAACTAAATCTAAAATTTCCCCCTTTTCAATATGGTTATTTTCCATTCTTGACAAATGGTCTGCCACGAAGTTTTCCGCGCCCTTCTTATCCTTAATTTCTAAATCGAACTCTTGCAATAGCAGCACCCAACGAATCAGCCTCGGTTTGGATTCCTTCTTGGCAAACAAATGCCTCAAAGTTGCATGGTCTGACCACACCACAACTTTTGCACCCAGCAAATATGGCCTGAACTTCTCGAATGCATACACAATTGCTAGAAGTTCTTTCTCTGTGGTGGTGTAATTTACCTGTGCTCCTGTCAAAGTGTGACTAGCATAATAAATTGCACAAAATATCTTATCCCGACGCTATCCCAATACCGCTCCCACTGCATAATCACTAGCATCACACATTAGTTCAAACGGCATAGTCCAATCCGGAGATATAATCACCGGAGCTGAAATAAGCTGTTGCTTTAATGTTTCAAAAGCTAGCAAGCATTCATTATCAAAATTAAAAACAACATCTTTCATGAGTAAATTAGACAGGGGTTTAGCAATTTTTGAAAAATCTTTAATAAACCTCCGGTAAAACCCTGCATGTCCTAAAAAACTCCTTATGCCCTTAACACTCGTCGGAGGCGGTAACTTCTCTATGACTTCAACTTTTGCCTTATCCACTTCTATCACTCTCTCTGAAATTTTATGCCCTAACACAATGCCCTCTCTCACCATAAAATGGCATTTTTCCCAATTTAAAACTAGGTTAGTTTTTTCACACCTCCCTAGCACTAAATCAAGATGCTTTAGACAGCTTATAAAATCAGCCCCATATATAGTGAAATCATCCATGAATACCTCCATAAATTTCTCTATAAAATCATGAAAAATAGCCATCATACACCGTTGAAACGTAGCCGGTGTATTACATAACCCAAAGGGCATTCGTTTATATGCAAATGTGCCATATGGGCAGGTGAAGGTCGTTTTCTCTTGATCCTCAGGGTCTATAGGAATCTGTAAATATCCCGAATACCCATCTAAAAAATAGTAGAACCTATTACCTGCTAACCTCTCCAGCATTTGATCAATAAATGGCAAAGGGAAATGGTCTTTCCTAGTGGCAATATTCAACCTTCTATAGTCAATACAGACTCTCCAACCCGTAACTGTACGAGTTGGAATCAATTCATTCAGTTCATTCTTGACCACTGTCATTCCCCCTTTTTTAGGCACACATTGCACTGGGCTAACCCATTTACTATCAGAAATAGGGTAGATTATACCTGCATTAAGGAGTTTGAATACCTCCTTTTTTACTACCTCTTGCATGGCCGAGTTGAGTCGTCTCTGAGGCTGAGCTACCGGCTTGCATTCCTCCTCCATTGGGATCATGTGTGTGCAGTAGCTTGGGTCTATCCCCTTCAAGTCTGAGGTTTCCCATCCAATAGCTCCCTTGTGCTTCTTCAGCACCTCTAGCAGCAGCTGTTCTTCATCACCTGACAACAAAGAAGATATGATTACTGGTTTTTGTTCTTTCTCTAAAAACACATATTTTAAATGAGAGGGGAGAGGTTTAAGTTCAGAATTTAAATCCCCCTTTTTATGGTTAGACTCTTCATTCTGTGACTCATCCTTTCCATCCTCTATCTCCACATTTTCTATTTCTTCTCCCCTCATCTCTTCTTCCACTGCTTCTCCTTCCACTGAATGTAACAGACCCAAATTTTCTGGATCAGCTCCAACCACTTTTTCCTGCACTTCTTCCACACACTCGTCTATTACATCCATAAAATAAACAGACTCCTCCATATCCCCAGATGGATACTTTTGAGCCTTGTTCATATCTACTACCAACTCCTCATTATTGAACCGTAGGGTGACCGTTTGACCATGAACATCGATCAACGCCTTTCCTGTGTTTAAAAACGGCCTCCCCACTATCAGTGGCACCTTCCTATCCTCTTCCATCTCCATCACCACAAAGTCCACTGGGAAGATGAATTTCCCCACCTTCACTAACAGATCTTCTATCATTCCTTTGGGCTGCCTCACTGACCTATCTGCAAGCTGGAGTCTCATTCCTGTCTCCCTGAGGTCCCCAAGATTAAGCTTCCTGCAAATAGAATAAGGCATCAAATTTATGCTGGCACCCAAATCACATAAAGCATTACCATAAAAATCTTCACCAATAGCACAGGGTAAAGTAAAGCTACCTGGATCTTCCAATTTCTCAGGGATCTTATTCATAATTATAGCACTGCAATTTTCTATAAGCTGTGCAGTTCCATGCCCTTCTAATTTCTTTTTATTAGAACATAATTCTTTCATAAATTTAGCATAGTTAGGCATATGAGCTAAAGCTTCAGCAAATGGTAAACTGATGTACAGTTTCTTAAACATCTCTAGAAACCTAGCCTTTTGCTCATTTTTCTTATCCTGTTTAGCAATTGCAGGAAATGGCAGTCTATTTATATCAAGATCCTCTACCCTCGGATTCACTAAACTTTTACCCTTATCAGTTGTAGGAGCATCTTCATTAACTTCTACTCTAGAGTTAGAATTACTTACCGTCCGTGTCGGCTCCTCCTTTTCTGATGTTGAAGAATTTTTACCTTGACTTTCTCTCGGTACCATTTCCTTACCACTTCTCAGTGTGATGGCTTTAGCTTCCTCTTTTGGATTCCGGTCCACATTCGAAGGAAATGTTCCCGGTTGTCTTTGAGATACGGAATTCGCTAGCTGTCCCACTTGAGTCTCTAAATTCCTTATGGAAGCATCTTGGTTCCGGTTCCACTGCTCTTGAGATTTCCACCTTGACTCTTGATTAGCCATGAACTGCTGCTGGTTATTTACAAACTGTTGTTGACTGTTTATGAAAGTAGCCAACATGTCTTCCAGATTTGTCTTCTTTTCTTGCACAGGTGGCCTTGGTTGGTATCCCGGTGGGTGGTATTGCTGTCCTTGGTTGTGATGGGGTGGATATGGTTGTTGATACGGCTGCCCTTGGTTCTGATGAGTGTTTTGGTTGAAGGGAGGTCTAACTTGTGGTTGAGAGGATGAAGCATTTGGATTTCCATCCTTCTAAGAGAAGTTTGGATGATTTCTCCATCCCGGATTATATGTGTTGCTGTAGGGGTCATTCCTTCTGTAATCTCCTATTGCATTTATATCTCCCATTGCCCCACTCTCTTGACCAACTTGCCCACTTTCATACCATCCACTCTCTTGAGCCACAGAGGCTACATTCTGCACCTTCAGACTACTCATCTCCTTCCTCATGGACTCAATCTGTGCCTTCAGCATCGACACCTCATCCACAGCGTGTATCCCTTGTCTTTTCGGAACTGACTGAGGATTAAACCATTGAGCATCATTCGCCGCCATTTCATCTAGTAGATGAAAAGCTTCCTCTGGTAGTCTATTCATGAATGACCCTCCTGATGAAGCATCCAATAAAGATCTTGTCTGTGGTGTAACCCCAGAATAAAATGTTGTCATCAGGTGGTATATGGCTATCTCATGGTGAGGACAGCTTCTCAACAGCCTTCTAAACCTTTCCCACGCTTCATGAAACGGCTCCTCACTCATTTGACTAAAACCCAATATACTATTACGGATGTTCGCAGTCTTTGTCAGAGGGAAGAATCTCATCAAAAATCTCTCCTGTAACTGGTCCCATGATCTAATCGACTGTCTAGGTAGCATTTGCAACCATTCACGTGCTTTTCCAATCAATGTGAAAAGGGAACAACTTTAATCTTACCGAGTCAGATGACACTCCAGGAATCTGAATCGTATCACTGACCTCTAAGAATATATCTAAGTGCTGTGCGGGATCTTCCACTTCTGAACTCGTAAACTGATTCCTCTGTACCATATTGATGGTGGCTGGTTTAAGCTCAAACTGCACTCCCCTTGGCAGCACAATTGTCCGATTATCCTCATTCCATCTTGGTACTGCTTAATCCCTTATTGTCCTTTGTCTCGGGACCTCTTCTCTATAATTCCCTTGATTTCCATCTTGTGCCCTCGGCACTTGTTCGTTCTCGGGAGGAACTTCACCAATAGGAAGAAGATTGTCTTCCATGTTATTATTTCTGTTGGCTCTCCTTCGTTGATGCAAAGTCCTCTCGATTTCAGGATCGTAGGGTGCGATTTGTTCCTGTCTCAATCTGCTCATGCACCACAACAATTACCTGAAAAGAATAAACAAAATTAAAAATAAAATAAAATAAAAAAAACTGAAAAACACACACAAATAATAATCAAAACTTAAAACAACGCCAGTCCCCGGCAATGGCGCCAAAAACTTGGCGCGACCTCAGCAAGTGTACTGAATCGACAAGTAATATAATGGAGTATTTTTAAGACTTCGAGTTATCGTACCTAAGAGACTGTATATGCAAGTAATGAAAATCAAATGTATGCTAAAGAATTTCCAATTGTTTGAATTTATTGAATTAAATACTGATAAAAAAAAATAAAGAATTTAAATAACCAAAATAAAAAAACAGAAATAATCAAATTAAATTGATAGCAACAATTACAATAAACTAAATGACGGAAAAATTAACAATATAAGAATTCAAAAATAGACAAACGTTGCTCAGGTTCACTCATCCACTCCATACCCAGATATGAATCAAAACACATAAAGAAAATATATATGAACGAAATCGGGATAACCCTCTTAACCCAAGCGTCCCATTCCGGAGCAAACTACTCTAATTGCATAACGTCCCATTCCGGAGCAAGTCATGCAACTAGCCTAATCACGGGTCTAAAATCCTAGGTTCGGTTTGCTTTCCCATTCCGGAGCCAAACAATCCAAGACCTAATTATTTCACTCCTCACTCCAATCTTAAACCATGAAAACCTGCACATATGGATTCCCTTCCGGAGCAGTCCGAATGATACAGCAAACATGACAGAAAATTTGAAGATAATTTATCATGACATTCAATCATACAATTCAATAACCAATTAAGATACATGAATTAATTCATTCATCCAAATAGGAAATTAACTTGAAAATATACATCTCATGAATTGACAATAATAACCAATGAAATAAACCTTCATTCATATATCGATTATCAAAATATGTTTAGAATTCACATCAAGGATAGGGGCTTTAGAGATCCCCCAAACAACTAAAAAACTACTCACGATCCATTACAAAATCAAAAGAATAAAGGAAAGAATAAACTCAGAAATTCATTGAGGTAGAAATCCCGGTGGAATCCCACGTTTTTCAGTCTTCTTCTTCAAATCTTTAATGGAGAATAAAACTAAAATTCTGTAATACTAACAATCTCTGGAAATTAACTATGTGTCTAATGAAAATTACTCTCAATTTCTAATTGAAAACTCAAAACAAGATTGAAAACTAAAGTTTAGAACCGAAGAATAACTTTGAAAATCTCAGCCGCCAAAACTAATAGCAAAAACTAACTAAAAAAATCGGAACCCTAACCAAACAGAAAAGTGCGTTTTTATAGTTCCAGATGGGTCACGGTGACAATGAAATTCATTGTCACCGTGTAGAGTCGAGATTTTCAAATTCCTTTCACGCACAGGAGAGGGGTCACGGTGACAATGAATTTCGTTGTCACCGTGAGGTCTTCACTTTTTGCTTCTGTCCAGGAGATAATTATGTCACGGTCACAATGAAATCCATTGTGACCGTGAGGTGCGTGCTGCTCTGATTCTGCCTTGATGATTTTTATGTCACGGTGACAATGAAATTGATTGCCACCGTGACGTGCTTCCTACTTGCATTCTGCCCAATCGTTTGCTATGTCACGGTCACAATGAAATCCATTGTGACCGTGACCCTTCTAAGTATGCTCCTGTCTTCAACTTCTCTTTATGTCACGGTCACAATGAGTTTCATTGTGACCGTGATGTACCTAGAACCACACCTGGAAAGACAAATAAAAATCCATCAAAAACTATCTATAATGCATCAAAATTCCAATTTGACTAAGATTAGTAAAATTAACCTAAAGGAAACGAAACATAACACAAAAACACAACTAAACACCCAAAAATCATATAAAAACACCCTCAAAACTAAGTACTATATTGAAGTTATCAATCATTTAACATGTGTTAGCATGATTGGCTTATTTTATTTCTTCATTTTATTCTTGCATGTTTAATTGGATTGTTCATCTTCTTTGATGTTATTGTGTTTTATTATTATTATTGTATTTGATTGTTCACATTATTATTATTATTATTATTATTATTATTATTATTATTATTATTATTATTATTATTATTATTATTATTATTATTATTATTATTATTACTACTACTACTACTACTACTACTACTATCATTATTATTATTTTTATTAGTTTTATTTATTATTATAATTAATTATTGTTGTCATCATCATTATTATTGTAACGACCCATACCCGTAATTGGTACGGATATCGGGTGTCACAGTACTATTATTTAATCGATGCTTATGACAAATGCAGTAATTTTTTTTCTTAACTTATAAACTTATCAAATCATTTAATCCAGTTCAGACATTATATGTAACTTATCATGTCATCCAACAATATCTATAACATTTAACATTTCCATATTAAACGATACATAATTAAGGCTAAACTTTTACATATACATGCCACTAATACTATTCATTTAATAAATTTTTGGCAGCATAACAGCTACCACTTAACTAATCCAAAACCTGCAATTCAACAACCACATAGCCCAACTCAGGGGCACAACAATCATAATTCAATACTCATTCAAATCTTAATTCCTATAAACTAATCTAATACATATAAACAAATACACTAACATTTAACTAATTCATTAACTTATAACAATCGCATACATTCCAAAAACAATAACAAAATATTCTTAACTTCAATCGACTGGTCTGGTCCGATCTCAAAGCTGATGGGTCACCTGCTCCACAGACGTTTCACTTAGTACCTACACGAAGTAAAAAAAAACTACGTGCTGAGCATTAAATATGCTCAGTGGTGATTACGAATCTAATAATTTCCAATGCTAACAAATGCACACATACATGCATAATAATACACTATTCCTTGCTTCCATTTAGATCACTCACTAAATCTTACTTAGTTTCATTTTACACTATAGTCTTTTATTTGCCATTTTTATTGGCAAAAATACAATTTAATCCCTAATATATTCAGTGCTTATCATATCCCCCTTTCCTTTTCTTAAACTACCACTCTGCCATTTGGTTCCACTTATTTACCAACATGCCACTAAGTAAATTTCCTCCCATTTATTTACTTAGTGTACAATTTATCATATAATTCTCATTTGACTATTTGCACAGTAATGGTATTCTTATAACACTTCTCTATACTTTTGACATGTAGATTTATATTTTAGTCCTTATTTTATCAATTTTAGGGCAAATTTACATTTTTGCCCTTATTTTGACGTTATTTATGGAAATGCCACTAGTTCATTTATCTTTTCATTTTAAATCATTATTAGGCTTACAAATTACATATTGGTCCTTGTTTCGTCATTTCATGGCAAATTACACTTTTGTCCTTTACTTAACATTTACTTGTAATTTTGTCATTTATTCACTATATTTTTCCCTTTATTCACTTATTAGCTTATAATTTGCCAATTAGACTCATGACTAATTGTTTTTATGGTAAATTACATTTTGATCCTTAAACTTTTATTTTCTTTCATATGGATCCTTTTTTCTTTTAAATTTTTATGTTTACTATACCTTTTGCATTTTCAGGTCATTTTCATCACTATGACCCGTTTGGCTTATGATTTGGATAAATTACGTTTTACCCCAAACTTTTTTTTTTACTTTCTTTCACTTAAATCCTTTTCCATATAACTTCTTATTTTCATGTTACTTTTCATATTTTCATGTCATTTTACTTTTGATAGAATCATATCATTTTATGATTCTGCTTATTAAACTTAAGCTTTTTATACATTATGCTTTTACATATTATGTCATATTACATAATGCCGTGCGATATTATGCCTTTACATGTTACACTTTTGTATATTACGCTTGCACATATTAGGCTTTTATACTTATATCTTTTACATGTTACGTTATGTCGTTTTACCTTGCATCATATTACTTTTTCTCATTTTACATTTTATCATATTTTGCCTTTGCATTATACATTATGTCATATTTCATTCGATCATTTTATTTTTTGCATTTTCAAACATTTTGCAATCATATCACTTTTATGCCCCTAGTACAATCCCGGCAGACAATCTGCAAACTGGATATACGGGACATGGGCCCCAAAGTCCCACTGCACTGCACTAGAGAATGACCAAAGGATCACTCCATTATGCAACATATGACGTATGACGTATGATGTGTGACATATGACATATAACAGAGGGCTATGAGAGACCATCGCGAATTTGTCATAGCAAAGCAAGTCGCCATGACTTGCACCGCGGTATCAATGGCGTCCCTATGGCTAGCCAAACATATCCTAAACTAGATTAAATCGCTAGACCACTAAGGGAAAAACCTTCACATTTATCAAAATTTATCTTTTCAAATAGACTTTCAAATCCACTTTCGTTCTTTTAACACTTTCATATTACATATGACATGTAACGTATAATATATGATTTATCAGTACATTTTCATTTTCATTTCTTTCACTTAATCAAAATAACATCACATATACATATAATTTCCATAAATTCCAAATAAATTTGTGGACGCTTCTTTTCATGCCTAATTTCATTTTGGGCCATTAATCTTTGATTATGTGGTTCATATGTCATGTGAACTGTAAAATGAATGAATCAGTGACTTAGAAGTGAATTGGAAAGTTAAATGAAAAGAAATGCATGAAAATGAAATGATGGACTTAAGTAAAAATTATGTTACATGTAAGCTTATTTAAGTACAAGCTTAGAAAAATGATTAAGAACCATCCTTAAAATGACATTTGAAATGTTTAAATAAAATTAAAAGAAATTGTAAGGTAAAGTGCCTTCCTTGGCCAAATGAACCCTTAGTGTGTACTAGGGGGTATCACATTTCCTTACTTAGCCCATTCGGCCATCTTAGGGTTTTTCTCTAACATTTTAATTATCATCCAATTATCACTCATTTCACTAGATTTAACCTCAATTCACATGTGTATACCATTTAATTTCATTTAAACACTAGGTATACCTCAAATATACCTAAGTATGCCATTAGGTCACATTATGTCTAACACTTGCACTTAGTTTTCTTTCACTTTAATCACTCTAATTAGCTTAGTTACCTTCCCTAAACTCAATTATCATCTCAATTTCAATTATACATGCAAATTACACATAGTCATATATAAACATAACCTCAAACCCTAATTTTTCCAAAGGAAATTCATGGATTAGGTAATCACAAACCTTATATCCATGCTAATCTCCTCACAAGCTCCTCAATTCTTGCTTTTGGCTCTTAAAAAGCCAATTTCCTCCAAAATCTTCATGGTGGCCAAATTTGACAATAAAGAAACACATATCAATTTTCTTCTTTTATCAAATCAAAACTTATAAACATACTCTAGATACCCTAGAATACTCATAGAAATTATTAAATCAAATTAAAACACTAATTTCCCTTACCTCCATTTTGAGGGCATAACCTTTAATCTTCACTTTTCTTAGCTATTAATCCACTAATTGTATACCAAAAGTTGCTATTATCTCAAAGAGGGCTGAATTTTTACTTTGAATAGCTAGATTTATGAAAAATTTAAAGAAAGTATGAAGAAAATTAAAAAGGAAGGTGGAGGAGAAGTCTCGGCCAAAAGAGGGAGAGGGAAAAGCTGAGGAAGATAAGGATTACAGCCACCATATCTGCCTCTTTAAGTCCATTTATGGTGACCCAATTGGGTTGGACAAGGTCCAACCAATGGTCCAACCAAACGAGCCCAAAAATGTAAATTTTAGGCCCATTAAGAAATTTATCTCATTTGCCAAATCCAATTCCTCCCAAAATTGATTCCATAATTCATATCACATAAAAACTAGGCTGTAAACAAAATTTCAGCCCAATCGGGGTCCGTTTCTGGTCCGGTTCAATCAAATCGGTCCAAATCAATAATTATAAATGTTCTCAAAAAATTCTCGTTTTACTACAAAAAATTATACATATCATTTATAGCCTATCTGAAAATTTCTGAAATTTTTGGACATAATTTGCTATTTTTAAAGTCTCAGTCAAACATCCGATCAACCGAGTACTATTCAAATCGAAATCACATATTTTTCCTTACTCTCTAAGGTCAATTCCTCATGAAAATGACTCCAAAATTCTTAAAATATATTTATTAAACTCCAATAATATTTTGGGGTCAATTGAAAATCATTTCCCGGTTTGGTAATTATTTACCAGTCCGATAACTTAAATTTTCAGTGTCACCAAAATTAAATTTTTCATTACCATATGATTCTACTCATCAATAAGAGTACGTCCATATTCTCAGATTATCTTTCTGAGATCCGTAGCACTCTCTACTGTCCTGTCAAACTCCCAGTCAACCTATTTACTATTCATATCGAAACTACCACTTTTTCTTATTTCTGACTTTTGAGATCCTATTTGACCTCAATTTCATTTCAAATTTTAACTTCGAACTCATGGTGACTTATATTTTCTATTAATCAAATAAAATATTTTTCGACTCCGGGAAGTACTATTCACCCCGGTGTTACTATTCACTATCAGGAAACACTATTTTCGGCTAGCCCGGTATTGGGGCCATTACAATTATTTTCATGTTTTCATGCATGTTGAATTTTATTATTGTTGTTATTTTTATTATTTATGCATGCTGAATTGTTCATGTATTAAGTTATATTTTTTATTATGTCATCTAATTGATTTGTCATGCATGATGTATTTTATTTGTCTTAATTCATTTTTTACATGTTACATGTTTAACTCATTTTCATTACTAACATTACTTTCCTTTGTGTTTTTTATTTTAATAATTATTTTTATGTGTGAGCCTTTTCAATAGCGAGTGGGAGCCCATAAATGTTTGAATACACCATTTTTGTGGGATGTATTTTTTTAGCATTTTTTAGTATTATTTTGCTTTTATTTGATTTTATTATTTAATATGTAATTTATAATAAGTTTGTTTATTTTCATGCACGACAATTAAAAAGTCGCATAAAGTTTTATATTAATAAATTGGGATTTTTTCTAACAAAATGGGACCATTGTCCTAGTTTTTCATCCAAATAAATTGTCATTTTAAAATTATTTTCTTTAAACTATGCATGCAAGGACCAATGTTCTCATCAATAATAAATACCCCGTTTTATATATGATTTATATTTCATTTTACAATGGGGGTTGTATTCCGCTCCTAATTTTATTGTAATCTATTTTATTTACCCTTATTTTAATTTTTTAATTGCATTAAAATGTATGAGAAAAGGGATGAAATTTTAAATTCAAAACTCAATTATAATTTAACCAAGGTATGAATAAATGAGAAGTTTCGAAGCATCTCTGGTCTTTGGGCTCAACGAGGCGAGAGGGCCATCTCAATGTTCCATTGGGATGGGGCCTCCAAGACACCTCTTGTGTCCCAAAAGGCTCAAACTTACACAGTCCTAGGCGCCACGAGGCGAGAGAACCATCCTAATGTTTTATTAGGGTGGAGCCTCGAATACACCTCTGGTTTGCCCAAGCGCAAGGCCGAGAGGGCCATCCTAATGTTAGGGTGGAGCGTCCAAGACACCTCCGGCCTACCTATGATGGACATAACTGTGATGTCTTAGGCTCACTGAAGTTAGACGAGCTTTCCCAATGTTCTATTGGGTGACGACTCCATGAAACCTCCTTGTTGCCCGAAATAGACGCCCTTATAATTTCTTACAAGTTTCCATGAACCTCATCCCGAAAGCCCTAAAGGCGGGTGGTCCGGGGCCTCCCGTGGTTCGGCGTGCGTCACACCAGTCTTCAAAGCTATCATTAACTTCAGATGGTTGTTTAAACTTGTTATTAATAAAACCTAGCTTCCTCTTAGCCGGAAAAGCTATCTTTATTGCTCTACTCCATGTAGAGCAATTAGTGCTAGTCAATGATGCAGAGATAAGAAAAAAGTCCAGGGTTATTAGATCCATGAATAAAAAACCATATTTCTCTTGTTTTGCAATCAACCTCTATTCTAGACGTTCCTAAAGCTTATTCATTGAAGTTGCATATACAAAATAATCATAGAGATCCTTTGAGAGAGAACTTAAAATCCAAGACATTACCATGTAATTAGCTTCACACCAGTCTTCAAAGCTATCATTATCTTCAGATGGTTGTTTAAACTTGCCATTAATAAAACCTAGCTTCCTCTTAGCCGAAAAAGCTATCTTTATTGCTGTACTCTATGTAGAGCAATTAGTGCTAGTCAATGATGCAGAGCTAAGAAAAAAGTCCAGGGTTATTAGATCCATGAATAAAAAAACATATTTCTCTTGTTTTGCAATCAACCTCTATTCTAGACGTTTCTAAACCTTATTCGTTGAAGTTGCATATACAAAATAATCATAGAGATCCTTTGAGAGAGAACTTAAAATCCAAGACATTACCATGTAATTAGCTTCACACCAGTCTTCAAAGCTATCGTTATCTTCAGATGGTTATTTAAACTTGCCATTAATAAAACCTAGCTTCCTCTTAGCCGGAAAAGCTATCTTTATTGCTCTGCTCTATGTAGAGCAATTAGTGCTAGTCGATGATGCAGAGATAAGAAAAAAGTCTAGGGTTATCAAATCCATGAATAAGAAAACATATTTCTCTTGTTTTGCAATCAATTTCGATGTATCAAAGCTCAATTTTGATCTCCAGTAACTCAATTTTCTCCAATAACTTGAATAGCTTCTTCATCCCACTTTTCAAGCTCAATTTTTTCCAAAATTAATTCCATAATTCTTAAAATATATAATTTAGTCTCCACATGAAATTTCATCTCAATCGGAGACCGTTTCTCGGTCCGATAATTTCTTATCAGTCCGATAACTAAATTTTCTGTCTCATCGTAAAATTTATTTTTCATTACCATTTGATTCTCCATAATATTTCAAGCAAATTTATGCTTTCTGATAATTTTTTTGAGATTCATTGTCACACCCCAAAATGGCCCTGGTCGGATTATGCATGCTAAGTCGGGATCGGAAGGGTATTCCAGTAATTTGTGTTTGAGAATTTAGAGTGTTAAGGACCTAATTGATAAGATAATTAAGTTGGTAAAGAAAGAATTGTGTTAGTGAGTGAAGTGTAATTTGTCTAAGGACTAAAGAGCAATATTTGTTTGGAAGAGTTAAGTGGAGTTTGGGGTCCAATAGGATGTTGCCAAGTGGACTGTTAGGTGAGTATTGAAAGAAGAAAAAGAAGAAAGGAAAGAGGAGAGAGGGAACACAGATTGCATTTCCCGTTCGTCCCTCTCTCACGCTCCTCCTTCTTCTTCTCTTTTTCCTTCTCTGCTTTTCCTTTCACTTTCATTTGGCTTGGAGTTGTGTGTGCTTTGGTTGAGTTTTGGGTCAGCCTTGAAGAGGTAAGTTGGAGTTTCTAAGTTATGTTCTTCTTCTTCTTCTCTTTCTCCTGGTTTTGGTTGAGTTAGGGTTTTGAAGTGTAACTGTGGATTTCGTTTGTGCAAGCTTGGGATTGTAAGAAGAAGCAAAGTAAAGGCAAGGAAAGGATTGAGCAGTAATCTTGAAGCTGATTTTGGATCTTCGATTCCAGGTTTGGGAGTGTTTTGGATTGCATGCAATGTTTGAAGAACTCCTGTGTTCATGTCTCTGCCCTATTTCTCTCTAGACTTATAATGTGTTTGTATGGTCTAATTTCTGGAATTTGATGTGGTTTAGAATGTGTACATGCATGATTAAGTGAATAGATGTGTTAGTAATGCATGATAGGAATTGAATTGAAGTTACTGAGCTTTGGGTTTTGAACTTACTGTATTTTTTTAGGGTTTATGCTCTAGAATGGATTAAATGTGTTTAAGCATGGTTTTAATGATTTGATTGTTGAATTAATTTGCAATTGTCTTGCTTATGCTGTTTGGGACATCGATTGAAAGGTAAGATGAGCTTGGATGTGTTTTGAATTAGATTGAAAATGAATTTATCGAGTTCTTGGAATTCTGGGTAACCTGGAAATGGAAAATCGCGTCTCTGTAGAATTTCCAGTTCCAGTGTTCTGTGAGAAGCGAGTCACGTCTCGTGACTTAGAGTCACGACGTGACTCATGTGAAGGGCAGCGTGACTCCCAGTTGCGAAGCGTGACTCTTCTCTCTGTGAGAGGAAAGTCACATCTCGTGACTTAGGGTCACGACGTGACCCTTGTGAATGGCGAAGCGTGATTCCCAGTTGCGAAGCGTGACTCCTCTCTCTGTGAGAGGGAAGTCACGTCTCGTGACTTAGAGTCACGACGTGACTCCTGTGTAAGGCAAGGCGTGACTCCAAGACACGAAGCGTGACTCCTCTCTCTGTGAGAGGGAAGTCACGTCTCGTGACTTAGAGTCACGGCGTGACTCTTGTGAGGCCAGGCGTGACATAGAGTCACGTCCCGTGACTCTCTAGCAGGTCACGAGACGTGACACTAGGTCACGTCGTGACCCTCCTGTGAGGTCAGTTGTGACCGACCCCTCTTCAGCTCCTTTTTCCGATTTCGCCCAGTTTTAACCAAAATGAATTTCTTATTTCTCCTGTATGGGTCTTCACTGCTGTATAAATTATGTCATACTATTATATGCTCCTGTATAGCTTTTCTGTTTTGATTTGTGCCCCCGTGGCTAGTTTATTATAAAATGACTTTCAAATGCTTTTATGACTCTTTTCTCTACTGTGTGCTATCTTATCTGATTGGTTAGCCTATTTTAGTTGTGTTTAGCATTATGTTATGCCTGTCCTTGATCGGGTTCTTATCTAGAATAACATGCCATGTTTGAGAGCATTGTATCATTTCCTGATTTAGATTATGTGTTTTATTCATTGGCATAAGATGATTCCACATGTGTTCCTGACATGCTTTAATTTGATTAGTATTGCTAAAATGTGATTAAGGGAATTATTGCATGCTTCAGAATATGACTTGAATGAGGTATGATTGTTATGCTATGCTAAACTTATGCGAATAATATGGATGACGTCTGAATACATTGTTATGCTTTAACCTTTGAATTCAATGTGATATGTTAAATGTAATTTGAACTGTACACAATTTATATTTAGTTATCTTCACCTAATGCATGTTTAGGATTATGTTTTGATAATCATTGGTATGATAGTGTTTCTATACCTGATTCCTGGCATGCTTTAGAACAGTGTTTAAATGTTAAGTATATTGACTGTCTTATGTTTTGCAATGGGAATGTATGAGATATGACCAACCTTATGAGCATATTTATATGTCTATTGTACTTTGATTAATGCATGATGTATATTTATATATATATTTATGCGTTGTACGTTTCGTAATGTGAATGATTTATGCATGACCTGCGAGAGTCAGTCTAGTGGATAGTTAGGCATGCCTAATAGAGTCTTTCAGTAGCTGCAGCGCCCTTTGAACGTATTGGACCCTGATCAGGTCCCCCGTTTGGTTCCTCGCGAACCCCCATCAGTACGGATCTTCGTGATCCTTTTTAATGAATTTGGATCGGGTTAAGATCCCCCATCAGTAAAATGCTTTGTGACAAAATAAATGGTTTTTCGATTCGTACCCGTAAGGTACCGCCATGAGTCGATTCGTACCCGTAAGGTACCGCCATGAGTACACTCGTTATCCACTACCCAGAGTCAGCAGGTGTTCTTTGAATGTTTATTTGAACTGCTCTGATCTGATCTGGCTATATATCGGATTATTTCTGAAGGGATATATTTTATGAAATACTAATTTGATGGCGTTATTATATGGGCATGTTTATATGGATTATGTTTTAGCTTTTGCGTATTGTACTTGTTATTTTGGAATAGTTATCAGAATGTGTTATCCGATTGATTATGATAAGGATTTCAGGAATCAGTTTATATGTATATGAATGTGACTTTGGGCTTCAGAATGTATATCTGTTTTAAGTAAGCATGACTTTACATTTAACATGATTATCCGTACTTGTCATGTGATTTGTTATAAGTTTCTGATTGCTTTGAAATGATTTGATTGATGTATTTAAGTATATGACTTCAGCATAGTTTTGTTATATATATTAGCATGTGAACCGAAGCAGCTGTGATGGTAAGTATGTGATGATTATTGTACTTTCTGCATGATGATGTGAATGTAATACTATTTGGTTATGCCTTCAGTCTCCGTTATCAGAATGTTTCTGCATGATGCTTATTATATATATTAGAGTTGCGCAGCGGTATTGTGATGCTCTAAATGTTATCCTTTGGATATTTGATTAGTGAATGTGTTTGGCATGTCTAAGTATGTTCAATAGCTAGCACTCTCAACATGATAATTGGGTTGTCAGTTCCTGCACAGGTACTTAGTTATGTCATTTTGCTTGTGTTAAGCTCATGTGATTCCTCACGGTAAGATGGTGATAATTGCTACCTATGTAGGTTTATGCATGTGTTATAGTATGAGGTTCAGCTTGATGATGCTTGTAATGTGTATTATATTATGTCTGTTTTGGTATATCCTGGACATGAGTTTATGGTCTGTTTATGAGTTGTCGTTTGAATGCCTTTATTATGCAGCCTGATTATTCATATGCTATGAATATCCGCATTTGCCATTTGAATGTGTTTTGCTTCGGCGACCATTGTGAATGGCCGTCCATACTCTTGTGTGTTCTCCCCACTAAGCGTTTATCGCTTAGCACGGATTTCTTTTCCGTGCAGGTGGCAGGTTTGGTTCTGTTCGAGTCGCGCTTCTGCAAGGTCGGCCACGTAGGAGTTAGAAGTTCTGTATTTTGTTCAGCTTCTGTATTTCAGCTTTTGTAATTCTGTAGTATTGTATATGTAATTATTATGTTTCGTTCTTGAGTTTTCTTTTGGGAATGTAATAGTTAGTATGTCCTTATGTTTAGTTATTCCTTTGTTTTATTATTTCGATTATGCTTCCGTTGAAGGGTCATATGTATGCCTTTGTGTATGCTTTTGCTTAGTGCCTGCGTGTGCATGAGTTATTGCATATTCAGTCTGTACCGCAAGGTAAGTCAAGGTAAGTTTTTAATTAACCCGTATTTTCATATGCATGTTATGTATGAATGTATGCTTCCGCATTGTGCTTGTGTATATCTGTATGAGTGAGCGTCTGGTAGCGCGTCCGTCGGCGTCCTTCCAACGGGGACGACGATGGGGGTGTTACAGTTAGTGGTATCAGAGCCCAGGTTTGATGGTTCTGGGTGTGTTGTTTGTTTTGTGTTGAGTCTTTACATGAGAGTCGGTTTTGTGTCGTGGCCTAATGCAGATGCGTCTTGTTTTGTGTCATGTCTAGATGGAGTCTGATCCTAGTGAGAATGTGGGCGAGACAACAGAAAGTGTGAATCGAATTAATGCTGATCAGGATGTTTCAGAGCATCTTCCAGTTGAAGATTCTGGTCGGGTTTCTGAGGATAGGGCTCTTGTACAAGGATTGATTCGGATTTTGGATAGATTGACTACTCCTCGTGTTTCTCAAGATTTTATTCAGCATGTTCCTCAGAAGAGAAAAGGATCAGTTAGTGAAGTGTCAGCAAGGAAGAGGGTTCGAGAACCTTCAGTGTGTCAACAACTTCAGAAGCAGCATGGGAACAAGTGTAAGAAGTGGGTACCGTCAGTATGTCAGCACTGCCAGAAGCGACATCGTGGCCCATGTCGGAAGCTTTCAGGTGCTTGTTTCAGGTGTGGCAGTATGGAACATCGGATTGCCGATTGTCCTAAGAAGAGGAATGAGAGTCTAGCTGGGCAAGCTAGAAAGGATGTGGAGGATTTGCTCAGATCTTCTCGAGTGTCTTCAGAGTTTGTAGCATCTAGCAAGGATTCGAAGGAGACCGCAGGTTCTTCTGGTAAGTTACTTTGCAAGCTTCTGTCTAAGTAAGTTTTGTTTGTTTGGGTTGTGTGGATGTAAGTGTTTCGCTGTGAATTTCGAGGACGAAATTCTTTAAGGAGGGAAGAGTTGTCACACCCCAAAATGGCCCTGGTCGGATTATGCATGCTAAGTCGGGATCGGAAGGGTATTCCAGTAATTTGTGTTTGAGAATTTAGAGTGTTAAGGACCTAATTGATAAGATAATTAAGTTGGTAAAGAAAGAATTGTGTTAGTGAGTGAAGTGTAATTTGTCTAAGGACTAAAGAGCAATATTTGTTTGGAAGAGTTAAGTGGAGTTTGGGGTCCAATAGGATGTTGCCAAGTGGACTGTTAGGTGAGTATTGAAAGAAGAAAAAGAAGAAAGGAAAGAGGAGAGAGGGAACACATATTGCATTTCCCGTTCGTCCCTCTCTCACGCTCCTCCTTCTTCTTCTCTTCTTCCTTCTCTGCTTTTCCTTTCACTTTCATTTGGCTTGGAGTTGTGTGTGCTTTGGTTGAGTTTTGGGTCAGCCTTGAAGAGGTAAGTTGGAGTTTCTAAGTTCTGTTCTTCTTCTTCTTCTCTTTCTCCTGGTTTTGGTTGAGTTAGGGTTTTGAAGTGTAACTGTGGATTTCGTTTGTGCAAGCTTGGGATTGTAAGAAGAAGCAAAGTAAAGGCAAGGAAAGGATTGAGCAGTAATCTTGAAGCTGATTTTGGATCTTCGATTCCAGGTTTGGGAGTGTTTTGGATTGCATGCAATGTTTGAAGAACTCCTGTGTTCATGTCTCTGCCCTATTTCTCTCTAGACTTATAATGTGTTTGTATGGTCTAATTTCTGGTATTTGATGTGGTTTAGAATGTGTACATGCATGATTAAGTGAATAGATGTGTTAGTAATGCATGATAGGAATTGAATTGAAGTTACTGAGCTTTGGGTTTTGAACTTACTGTATTTTTTTAGGGTTTATGCTCTAGAATGGATTAAATGTGTTTAAGCATGGTTTTAATGATTTGATTGTTGAATTAATTTGCAATTGTCTTGCTTATGCTGTTTGGGACATCGATTGAAAGGTAAGATGAGCTTGGATGTGTTTTGAATTAGATTGAAAATGAATTTATCGAGTTCTTGGAATTCTGGGTAACCTGGAAATGGAAAATCGCGTCTCTGTAGAATTTCCAGTTCCAGTGTTCTGTGAGAAGCGAGTCACGTCTCGTGACTTAGAGTCACGACGTGACTCATGTGAAGGGCAGCGTGACTCCCAGTTGCGAAGCGTGACTCTTCTCTCTGTGAGAGGAAAGTCACGTCTCGTGACTTAGGGTCACGACGTGACCCTTGTGAATGGCGAAGCGTGATTCCCAGTTGCGAAGCGTGACTCCTCTCTCTGTGAGAGGGAAGTCACGTCTCGTGACTTAGAGTCACGACGTGACTCCTGTGTAAGGCAAGGCGTGACTCCAAGACACGAAGCGTGACTCCTCTCTCTGTGAGAGGGAAGTCACGTCTCGTGACTTAGAGTCACGGCGTGACTCTTGTGAGGCCAGGCGTGACATAGAGTCACGTCCCGTGACTCTCTAGCAGGTCACGAGACGTGACACTAGGTCACGCCGTGACCCTCCTGTGAGGTCAGTTGTGACCGACCCCTCTTCAGCTCCTTTTTCCGATTTCGCCCAGTTTTAACCAAAATGAATTTCTTATTTCTCCTGTATGGGTCTTCACTGCTGTATAAATTATGTCATACTATTATATGCTCCTGTATAGCTTTTCTGTTTTGATTTGTGCCCCCGTGGCTAGTTTATTATAAAATGACTTTCAAATGCTTTTATGACTCTTTTCTCTACTGTGTGCTATCTTATCTGATTGGTTAGCCTATTTTAGTTGTGTTTAGCATTATGTTATGCCTGTCCTTGATCGGGTTCTTATCTAGAATAACATGCCATGTTTGAGAGCATTGTATCATTTCCTGATTTAGATTATGTGTTTTATTCATTGGCATAAGATGATTCCACATGTGTTCCTGACATGCTTTAATTTGATTAGTATTGCTAAAATGTGATTAAGGGAATTATTGCATGCTTCAGAATATGACTTGAATGAGGTATGATTGATGTTATGCTATGCTAAACTTACGCGAATAATATGGATGACGTCTGAATACATTGTTATGCTTTAACCTTTGAATTCAATGTGATATGTTAAATGTAATTTGAACTGTACACAATTTATATTTAGTTATCTTCACCTAATGCATGTTTAGGATTATGTTTTGATAATCATTGGTATGATAGTGTTTCTATACCTGATTCCTGGCATGCTTTAGAACAGTGTTTAAATGTTAAGTATATTGACTGTCTTATGTTTTGCAATGGGAATGTATGAGATATGACCAACCTTATGAGCATATTTATATGTCTATTGTACTTTGATTAATGCATGATGTATATTTATATATATATTTATGCGTTGTACGTTTCGTAATGTGAATGATTTATGCATGACCTGCGAGAGTCAGTCTAGTGGATAGTTAGGCATGCCTAATAGAGTCTTTCAGTAGCTGCAGCGCCCTTTGAACGTATTGGACCCTGATCAGGTCCCCCGTTTGGTTCCTCGCGAACCCCCATCAGTACGGATCTTCGTGATCCTTTTTAATGAATTTGGATCGGGTTAAGATCCCCCATCAGTAAAATGCTTTGTGACAAAATAAATGGTTTTTCGATTCGTACCCGTAAGGTACCGCCATGAGTCGATTCGTACCCGTAAGGTACCGCCATGAGTACACTCGTTATCCACTACCCAGAGTCAGCAGGTGTTCTTTGAATGTTTATTTGAACTGCTCTGATCTGATCTGGCTATATATCGGATTATTTCTGAAGGGATATATTTTATGAAATACTAATTTGATGGCGTTATTATATGGGCATGTTTATATGGATTATGTTTTAGCTTTTGCGTATTGTACTTGTTATTTTGGAATAGTTATCAGAATGTGTTATCCGATTGATTATGATAAGGATTTCAGGAATCAGTTTATATGTATATGAATGTGACTTTGGGCTTCAGAATGTATATCTGTTTTAAGTAAGCATGACTTTACATTTAACATGATTATCCGTACTTGTCATGTGATTTGTTATAAGTTTCTGATTGCTTTGAAATGATTTGATTGATGTATTTAAGTATATGACTTCAGCATAGTTTTGTTATATATATTAGCATGTGAACCGAAGCAGCTGTGATGGTAAGTATGTGATGATTATTGTACTTTCTGCATGATGATGTGAATGTAATACTATTTGGTTATGCCTTCAGTCTCCGTTATCAGAATGTTTCTGCATGATGCTTATTATATATATTAGAGTTGCGCAGCGGTATTGTGATGCTCTAAATGTTATCCTTTGGATATTTGATTAGTGAATGTGTTTGGCATGTCTAAGTATGTTCAATAGCTAGCACTCTCAACATGATAATTGGGTTGTCAGTTCCTGCACAGGTACTTAGTTATGTCATTTTGCTTGTGTTAAGCTCATGTGATTCCTCACGGTAAGATGGTGATAATTGCTACCTATGTAGGTTTATGCATGTGTTATAGTATGAGGTTCAGCTTGATGATGCTTGTAATGTGTATTATATTATGTCTGTTTTGGTATATCTTGGACATGAGTTTATGGTCTGTTTATGAGTTGTCGTTTGAATGCCTTTATTATGCAGCCTGATTATTCATATGCTATGAATATCCACATTTGCCATTTGAATGTGTTTTGCTTCGGCGACCATTGTGAATGGCCGTCCATACTCTTGTGTGTTCTCCCCACTAAGCGTTTATCGCTTAGCACGGATTTCTTTTCCGTGCAGGTGGCAGGTTTGGTTCTGTTCGAGTCGCGCTTCTGCAAGGTCGGCCACGTAGGAGTTAGAAGTTCTGTATTTTGTTCAGCTTCTGTATTTCAGCTTTTGTAATTCTGTAGTATTGTATATGTAATTATTATGTTTCGTTCTTGAGTTTTCTTTTGGGAATGTAATAGTTAGTATGTCCTTATGTTTAGTTATTCCTTTGTTTTATTATTTCGATTATGCTTCCGTTGAAGGGTCATATGTATGCCTTTGTGTATGCTTTTGCTTAGTGCCTGCGTGTGCATGAGTTATTGCATATTCAGTCTGTACCGCAAGGTAAGTCAAGGTAAGTTTTTAATTAACCCGTATTTTCATATGCATGTTATGTATGAATGTATGCTTCCGCATTGTGCTTGTGTATATCTGTATGAGTGAGCGTCTGGTAGCGCGTCCGTCGGCGTCCTTCCAACGGGGACGACGATGGGGGTGTTACAGTTAGTGGTATCAGAGCCCAGGTTTGATGGTTCTGGGTGTGTTGTTTGTTTTGTGTTGAGTCTTTACATGAGAGTCGGTTTTGTGTCGTGGCCTAATGCAGATGCGTCTTGTTTTGTGTCATGTCTAGATGGAGTCTGATCCTAGTGAGAATGTGGGCGAGACAACAGAAAGTGTGAATCGAATTAATGCTGATCAGGATGTTTCAGAGCATCTTCCAGTTGAAGATTCTGGTCGGGTTTCTGAGGATAGGGCTCTTGTACAAGGATTGATTCGGATTTTGGATAGATTGACTACTCCTCGTGTTTCTCAAGATTTTATTCAGCATGTTCCTCAGAAGAGAAAAGGATCAGTTAGTGAAGTGTCAGCAAGGAAGAGGGTTCGAGAACCTTCAGTGTGTCAACAACTTCAGAAGCAGCATGGGAACAAGTGTAAGAAGTGGGTACCGTCAGTATGTCAGCACTGCCAGAAGCGACATCGTGGCCCATGTCGGAAGCTTTCAGGTGCTTGTTTCAGGTGTGGCAGTATGGAACATCGGATTGCCGATTGTCCTAAGAAGAGGAATGAGAGTCTAGCTGGGCAAGCTAGAAAGGATGTGGAGGATTTGCTCAGATCTTCTCGAGTGTCTTCAGAGTTTGTAGCATCTAGCAAGGATTCGAAGGAGACCGCAGGTTCTTCTGGTAAGTTACTTTGCAAGCTTCTGTCTAAGTAAGTTTTGTTTGTTTGGGTTGTGTGGATGTAAGTGTTTCGCTGTGAATTTCGAGGACGAAATTCTTTAAGGAGGGAAGAGTTGTCACACCCCAAAATGGCCCTGGTCGGATTATGCATGCTAAGTCGGGATCGGAAGGGTATTCCAGTAATTTGTGTTTGAGAATTTAGAGTGTTAAGGACCTAATTGATAAGATAATTAAGTTGGTAAAGAAAGAATTGTGTTAGTGAGTGAAGTGTAATTTGTCTAAGGACTAAAGAGCAATATTTGTTTGGAAGAGTTAAGTGGAGTTTGGGGTCCAATAGGATGTTGCCAAGTGGACTGTTAGGTGAGTATTGAAAGAAGAAAAAGAAGAAAGGAAAGAGGAGAGAGGGAACACAGATTGCATTTCCCGTTCGTCCCTCTCTCACGCTCCTCCTTCTTCTTCTCTTCTTCCTTCTCTGCTTTTCCTTTCACTTTCATTTGGCTTGGAGTTGTGTGTGCTTTGGTTGAGTTTTGGGTCAGCCTTGAAGAGGTAAGTTGGAGTTTCTAAGTTCTGTTCTTCTTCTTCTTCTCTTTCTCCTGGTTTTGGTTGAGTTAGGGTTTTGAAGTGTAACTGTGGATTTCGTTTGTGCAAGCTTGGGATTGTAAGAAGAAGCAAAGTAAAGGCAAGGAAAGGATTGAGCAGTAATCTTGAAGCTGATTTTGGATCTTCGATTCCAGGTTTGGGAGTGTTTTGGATTGCATGCAATGTTTGAAGAACTCCTGTGTTCATGTCTCTGCCCTATTTCTCTCTAGACTTATAATGTGTTTGTATGGTCTAATTTCTGGAATTTGATGTGGTTTAGAATGTGTACATGCATGATTAAGTGAATAGATGTGTTAGTAATGCATGATAGGAATTGAATTGAAGTTACTGAGCTTTGGGTTTTGAACTTACTGTATTTTTTTAGGGTTTATGCTCTAGAATGGATTAAATGTGTTTAAGCATGGTTTTAATGATTTGATTGTTGAATTAATTTGCAATTGTCTTGCTTATGCTGTTTGGGACATCGATTGAAAGGTAAGATGAGCTTGGATGTGTTTTGAATTAGATTGAAAATGAATTTATCGAGTTCTTGGAATTCTGGGTAACCTGGAAATGGAAAATCGCGTCTCTGTAGAATTTCCAGTTCCAGTGTTCTGTGAGAAGCGAGTCACGTCTCGTGACTTAGAGTCACGACGTGACTCATGTGAAGGGCAGCGTGACTCCCAGTTGCGAAGCGTGACTCTTCTCTCTGTGAGAGGAAAGTCACGTCTCGTGACTTAGGGTCACGACGTGACCCTTGTGAATGGCGAAGCGTGATTCCCAGTTGCGAAGCGTGACTCCTCTCTCTGTGAGAGGGAAGTCACGTCTCGTGACTTAGAGTCACGACGTGACTCCTGTGTAAGGCAAGGCGTGACTCCAAGACACGAAGCGTGACTCCTCTCTCTGTGAGAGGGAAGTCACGTCTCGTGACTTAGAGTCACGGCGTGACTCTTGTGAGGCCAGGCGTGACATAGAGTCACGTCCCGTGACTCTCTAGCAGGTCACGAGACGTGACACTAGGTCACGCCGTGACCCTCCTGTGAGGTCAGTTGTGACCGACCCCTCTTCAGCTCCTTTTTCCGATTTCGCCCAGTTTTAACCAAAATGAATTTCTTATTTCTCCTGTATGGGTCTTCACTGCTGTATAAATTATGTCATACTATTATATGCTCCTGTATAGTTTTTCTGTTTTGATTTGTGCCCCCGTGGCTAGTTTATTATAAAATGACTTTCAAATGCTTTTATGACTCTTTTCTCTACTGTGTGCTATCTTATCTGATTGGTTAGCCTATTTTAGTTGTGTTTAGCATTATGTTATGCCTGTCCTTGATCGGGTTCTTATCTAGAATAACATGCCATGTTTGAGAGCATTGTATCATTTCCTGATTTAGATTATGTGTTTTATTCATTGGCATAAGATGATTCCACATGTGTTCCTGACATGCTTTAATTTGATTAGTATTGCTAAAATGTGATTAAGGGAATTATTGCATGCTTCAGAATATGACTTGAATGAGGTATGATTGATGTTATGCTATGCTAAACTTACGCGAATAATATGGATGACGTCTGAATACATTGTTATGCTTTAACCTTTGAATTCAATGTGATATGTTAAATGTAATTTGAACTGTACACAATTTATATTTAGTTATCTTCACCTAATGCATGTTTAGGATTATGTTTTGATAATCATTGGTATGATAGTGTTTCTATACCTGATTCCTGGCATGCTTTAGAACAGTGTTTAAATGTTAAGTATATTGACTGTCTTATGTTTTGCAATGGGAATGTATGAGATATGACCAACCTTATGAGCATATTTATATGTCTATTGTACTTTGATTAATGCATGATGTATATTTATATATATATTTATGCGTTGTACGTTTCGTAATGTGAATGATTTATGCATGACCTGCGAGAGTCAGTCTAGTGGATAGTTAGGCATGCCTAATAGAGTCTTTCAGTAGCTGCAGCGCCCTTTGAACGTATTGGACCCTGATCAGGTCCCCCGTTTGGTTCCTCGCGAACCCCCATCAGTACGGATCTTCGTGATCCTTTTTAATGAATTTGGATCGGGTTAAGATCCCCCATCAGTAAAATGCTTTGTGACAAAATAAATGGTTTTTCGATTCGTACCCGTAAGGTACCGCCATGAGTCGATTCGTACCCGTAAGGTACCGCCATGAGTACACTCGTTATCCACTACCCAGAGTCAGCAGGTGTTCTTTGAATGTTTATTTGAACTGCTCTGATCTGATCTGGCTATATATCGGATTATTTCTGAAGGGATATATTTTATGAAATACTAATTTGATGGCGTTATTATATGGGCATGTTTATATGGATTATGTTTTAGCTTTTGCGTATTGTACTTGTTATTTTGGAATAGTTATCAGAATGTGTTATCCGATTGATTATGATAAGGATTTCAGGAATCAGTTTATATGTATATGAATGTGACTTTGGGCTTCAGAATGTATATCTGTTTTAAGTAAGCATGACTTTACATTTAACATGATTATCCGTACTTGTCATGTGATTTGTTATAAGTTTCTGATTGCTTTGAAATGATTTGATTGATGTATTTAAGTATATGACTTCAGCATAGTTTTGTTATATATATTAGCATGTGAACCGAAGCAGCTGTGATGGTAAGTATGTGATGATTATTGTACTTTCTGCATGATGATGTGAATGTAATACTATTTGGTTATGCCTTCAGTCTCCGTTATCAGAATGTTTCTGCATGATGCTTATTATATATATTAGAGTTGCGCAGCGGTATTGTGATGCTCTAAATGTTATCCTTTGGATATTTGATTAGTGAATGTGTTTGGCATGTCTAAGTATGTTCAATAGCTAGCACTCTCAACATGATAATTGGGTTGTCAGTTCCTGCACAGGTACTTAGTTATGTCATTTTGCTTGTGTTAAGCTCATGTGATTCCTCACGGTAAGATGGTGATAATTGCTACCTATGTAGGTTTATGCATGTGTTATAGTATGAGGTTCAGCTTGATGATGCTTGTAATGTGTATTATATTATGTCTGTTTTGGTATATCCTGGACATGAGTTTATGGTCTGTTTATGAGTTGTCGTTTGAATGCCTTTATTATGCAGCCTGATTATTCATATGCTATGAATATCCGCATTTGCCATTTGAATGTGTTTTGCTTCGGCGACCATTGTGAATGGCCGTCCATACTCTTGTGTGTTCTCCCCACTAAGCGTTTATCGCTTAGCACGGATTTCTTTTCCGTGCAGGTGGCAGGTTTGGTTCTGTTCGAGTCGCGCTTCTGCAAGGTCGGCCACGTAGGAGTTAGAAGTTCTGTATTTTGTTCAGCTTCTGTATTTCAGCTTTTGTAATTCTGTAGTATTGTATATGTAATTATTATGTTTCGTTCTTGAGTTTTCTTTTGGGAATGTAATAGTTAGTATGTCCTTATGTTTAGTTATTCCTTTGTTTTATTGTTTCGATTATGCTTCCGTTGAAGGGTCATATGTATGCCTTTGTGTATGCTTTTGCTTAGTGCCTGCGTGTGCATGAGTTATTGCATATTCAGTCTGTACCGCAAGGTAAGTCAAGGTAAGTTTTTAATTAACCCGTATTTTCATATGCATGTTATGTATGAATGTATGCTTCCGCATTGTGCTTGTGTATATCTGTATGAGTGAGCGTCTGGTAGCGCGTCTGTCGGCGTCCTTCCAATGGGGACGACGATGGGGGTGTTACATTCATAACTCTATTTAGAGTTCGGTCAAACTTTGGTCAAACCATAGTCAAACTGGTTCGACTGGTCCGGTTCACTGGTTGTACCGGTTCGGTTTGTTTTTCAGCCTTGACCTTATTTTTACTCTTAATAACTCATTTGACCTTCTTCCTATCCCATTTAGGGTTTCCGATCTGGTTCAATTAAATCGTTTCGGTTCATCCATTTTTCAATGTCACCATAAAATAATTTTTTCACTACCAAACTGTTTTACATTCTATTATGAGTCCATTTATGCCTTCAGATAACATTTCATAGGTCATTTACTATCTTTAAAGTTTCGGTCAAATTTTGGTCAAATCTAATTACAATTTGAATCGAATTAGAGGTTTTTCTTTAGTTTGACTTTCGGGGACCTATTTGAACTCATTTTCACTCCAAATTTTAGCACCAGACTCCTTATAACTTGTACTTTTCAATGGTCTAATAAAATATTTTTTACTATTGATTTCCTAGGAGTTCACCCATTAGTGGCTTCTCTGGCTTGAGCACGTTTAACTTTTATCCTCTATTGTCTTTTAAGGCACAGTCACTGATATTTTCACATGAAATTCACATTACCTACTCTAAAAATTTTACTGATCACTACCGACCCGGTATTCAGGCCAGTACATAAGTGGAATGGAAGTGGATTTTATGGAAAAAGAATTTAGTATAGTGAAGCTAACTTGGTGGTTGAATGGTAACTTTAATATGTTAATATTATGAGTTACATGTATGTTGCATATTTAATGGAAGTTGCATGGAGAACATAATTTAATTGCCCTTAGTAAAACCTAGATAGGAATTTGAGGAATGTGATAAGTTTGGCATGCCAATTAGGACGTTAGCAGTACTGCGTCATTATAAGTGAAATCGGACTGAATGGCTTCGAGAGTTCCATTCCGGTGTACAATGTTAAATTTGAGTCATGGACTGAATGGCTTCGAGAGCTCTGTCCACATGTGTGTGTGTGTGTGTGTGTGTGTGTGTGTGTATATATATATATATAATAGTAATAATAACATAGTAATATTGTTAAAAAAAGAAATATTAATGGGAATGGTTCCAAGAACTCGGTCCCGTATTGAGATTCCACTTATCCGACTCGACATAATTTCTCTAGATTTTACTGGGAGCAAAATAAAGAGAAAAGATGAAGTATTATGTAAAATAATAAAAGGGAATGAAAAATAGTGGAACTATAGTGTAGACACCGGGTCCTGAGACAGTCTAGATCGAAGTTACCCAATGATGAAAATGTTGTCTGTTTGTGGGCTAAAAGTAAATAGAAGTGATGGCTTCCTCGGAAAATAATGTTTTTTGTTTCTTTATAAAAAAAAAATAAAAAAATTAAATTAATTTTTGGGCTTGGGCAGTGAGACCCATCTCACTACGTGAGATGGGGGCCTCACTCATCTCACTTACGTGAGGCCCAGCCTCACGTTAGTGAGGAGCCTCACTCACCTGCCCGTCTCTCTCTCCTAGCTTCTCCTTTTCCATGATTTCGGGAGAGTTGGTTTTGAAAGGTATGGGTTTATGGTTGGTTTGGTGGGAAACAACCAAATCGTGTTTGGGATATTAAAAGAAAAGGTTGAACAACTGAAAAAGGGGAGGATTATTGAGAAAGGAAAAACGAGAAACACAGAGAAAGGAGAGAGAAAAAAACACAGTGAAAGAGTTTTGAGAGCCAAAAACAAGGATTTTGATTTTTCAAGACGTTTAGATTTTGTTCTTGAATCCAAGAAGCCATAACTTCATCATTTACAGATCAAAAATCATTCTAAGGGTAAATACTAAGATCTTTGCTTCTTCTTTCTTTCTTTTATTTTTTTTTCTTTCTTTGCTTTCTCTTCCTAGGTTGGTTTTACCAGCTAAATCTGTGCATTGTATATATTGTATATATTCTTTGTTTGATTCATTTAATCTGTTTATGGCATGTACATTGTCGTTGTGATTAAGTAAGAATGTTTATTGCATGGTTTCGTATGCCTTTGTAGGTCTGTTGAACCTCCTCTGTTTACCTCTGTTTTTTTGGTTTTTTTTAGTTGTGATTTTGTTTTGATTGTTTTATGGTCGCCGATCAGATTTTATCTTTGTTCTTGATTGTATTGCGGTTGTCCGATCAGATTTTTCCCCTTGCCAGTCGGATTGTGCCTTTTTTTTTTCCTTTTCTCGATCGGACGCGTCAGAGAAAAATCGATTCCCCGATCGGACTGCGCGACTCGTGAAATACATTCACGAGTCGTGAATGCACTGCACGAGTATTCACGAGTCGTGAATGTCGTGCACGACTCGTGCAGTGCATTCACGAGTCGTGAATGTCGTGCATGACATTCACGAATCGTGCATTGATGCTCTCCTTCTTCCCTTCCCATTTCCATTTGCATTTCTTTTTCTTTTCATTTGCATTTTCATGATTTGGGCCAACTTTTGTCTTTTTCTTTGCACCTTTTTATGATTTGGCATGGCTTCTCTTCCTCTTTTGCGTGAATCTTTCTTTTATTGTTTCATTTGTTTGGTCAATTTGCTTGGTTTGGCCAATGTTAACCTTTTATATTTTAAATTGTTTTCACTTCACTTTTATTTATTACAAATCCTATTATATTATATTATGTTTATTATTTTATATTTAATTATTATTATTATTATTATTATTATTTTTTTCATTGTTATTATTTGTTTTAATATTTGTTTATTATCATTATTGTGTTTTATTTTTAATTATTATTATTACTATTGTTATTATTATCATTATTATTAAATCATATTTATTGCATTGTCAATTGTTTACTTATAATTTATTTGTTTACTTTTAGTTTTTACTCTATTAATAATTATTAATGCCATTGCTATATTATTTGTCAAGTTTTTATTGGTTTACTTAATTAGTTTATTTATTAGTTTTTATTTAATTGTTTGTTCATATATTATTTGTAACACTCCCTACGTCCCCGTTGGAAGGACGCGGGTGCGCTACCGACAATCACTCAAACACATGCACACATACGCTAAGCGAAAGCATACGTTCATGCAAAAACACGGGAAATTAAAAACTTATCTTGAGAAGCAAAACTGGACATACATTAACTCACACACACGCAGGCACTAAGCTGAAACGTATACACCTGCATACATATGATCATTCAGCGGAAGCATAAAGCGGAGAAATAACTGAAACTTAATTACAATAAGATCCTTACATAATCAAAGGCTACAAATTACAGAAATCAAAATACAGAAGCTGAATAGAATAACATAACACTTCTAACTCCTATGTGGCCGACCCTGCAGACGCGCGACTCGAACCGAACCAAACCTGCCACCTGCACGGGAAAAGAGCCTGTGCTAAGCGATAAACGCTTAGTGGGGAGAACACACAAGCAAGATGGACGGCCATTCACAATGGTCGCCAGAACAAGTTACATACACAAATGGCATATGCAAATAATCACAACAGATGGATAAACAAGCCTGCATAGGAAAGCCCTGCATTCAGAAGTTCACATACACATACTTGTACATATTACCTGAGTGCTCGTCTCAATATCATATTCGTCTGAATACTACACTCTTTTATCATATTAAGCAAAGCCCCTAGCAGACAAGGGATCACAGTAGATACAAATATTCATGTAAAACTACATACAAACTCTCATGCATATAGTTACCGGGGCATCAAGTGTCAGTACCCTACCGTGCACAGTCACGAGAGATAATACACATACGGCTATCATGCCAAGTACTCATGCATTTAACAGAAAACCCATTCATATGCAATACAATTATCAGGCAATACGCACCCAACTATCATACCGAGAACGCTAGTTAACTAAACATACTTTTATCATGCCTTGAAATGTAAATACATGACCACACGCTGAAATCACTATAATAGGAAAACTAGAGAGAGGAGGCACGTAACATAACACAATATATATAACATTCCAAGGTCAAGAGCACATTCATTACGTATCTTAATTCACATAATTCACTATAACCGTCAAAAGTACAAAATCACGTTTGTGCACATGCTTACTAATCATAGCATTCAAAACCTATTAATTCATATTCTTATAGACATAACTAATCGAATTCATGGCATTCAAAAGATCATGGTCACAGTCACGCACATCTTAATTCCCGTACCTATATTCACAACCGTTGGCATACCATACATTCACAATATGTTATGCATATACCCATATATGCAGATAAATATGTCCAAATCACATGTTTAGGTCACACTTAACCCATTCAGAGATTCATAATCACATTCAGATACATAACCGATTCACGCGTCCAGAATCACGCTTAAACGAATATCACATTCTCTTGTTCATATTAGGCAAAACAAACAAAATACCTGCTGACTCAAAATAGTGGAAAACGAGTATACAGACAGTACTTTACGGGTACGAGCCAATACAGACAGTACTTTATGGGTACGAGCCAATGCAGACAGTACTTTACGGGTATGAGCCGATAAATCAGATATTTTTAACTTTTACAAAACATTTCCAAAGGGGACCTTAAACAAGATCCTTTCACATAAAGGGTTCGCGAGGAACCAAACGGGGACCTGATCGGGGTCCAAACAGAACTGAGGGCTGCAGCTATAAGACTCTATTAGGCATGCCTAACTATCCACTAGACTGACTCTTGCAGGCGGAGAATTACACAGTTTACGGCCATAGTTCAATTATAACACGCAAAGAGTTCACTTACTTTGATGAATCAGTACATACATAATATAGCTCATATCAGGTGGTATTGCATGCTAAAATCCATAATTAAACATTCCTAACACATACAAAAATTAAAGGATTTTATTGCAAAAACAGGGTAGTTCACGGTGGTAATCAAACTGGTTGCCACCGTGACATACCAAGGATCTTCAGCAGAAAGCAAGTCTGGGGTACCTCATGGTGGTAACTAAATAGGTTGCCACCGTGACATACCCACAACCCAGAACAGAATCTAAGGTCTGAACACCTCACGGTGGTAACCAGATTGGTTGCCACCGTGACCTATTCAAACTCACGGCAGAATGCATCTGGTTCGTGCCTCACGGTGGTAACCGAATTGGTTGCCACCGTGACCCATGCCCAGATGCGATTCCTGAGGGCGATTTCCAGGTTATTCAAACCAACTATCCCAAAGTTCTCATTTCAAATAGCATATCCTCATTCCAATAGTAATAAAAACCCAAATCAAACATCATTGAATCATGCCATTAATAAGTCTTAAACATGAATTCGAAGAACAACATCACATTACATCAATTCATGCTAACACTTAACAATGCAAAGTCTTAATCATGCAACGGTACAATTTACACTTAAGCATAGCATAATATTCTTAGAGAAGGATCATAAGTACAGATATGCATAGTACATTTCACATTCAATATCACATGCTCATACAAATTAAGGTATTACAACCCTTAAGTGTCATTTAACTTGACTAGATTCTAATCATAAAATTACACCTAATTATTTTATTAGTTTGAATTAATCTTAATCCTATTCACATTTATTTTCCAAGTGATAACTATTCTTATACTCATTTAATAGTCCTAACCATGCATCGGATGGATCCTAGGAAGTTCCGATGGAAAGCGGGTTCAATTCGGGAAGAAAAACGCATAAAATGGTCAAGACAGAAGGAGTCAAGGTGGTAATGAATTTGGTTACCACTGTGAGGTCCAAACAAAGCATTCTGACCAGAATTTTCATATGTCATGGTGGTAATGAATTTGGTTACCATCGTGACATACCAAAATTTTGCAAAATAGAAGCTAAAATTCAGGACAGCTGCACTACACATTTTTGTTCAGCCTAAACCGACTTCTAAACGACATTTTTAGGAACAACTTCCTACTTAACAAATCTTCCCTATGATGTTAACGTTCAAAAGCAACAAATTTCAGATCAAAAAGACATCTATAACTCCAGATATGAGCTAAACAATCCACACTGTTCCAGTGACCCGACCCAAACAGATACACTTCAGATTTTAACTTATTCAAGGGTCTTAGAGGAAGAATTTGCCTAAGACTATTTATGAGACATTTAAAGGCATGGAAATCATGGTTCTAATGGCTTAAGAATCACATGATTTAGAGCTCTATAACTACAGCTATGACAAAAACAATGCACGGAGGTCAAAAGAGAACTGAACAGGATTACTAAAATCACCATAAAACATCAAAATCAAAGAAATCCCCAAACTCATGCATTTCAATGCCAACCCACATATACATTTATCTCAATCAAATACATGGATTACTAACACATTTACCCAAATTAGTTCATGCATAAACTCATATCAAACACTCAAATTTCCGGAAAGCAAACAATAATACAAACTCATGATCCAAGGAGAATAGGCAAACACAACTCAAAACTCAAATGTAAAATCAAAGCTCCCAAACCTCAAATTGCCGATGCAATCTTCAACCTTCAAGAGCCCACTTTCTCTTATCCTTTATTCTTACTCTTGATACTCAAAGCTTGCACAAAACCAAAACCCACAAGTTACTTTTCCAAAAACCCTAACTTAAATAAACCAAAGAAGAAGAAGAGGAAACAAAAATCCAAATACAAGAACCCTAACTTACCTCTTCAATGATGCTCCAAACCTAACCAAAATCACCTTAAGCAAAGCACAATCCAAGCCAAAAGAGAAGAAGAGGAAATGAGAGAGGAAGGGCAACGGGAAATGTAAATTTTCTGTGTTCTCTCTCTCTCTTTCCCTTCTTTTATTACTTACTCATCAATGCCCACCAACCAATGCCATATGGCAAGCTCCTATTGGACCACAATTCCCACTTTTGACTTATTCCTCCTTGCACCATACACCATCCACACATTAACAATCTCTTACAATAATATCTCCAAGGTACCATACTCAACTCACACTATAATTTTTCTTAAAAATTCACTTACATCCTACTCCCATACATTACAAGCACACACTAGATTAATCCCAAATAACATACCTTACGTCCATACACCACCTGCACACCTTAATATTTCTCCTCTTAACATACTTAATTAATTTCCTTGCACTAAATCCTTAATATCCAAATTTTCCTCTTACACAAATTACGGAAATACCCTTAATATCCCAACTTATCGCGCAAAATTCCGACTAGGCCCTTTTTGGGGTGTTACATTATTCATTTAATTACTTTACTAACATTTTATTTCATTTTTATCTTTTATTGTGTCAAAATTGTTTGTATACGCGAGTCATATTCACGCATGGGTTGGAGAGCCGGGGAATTAGAGACCATCCAATTTAAGGGTTTGTATTTTAATAGTTGTGTTGTTTTTATTATATTATTTCTATGTGTTGTATGTAAAAATATATTTTAATTATCCGCGCTAAAGAAAATCATGTCTTTTATATAATTAATAATTTGGGATTTTTTCTAATAAATTGGACCAATGTCCTCGTTTAACTAATAAAATCTCACTTTCAAATGGAGAATTAGTTTTCATAAAATGGGATCACTCATCCCGACAATATCTTAAAAATAGTTGTCCAATTTTTCTAATAAATAAAAAGGAGCCAATGTTCCTAAAATTCAATAAATGACCCGATTTATGTATGTTGCATTTTGATTGTTTTGTATTTACTTGTTTATTTTGAGCAAGTTTTATTTATTTGTATTCTTTTATTTTATTTATTGGGGGATTGTTCTGTCCCATTTTTTATTTTTATTTCGTAATTTATTTCTTTACTGCTTTCTTTAATCGCTTTCTAATATGCTTGCAAAATGCGCTTTAAATTTATTGCATTATCGCGTGAGATGAGAGATGGAATTTTGATTTTTTAAAAACTCACTTATTAATTTAAGTCATTAATAAGAGTGAAGTTCCGAATACCACTCGAGTTTAGACCAATAGAGGTTAGAGACCTTTCATAATTTCTTGTAAATTAGGTGGCGACTCCAAAATACCTCAAAGGTGCCTAAATACATTATGAGTCTAGATGATCCTTTCCAATGTTCTATTGGAAAGGAGGCATCCAAGATGACTCATGATGCCAAAGATCATAAAAGACGTGAACCAATCCCTTGAGCCCCAAAAGGTGAGCTCAGCAAAAGCCTTGCTGTTTTCGGCGCACGTCACAGTGGCGGCTCCACTGGAGAGTCTAATCGAAACTTCGCTTCGAAAGTGACTTAAGTTAAAATTATAATTGAGTTGTTAAGAATCAAAAATTCCATTTCTCATCGAAATTACATTACATCCATTAGAGCCTTAGAGTTATGTTAGTTGGTGCCTTATCTACCCCGGTGCGTTCCTAAAGCACGACCCTACTTTCACTCATTGTAGGGAAGTGCTCAGGATAATCACCAGCCCAAGCCTTGTACCATTAAATGGTATATCAAGTGGAGACCTGATTGGTCGCTATGCTCGTGATGAGCTAGACCCGTTGGCAGGGACTATGCTGGGGTAGATCTAAAGTAACGCCACCTTTGACCAAAGTTCAGGTAGCGGCAATAGATACTTTCACTAGGTGAAATGTACCATAATACTATGCTTGCTATTTGGGCCATCATATATTGGACAAAATCAATCAAATTAAATGGTCTTTCATCAAAGGCTTTCATGCCCCGGTGGGCTCATCTTAATTTGGTTGGATTGTTTAAATACATAATGGCCAAACACCCATACAAATGTACATTAGTTAAGAGTTGCTATGCTACTGATTTTTTTTATCGTGCACTATACGTGTCCAATGGGTTCCTCGTTAACCCTTGGATAAAGCCCACCTAGGAAAGATACCACACGACCCCGTGTGTGGGAGAAATAAGGTTGGAAGGATCTATTTGCTTGCATGTGGTTGTGGATGATGCATTGTATATTCATGTCATTCATGCACGAATAAATAAAAAATAAAAAATAATAATAATAATAAAATAAAATAAAGAAATTAAAATTAAATTAAATTATTATTTCCTCCTTATGTGTACATCCCATTCTTTGCATATAATTCTTGCATATACATATCATCCTGTGTATAGTTTTTTACATGTTTCACTTGTATCATTGTAAACTCTTTCAGCCAATCAAGGACCACTTGCATAGCACGATCATGCATTACGTATTATTTATCCATCATTCTGACTCTTTAATTTTTCAGCCATCCGAGACCACTTTTCTAGTTGGTTAGGGGTTCCGATGGCTACCTTATCAGAGGGTCTTAATTGAGCGACCAAAATCAAAATCAAGTGCGATTAACAGGCATCTAGAAAATTTTCAGAAATGGCCAGTTCACCGAGAGAGGTAGATACAACCCGAGCCCTAATAGCCGAGGAGGTGGGAAAGAGAATGGAAGAGTTTGAGTCCAGAATAATGGTAATAATGGGCAACCTTGCCACTATCCTAGCCCCACTTGCTAGGCAACAGGCTGCTGCTCCAGCTGGGGGGCCAGATAAATAAGGGGTTACTATAGAGGATCCCTCGGCAGTAGTTGATCCACCTGTGGTTGAGCCAAGAGCGCCAACGCCTGTCGAGCATAGAGAAGGCCCTAAATCTGTGATTGACTTATGGGAGGGGCAAGACGAATAGATGGTAGTGAAGGGAAAGCTACCCCAGACAGAAGAAGCCATTTAGAGAAAAATGGAGGAGAAATTCGAGGCGATGTCCCTGATAACTTCAATATAGTACTTAGTTTTGAGGGTGTTTTTATATGATTTTTGGGTATTTAGTTGTGTTTTTGTGTTAGGTTTTGTCTCCTTTAGGTTAATTTTATTAATCTTAGTCAAATGGGAATTTTGATGCATTATAGATAGTTTTTGATGGATTTTTATTTGTCTTTGTAGGTTGGCTTTAGGTACCTCACGGTCACAATGAAATTCATTGTGACCGTGACATAAAGAGAAATGGAAGACAGGAGCAGACCTAGATGGGTCACGGTCACAATGGATTTCATTGTGACCGTGACATAGCAAATGATTGGGCAGAATGCAAGTAGGAAGCATGTCACGGTGGCAATCAATTTCATTGTCACCGTGACCCCTCTCCTGTGCGCAAAGGAAATTTGAAATTCTCGACTCTACACGGTGACAATGAATTTCATTGTCACCATGACCCATCTGGAACTATAAAAACGCACTTTTCTGTTTGGTTAGGGTTCCGATTTTTTTAGTTAGTTTTTGCTATTAGTTTTGGCAGCTGAGATTTTCTGAGTTATTCTTCAGTTCTAACTTTAGTTTTCATTCTTGTTTTGAGTTTCAATTAGAAATTGAGAGTAATTTTCATTAGATACATAGTTTTAATTTCTAGAGATTGTTAGTTTTCCAGAATTTTAGTTTTATTATCCATTAAAGATCTGAAGAAGAAGACTGAAGAACGTGGGATTCAACCGGGATTTCTACCTCAATAAATTTCTGGGTTTATTCTTTTGATTTTGTAATGGATCGTGAGTAGTCTTTTAGTTGTTTGGGGGATCTCTAAACCCCTATCCTTGATGTGAATTCTAAACATATTTTGATATTCGATATATGAATGAAGGTTTATTTCACTGGTTATTATTGTCAAATCATGAGATGTATGTTTTCAAGTTAATTTCCTATTTTGATGAATGGATTAATTCATATATCTTAATTGGTTATTGAATTGTATGATTGAATATCATGATAAATTATCTTCAGATTTTCTGTCATGTTTGCTGTAACATTTGGACTGCTCCGGAAGGAATCCATATGTGCATGTTTTCATGGTTTAAGATTGGAGTGAGGAGTGAAATAATTAGGTTTTGGGTTGTTTGGCTTCGGAATGGGAAAGCAAACCGAACCTAGGTTTAGACCCGTGATTAGGCTAGTTGTATAACTTGCTCCGGAATGGGACGTCATGTAATTAGAGTAGCTTGCTCCGGAATGGGACGCTTGGGTTAAGAGGGTTATCCCGATTTCGTTCATATATGTTTTCTTTATGTGTTTTGATTCATATCTGGGTATGGGGTGGATGAGTGAACCTGAGCAACGTTTGTCTAATTTTGAATTCTTATATTGTTAATTTTTCCGTCATTTGGTTTCTTGCAATTGCTGCTGTTAATTTAATTTGATTATTTCTGTTTGCTTATTTTGGTTATTTAAATTCTTTGCTTTTAATCAGTAGTTAATTCAATAAATTCAAACAATTGGGAATTCTTTAGTATACATTTGATTTTCATTACTTGCGCACACAGTCTCTTGGGTACGATAACTCGGAGTCTTAAAAATACTCCATTATATTACTTGTCGATGCAGTACACTTGCTGAGGTTGCGTCAGTCCCGAATGCTAATGATGGGAAAGGGGATGGACCCTGAAGACAAGGAGCTGGATAGTGATAATCTAATCCCTCTAAATTTCAAGATGCCTGATGTCCCAAAGTTTGATGGCACATCGGATCCCACTGCACACATCAAGCAATACTCTTTGATAATGAAGGGTACTATGCTAATAAAAAGGCAGCAGGTAGAGTACTTCTGTTTAAGTTTAACAGGCCCTACGGTAGACTGGTATTATGGACTGGACCGGAGAACAAAAGAAGACTGGGATCTACTGACGGAGGAGTTCCTCCAGCAGTACATCGTAGTACAAGGATGGAGGTCACTCTAAAAGATCTAAAGGTGCTGCAGCAGAAGCCAGGCGAGTCATTCCATGAGTACCTAACCCTATGGAGGAACCGGGTAATGGAGATGAAGAAGAAGCCGGATACTCCGGACTAGATCAGGATATTTATCAGGAATGCTAGCCCATATTTGAAGGATGGGTTAAAGATGAAGGGGCTGAAAGACTGGGAGTCCCTAAAAGATATAGCCATCGAAACTGAGGCCGAGCATCTGGATAAAATAGCTAAATCTACAAACATGGCCTCCGTTAAAAATAAGGGAAACAACAGCTGTAATGGGGGCAATACTGGAATAGCAGAAGTCTCGACCACGGGAACGACTAGACGCCACCACACTATCTCGGGTAAGCCATTATCTTGGCACTTCACTCGTCTCATCAAGGAAGGGAAATTACAACCCTTGCCAGCTGGGCCTGCCTCAAGCCAAGGCCAACCTAGACATAGAACAGACTGGTATTGTGCATATCACCAGTACATGGGGCATAGAACAGACTATTGCCGTCCTTTAAGAGATCGCATACAGGAGTTGATACCTAGCCTGGAGGATAAAAAAAAGCATTAAAGTTGTTACGATGCCTTTCCTTTTCTAAAGTGTATTCCTGAACTATGCACTTGTTTCTCTTTTCAGTTTTAATAATATGGGCTTTTCTTATATATGAATTGTCATATCTTATTGCATCAAGCATAAATGATAATCGTGATTAAGGCATTGGTTTAATAAACACTGTTTCATTCAGTTTCAATAAATAGTAATCTTGGTTGCATCCAACTTGACTCCTGAAGTGAGGTAAAATTTGAGAAAAAAAAACTAGTTGCAATTAGGGGATTGGATAAAAACTCAAAAAGAGCACTAGAACCTTTCGGATTACCCGTCAAAGCGATCCCTGGGTAAGGCTGAACTTGGAAAATGATTTAGGCAACCCTTCTTTACATAGCTCTCTAAATAACTATTTCCTACCCTTATTCTGCAATCGCTTGCAAGCCCATTGAGCCTTTATAGAGGTATGCTAAATACGTGCCAATTTTATTGTTACACATGTTAAAACTATCCCTTCGCCTAAAATGATTTTTGCCTCCCCTTAGAAAAATGGCCGCTCTAATAAGAACGGATGTACATCATTGACAATTCTTTGGATTATCAAAAATCGCCTTAGTAAGAATGGGTTTACACTTTAGGAAGAGGGTTTTAATCTTACGCAAAGACATGAGCTCACGAAAAAAAAAAGAAAAAAAAAGGTGAAAAAATAATAAAAGAAAAAAAAAAAGAAAAGAAAAAAGGAGAAGAAATAGAGCTCAAGATAGTAACCACTTGACGAGTTTCAACGATTACCTTTTTAATTATTATTTTGATCTTGATGAGCTAAAATGTTATCGAGCCCGTTGTATATGTGACTGAGATGAGAACGGTTCACCAATCAGTCGAGTAAATATTGCGGCTATTTTTCTCTAGCGACCTGATCCTTCTTTGACAGCCATCTACCTAAGCCTAACGTTGCAACCAAAGTAAGACCTCTTGATTCTTGGATTAATCTTATCCAATTAGTGGAGATGACCTTTTAATAAGGTTTGGTACGTAGGAAGAGGCATATGGTGTTTCTTGACCTTCAATCAGGGAGCCATGAGTGCGTTCATGCATTCGAGTTAAGTCTCGTCCCTAAGGTTACATCTAGAATCCGCGTTCAAAGAAAAATTAAGAGTTGAGAGAAAGGGGAGGATTATTGAGAAAGGAAAAATGAGAAACACAGAGAAAGGAGAGAGAAAAAAACACAGTGAAAGAGTTTTGAGAGCCAAAAACAAGGATTTTGATTTTTGAAGACGTTTAGATTTTGTTCTTGAATCCAAGAAGCCAGAACTTCATCATTTGTAGATCAAAGATCATTCTGAGGGTAAATACTGGGATCTTTGCTTCTTCTTTCTTTCTTTTATTTTTTCTCTTTCTTTGCTTTCTCTTCTTAGGTTGGTTTTACCAGTTGAATCTGTGCATTGTATATATTGTATATATTCTTTGCTTGATTCATTTAATCTATTTATCGCATGTACATTGTCGTTGTGATTAAGTAAGCATGTTTATTGCATGGTTTTGTATGCCTTCGTAGGTCTGTTGAACCTCCTCTGTTTACCTCTGTTTTTCTGGTTTTTTTTTAGTTGTGATTTTGTTTTGATTGTTTTATGGTCGCTGATCAGATTTTATCTTTGTTCTTGATTGTATTGTGGTTGTCCGATCAGAATTTGCCCCTTGCCATTCGGATTGTGCCTTTTTTTCCCTTTTCCCGATCGAACGCGTCAGAGAAAAACCAGTTCCCCGATCGGTGTAACACCCCTTACCCGTACTTGGGCGATCCCATCCGATGAGGAGTGAGATGCCGTATGAGTAAAGGTGCCACACCACACAGATACGGAATATACATACATTCATACATACCGAATTACAGGGTAAATTAAAACCTTACAAAACCATTCATGAGATAAGCTGATCATGCATTAATATAACGTAAAACATTACATTACTGTTTTATCAACCCAAGAATACAAAAGATAATTACAACTCCAAAATTATACATATACATATGCAGAATCTAATACAAAACTGATGTAAGAGAGTTCTATACAAAAAATAATCATCGAGATACAAACTTAGGCCCTACACTAAAGACCCAGCTGTGTTGACTCCGATGGCTGCGACTCTCCCAAGAAAACTCCTTCCGCACCTGCACAGGTAAACACACCGTGCTAAGCGATAAACGCTTAGTGGGGAAACACACATATAGCATAAGGACAACCATTCACAACTGTCGTCAAGGCAAACACATACAGATGGCATAATCAGAAATACACATTAAGCAAGAGTATGAACATATGAACATGTAAACATATAAAGTCATCCTTCAATTAAGTACCATTGCCTTCATAACATCTCATTAATAAACATATTCGGATCACACAATCACATACTTAGCAAAGCAATTCAAATTGATAACGTGCCTGCTGACTCAAAGTAGTGGATAACGAGTGAACAAACAGTACTTTACGGGTACGAGCCGATGACAAACAGTACCTTACGAGTACGAATCGAAAGCCATTCTTTACTTTATCATTTGCAAAACATTTTATAAAGGGACCTTAAACAAGATCCGAACACAAAGGCGTTCGCGAGGAACCAAGCGGGGGACCTGATCGGGGTCCAAATTGAACGAAGGGCTGCAACTAAGAGACTCTATTAGGCATGCTTAACTATCCACTAGACTGACTCTTGCAGGCTAAAAATTATACAGTCAACATCCACATTTTAATTATAACAAATGAAGAATTCATATACTTTAAATAGATCATTACATGCACAAATATGGCTCATATCAAGTGATATTGAATGCTAAAATCAATAGTATAACATTTCTAAAACGTGGGAAGAAAACAGGATTTTATTGCAAAAACAGGGTAGGTCACGGTGGTAATCAGATTGGTTGCCACCGTGACATACCAAAGATCTTTGGCAGAATGCAAGTCTGGGGTACCTCACGGTGGTAACTAAACTAGGTTGCCACCGTGACATACCTAGACCTCCGAAACAGAATGCACCAATGGGGTATCTCACGGTGGTAACTAAATAGGTTGCCACCGTGACATACCCACAGCCCAGAACAGAAGCTAAAGTCTGGACACCTCACGGTGGTGACCAGATTGGTTGCCACCGTGACATGTTCAAACTCTAGGCAGAATGCATCTGGTTCATGCCTCACGGTGGTAACCAAATAGGTTGCCACCGTGACCCACGCCCAGACGCAATTCCTGAAGGCAAATTTCCAGATTTTCAAGCCAAAAATCCCACAACTCTCACATCAAACAACATATCCTCACTCCAATAACAAAATTAAACCATTCAATGGTCATTAAATCATGCCATAAACGAATCCTATTCATGAATTCAAGGAACCACATCAATTTACACAATCAATTGCATCACTATTCACATCACATATCCATCAATCTCATAAATGATTCCAAAATTCACAATCAAGGTTTAAAAGACAAAGAGAACCAAAAGCCATAACATAAGAACTAATAAAAACATCAAGAACATCAAAATTTCCAGAATTTCATTCAATTAAACATGCCAACTATTCAAATAACACAAATTCCCAAACCTCAAAATTAGAAGCTCTATCACTTGGTTCCACTAGATCCAGCAACTTCCTTGCCTTTAAGATCTCTTGGAGGCTCAGCTAAGCAACAAACCACAAAAATACACAAACTCAAAATCCTAACTTCAAACCCAAAACCAGAAAAATGCAAGGGAAGAAGAAGAACTTGAACAAAAGCAAAACCAAATGCATAAAGCTTACCAATCAAACACAAGTAGTAATTAATTCCCACCGCTCCAACTTGAATTCAAGCAAATTACTTAGAGAAGAGCATAGAGGAAGAAGAAGAGGGAAGGAGAAGGGAGAATGGGAAAATGGGTTTGAAAATCTGAATTTCCCCTTTTCCTCTTCTCTTTCCTTTCTTTTCTCCCCCTTTACACTTGTCAACATCTTAGTGGAGGGCATTAATCACTCACACACTAGATGCACATGTCACACACACACAATGAAACACTCTAATAATGCACCCTACACATGAATGAGCAACACACACAATGCACTCTCATCTAGTAGACACACTATAATATGCTCACATGCATATAATCACAACTCCACTTATGCACACCTTATTTTTATATGCACACCCACACCGAAATAAAATCACAAAACATGCAATATTCTCAAAATGCACATATAATATGCCAAACACATACAAATACATACTCACTTAGATGGCTCATTCTACTAGGAGGCAAACGGGGTGTGACAATCGGACTGCGTGACTTGTGAAATACATTTACGAGTCGTGAATGCACTGCACGAGTATTCATGAGTCGTGAATGTCGTGCACGACTCGTGCAGTGCATTCACGAGTTGTGCGTTGATGCTCTCCTTCTTCCCTTCCCATTTCCATTTGCATTTCTTTTTCTTTCCATTTGCATTTTCATGATTTAGGCCAACTTTTGTCTTTTTCTTTGCCCCTTTTTATGATTTGGCGTGGCTTCTCTTCCTCTTTTGAGTGAATCTTTCTTTTATTGTTTCATTTGTTTGGTCAATTTGCTTGGTTTGGCCAATGTTAACCATTTATATTTTAAATTGTTTTCACTTCACTTTTATTTATTACAAATCCTATATGTTTATTATTTTATATTTAATTATTATTATTATTATTATTATTATTATTATTATTATTATTATTATTATTTTTTATTGTTATTATTTGTTTTAATATTTGTTTATTATCATTATTATGTTTTATTTTTAATTATTATTATTACTATTGTTATTATTATCATTATTATTAAATCATATTTATTGCATTGTCAATTGTTTACTTATAATTTATTTGTTTACTTTTAGTTTTTACTCTATTAATAATTATTAATGCTATTGCTATATTATTTGTCAAGTTTTTATCGGTTTACTTAATTAGTTTATTTATTAGTTTTTATTTAATTGTTTGTTCATATATTATTCATTTAATTACTTTACTAACATTTTATTTCATTTTTATCTTTTATTGTCTCAAAATTGTTTGTCTTCGCGAGACATATTCACGCACGGGTTGGAGAGCCGGGGAATTAGAGACCATCCAATTTAAGGGTTTGTATTTTAATAGTTGTGTTGTTTTTATTATATTATTTCTATGTGTTGTATGTAAAAATATATTTTTAATTATCCGCGCTAAAGAAAATCATGTCGTTTATATAATTAATAATTTGGAATTTTTCCTAATAAATTGGACCAATGTCCTATTTTAACCAATAAAATCTCACTTTCAAATAGAGAATTAGTTTTCATAAAATGAGATCACTCATCCCGGTTTTTTTCAATCAATATCCTAAAAATAGTTTTTCAATTTTTCTAATAAATAAAAAGAAACTAATGTTCCTAAAATTTAATAAATGACCCGATTTATGTATGTTGTATTTTGATTGTTTTGTATTTACTTGTTTATTTTGAGCAAGTTTTATTTATTTGTATTCTTTTATTTTATTTATTGGGGGATTGTTCTGTCCCATTTTTTATTTTTATTTCATAATTTATTTCTTTACTACTTTATTTAATCGCTTTCTAATATGCTTGCAAAATGTGTTTTAAATTTATTACATTATCGCGTGAGATGAGAGATGAAATTTTGATTTCTTAAAAACTCACTTATAAATTTAAGTCATTAATAAGAGTGAAGTTCCGAACATCATCTCTGGTTTAGATCAATAGAGGTTAGAGATCTTTCCCAATTTTTTGTAAATTGGGTGACGAGTCTAAAATACCTCAAAGGTGTCTAAAGGCGTTATGAGTTTAGATGATCATTTCCAATGTCCTATTGGAAAGGAGGCGTCCAAGATGACTCATGATACCCAATATCATAAAAGACGCGAATCAATCCCTCGAGTCCCAAAAGGTGGGCTCAACGAGGCCTTGCTGGTTTCGGTGCACGTCACATATAGTTAACGTGTAATTAAATTATATTAATATTAAGTATAGATATATTAGTGAAATGAATAATGATGGATTAATTTAGTAAGTATGAATTAATGATAGTAAAATAAATGATTATAATAAATCATAAGTGCAAATTGATTAGTATAAATGGATAAATGCATGAATTGAATATGCTTATTTTTGAATATGTATGCATGCATATGAGAGAAATAGACTAACAAGTGTGTCACTATAGGGGAATGAACGTGATCTTGTATGGTTCATCGCAATAAATTAAATGGAATGTGTATGTGTCGATATGTGTAATGAATTTTGTAGAATTGAAATAAATTGTTAAAATGGCATAAGTTTGATGCTTTGGGTTAAAGAGTTAATAAGAATTTAAATAATAATACAGTTAAGTGTAAAGAATTTATGTACTTTGTCATGCATGTTATATGAATGAATGTTTTTGGTTACTTATTGACAAAATAGTAATTATAAAATAAATTAAAGCAAGTATTGAAAATTATAAATAGTGATTAAGAGAATAATTGTCCATGGGATTTAGTCAAATATAATAGTAAGGATATTAGAAATTGAGGTGACAATGGTTTGAAACTGGTTGTGCTTTATTTATAAAATTAAATGAATTAAAGTTATAGTAATAATAGTTTGAGTAATAGAACTAGGAAAATAAATAAATATGACAGGGTAAAAGTATTTGCAATTAATAATTTTTTTTTATATATAAGTGGGCATCAATTAGCTAAACTGTAATGTAGTTTGTAGAGTGTAAATTAATGGTTATAGTTGGTAGTGCTATATATATATATATATATATATATATATATATATATATATATATATATATATATATATATATATATATATATATATATATATATATATATATATATATATATATATATATATATATATATATATATATATATATATATATATATATATATATATATAATTATATTTATATATATTTAGTGTGCATGATTGGCATGTATGTTACATAATACATATTAGTGGAAACTTTTGGATTTGTAGACACCACTGAGCATATTTAATGCTCAGCACGTAGTTTGTATTGATTGTGTGCATGTACCGATTTAATGATTTTTGGAGTGAGCACTTATCAAGTTGGAAGTGGAATGGGTGCAGACTATTAGGAATATTATAGTATAATATTCTATATTTATTTATAGATTTAATGAATTTTGGTTATGTATATGGCATGTATATGGACATTAGAATATATTATTATTTTATAATGTTTAGTGCAGTGAGAGTTGGTTATTGGAATGGTTTGTGACTGCATTATGGTATTTGAATGGTTGTGCTCAGAATGGGCTGAGACTTGTTTGATTTGCAGGAATGATAGATTAAGGTTTATTGTTATGCTGCCGAAATTTAGATGAAATTAATAGTATAGTGGAACGGTTATAGATTTATTGACAAGATATAAATATAATTATTAAGTGAATGGTTTATGAAAGACTTATGAGGTTATATGATTTGGCATTGGACTAAGTTAACATTGGAAGGTTAAGTAATAAGTTGTTATAGAAGTGAAAAAAAAAACTACCCGCATTTGAGGTAAACAAGTGTTAGTCAGATTTCAACCTAGCATGGTGTTTATCTAGCGGGTGTAATATACATACAGTATGAATGAAGAAAGGGTGTTACAAGTATCATGCTATAAACTTTGTTAAGACTAAGAAAAGGATCTATTATAGAAATTTGATATGATCATGACTCGTTTAATCTAAGAAAAAACTGTAGGATCTTATCAGATTCACTAATCGCTTCAATCTTATTCATAACTCCACATGTGCACTAAGGCATTGGAATAATGCTTTGCAATGCATGCCACAATTTGCAAAGTTTAATTAAATAAATTGAAACATGATTATTACCTTAAATGAATGAGTTAATTTTCCTTATAATCTGTATATACAGAGGCCCATTTGACTTTCCAAACCTCTATTCTAGACATTCCTAAAGCTTATTCGTTGAAGTTGCATATACAAAATAGTCATAGAGATCCTTTGAGAGAGAACTTAAAATCCAAGACATTACCATGTAATTAGCTTCACACAAGTCTTCAAAGCTATCGTTATCTTCGAATGGTTGTTTAAACTTGCCATTAATAAAACCTAGCTTCCTTTTAGCCGAAAAAGCTATCTTTATTGCTCTACTCCATGTAGAGTAATTAGTGCTAATCAGTGATGCAAAGATAAGAAAAAAGTCCAGGGTTATCAGATCCATGAATAAAAAAACACATTTCTCTTGTTTTGCAATCAATTTCGATCTATCAAAGCTCAATTTTGATCTCCAGTAACTCAATTTTCTCCAATAACTCGAATAGCTTCTTCATCCATAGCTCGTAATCAAAAGTAAATCAAAACACAACAATCTTTTATTAATTAATATGATCAAAGTATCAAGAAACTCAAGAAAGATCAAACGTCACTCTAATACCATGAACACGATAAGAAGAAAAATATTTCCCTTGTATATTGAAAATAAAATATATGCCACTTATATACATAAAAAAAAAATAGACAAAAATAACAATGTCAGGTCAACTGACTAACTAATAAAATTAGGCATACAATTAATTAAGTATAAATATGGCTTTTGACCATGATAACTTCTTCAGAGTTAATATGAACAAATTTTAAATTTTATGGGGGCAAACATAGAAATATATTTTTGCATTTATATATTTTATTTATACTATAATGAACTTTTATAAAGTTTGGGAGGGCCAAAGCCCCTTGGCATCCCTTTCCTTCCCTTTGTTAGATAGTCAAGTTCAAGCCATTTTTATGTTCATTGTAATTAAATAATACTTGAGTTATATTTTAACTAGAATATTATTTTACATGAACAAGAGTAAAAATTTAGTAACCATGCATGTATGTAATTAATACTATCAATATGTAGTGGATTATGTATTTAATAACAACCAACTTGAGTCAAATTAGATTGATAAGGATAGGAGAGATAAGGTTGATAGGAGTAATAAGGAAGCTGATCAAATCATGGTTATCATTCATAATATAGTGGATCATGACAATGATTTAAGGGGCTGTATTGATGCTCAATCATGGCAAAATGGTAAGTCAATATATCAATCTCCATCATTTAAGGAAATAATAACACAGAAATAGGGATTGTTTGATTGAAATCTTATCTTTCCATTCTTTGTATTATTCTATGTAACAAATGTCTATAAATATAATAAGTCTTGAACTCTCTTTTCACACTGAAAAGAGAAAATTACTTTTATAAAATCTTGTATAGTTTTCATTTTTTTTATGGTATCAAAGCTTCGTGAGACAATAGAGTTCCATACTACAAAAAAAGGAAGAAAAAATGGCTTTTACAATTTCTTTAAATGTTACCAACTCTGTCATACTCAAACTCATCCAGAAAATTACTCTTTAAGGCATGAACAATTACTTGCTCTTGTAGAAAGCCAAGACATGTTTGGACTCCTCATGGGTGAAACAGAAAAGCCATCCATGTATAAAAACAATCTTAAAAACAATCTTACAATAGAAGAAACTTCAACCAATGAAAAAAAAAAAACATTATTAGAAAGATACCTCAAATGGGATAGGTCATTGGAACCCTTACCGAAGAAGATGTAGGTCTCATCATTGGCCTTGAATCATTCCAATCAATTTGGAATGCCTTGAAAGAAGCATATTCTCAATATTTATAAGAACAGGAATTTACTCTTCAACAACAACTTACATATCACAAAAGATCCAAATAAGTTCTTGGCAGAATACTTGAGGAAATTTATAAGTATTTATGATAGTCTTACAACCATAGGGAACCCAGTATCTAACAAGATAAAAGTTTACTCTTTTTCTGCCAATCTTGGTTAGAAGCGTGAATCTTTTGCAACGACAATGCTTAAACCTCCCATGCCATCTTATTCCGAAGCTATGTCACTCATGCAAGGTTTTGAATAATGAAAAACATGGGTTGAAGCATCCAACTCATCATCTTATGCCTTTTATGGACAATGCAACCAAAATAAAAAACAATCTTACAACAACAATCGTCACAACAATTAGTTCTCCTCAAAAGGTGGAGGTTTTCAAGCTACTAACAGTAATTTTCAGCATTTAAATCATTCAAAAAATAATTTGCAGCAATCACAACGAGAGAACAATCACATTCCACGACCACCACCACTTGATAAATGACAAATGACAAGTACAAAATAAGAAATGTACAAGAATGAGCACTGTCAACTTTGCGAAAGATCGGGACATATAGCTAAAATCTGTTGGAGCTTACGAAATCAACTAGTGAACAACGAAGATCTTCTTCAAGCTTTTGCTGCCCTTATCATGGATACTTCAATTCCTGATGTCGAAGGGACAACCAACATTAGAGCCTCAAATCATATGAAAGCACACCCAAGTATGTTACAAAATCTTAAAAAATATATTGGTCATGATTCAGTCTTCATTGATGATGGTTCTCCTTTAAAGATAGATGCAATTGGAGATGTTTTAATTTCTGATTGTAAGAATGATTTTATTTCTTCGTGATGTTTTACGTACCTTAATTAACTCGTAATTTACTCTCTATTAGTCAATTAACATCACAATACCCTTTAAATTGTGAATTTATTCACAAGCTTTTTTGCATTAAGGAACGAGCAACAGGTCGAACCTATCTAGTGGGTCAACGTAAGGGGGACCTTGATGTTCTATCCAAATCAAAGCAAAGGAAGTTCACTTCTCCAATAGACAAAACTCAGTGACTGAAAAGCTGTGGCACCAACGTCTTACACACTCTAAAAAATCGACTATTAAATTATTGCATACTACGAGTTTAATTCATGTTAGTTTAAATAAAAAAGTGGACACTATTTGTGAAAGTTAGTCAATTAGGCAAATTTACCAAATTACCTTTTAGTTCATCTCATTCTTCTAGTATTAGTGTTTTTGAAAAAATTAATTGTGATATTTAAGGACTAGCCCCTATTTTATCTCAGATTTTGATACTATGCTTATTTGTTGATGATTATTCTCATTATATTTGAATAATTCCCTCTTCGTGCCAAGTTTGATTTTATTTATGTTTACCTAGCCTTTGAAATCTATGTACAGCACCAATTTGATAGGAAAATTAAGATTTTTCATTCTGAGGGTGGCAGTGAATTTTTAAATAAAAGACCTTCTTTACACTTCCAGCAACAGGGAATCATTCATCAACTTTCATGTCCGCATACACATGAACAAATAGGCATTGTCAAACAGCATCACCGTATTATCTGAGAGCTTGGAATGACTATGATCTTTCACATTGGAGCACTTAATTTTCTATGGGTTAAAGCCTTTACTATAACAACCTTTTTAATCAATCGTTTGCCTTCTTCTTCTCTTAATTTTAATTCTCCTTATTTTTGCTTACATGGTGCTCATCCTAACTATTCTATTTTATGTGTATTTAGGTCAAGATGTTACCTATAAACTTGGGACACAAGTAAAAACTGTTAATGGTTATTCCCTAAATCAAATATTTGGACTTTTATGTAATGTTATGTTTTCATTTATAAAAGGATTTCTCAACATTAATATATGATTAGTATGTCACATTATTGTAATATTTATGAATAACTATTTAATATTATTCTAATTATCCCTAATCATTTATCACTAAAAAGCATAATGATAAATTAAGACTAGTTTGGGTTTAACTGACAATCATGAGATGATTATATGTGGTGATATAAATCAAACTTGTAGTTACTTGTTAGAGAATAAGGTACTAGATAGACCCGGTAGTAGATCACTACATGAGTTAGTGTTATAAGTGATCTCGTAATAGTTATGTTATTGAATCATTAAACTTGAGATTATCACAATTTCCTAAATAAGGAACATCATGCTTTGACATAATCAAAGATTATTTTTAATCGGATAATTATAAAGGTTATGATTGAGTATAATGAGAATTATGCAGAGAAAAATGAATAATCAAGTTAGAATTTGTCCTTCTCTTATAAGAGAGATATCTATTGGGCCTTTCGATAAGTAGGACTCAGAAATGGATGGTTGTGCTCAAATGGATTGATAGTGTGACCAATGTCATTTGATTTTATCAGCTTACTTAGTGATCGAAAAATTTTATGTTTGAACAATATAAGTTTCACTTGGACCATAACTTATATTCAAATAAGATATCAAGTGACAAAAAGATTATAACATGTTCTATTGGTTAGGTTAAAATCAGACTATTGATATTCATATTATTTAGGTAGTCATAATGTCTTACTAGAGACCACTTATGACTTGTGAGCTTATAATGGAATTAGCCTCACTGCCAACATAATATAAACCTATTGGATCACACATGAAGAGCGCAATGAATGGATTGGGTTTAATTTAGGCATTTTGAATTTAAATAAGTCAGATATTAAATTCAAAATACATTGTGGAGATAAGAAAATATTCCTTATTATTTGAATAAGGAATATTCCTTCTTAAAATCTCTCCATGTTGTTAACATGTGACTATATATAAGGATATGGTTTTAGCCCTAATAATCTAATCATCATTCCTTTTATTACGCCTTTTTAGAGAAAAGAGACAAAATAAAATGTACTTTCTCTGTTGTTATTCTTTGAGAAAGAAAAAGTACAGAGAATAATTTAATCCCAGTTGCAAAGAAAGGAGGCTAGCACCCTTGCAATCCGTTCGTTCGTTCGTTCGTGTATGGATATTAGTAGAAGGTGGTCATTCCTTGGAGCAGCACCTGGAGTTCGAATCAACCTTGGAGCAAACTATTTGCATTTGTACAAGAATTGTTCAAACTGATTGAATTAAGGCATTAATTGATTTATTTTGCACATCAACAGGCTGGTAATCATTATACCTTCTTTTGAATCAATTGAATCGCATGGATCCTAGTGAGTTTTATTTTATTTCTGCTGTGTTTTAATTTGTATTATTGCATTAAAACCCAACATAAACAAGTTTGATCCTAAAATAATTCCTTCTGTGTTTATAGTTACAACGACAAGCATAAAGGGTACCGATGTTTTGATTCAAAAACTCACAAAATGTCTGTATCTAGGCTTATCGTGTTTGATGAGAATTTATTTCCCTATAAGACAAAAGAATCCTTGTCACCATCCAGTATTAGCATAACAGATTTTCTTGATACCCTACCTCCTACCTCAACGGATTCGACATCTCCATCCTCAACCGTGAACTTAACACATATCCCAATTCCAACCCATGTTTCAAGCTCATCATCATATATACCAGAACATACCGACTTAGATGTGCCATTTGAGTCGTCAAACCATGCTCATGATGACACATCCAATGATGTTGACCTTGACTTATCACCGCAAAACCATGATATGACTTCCTTCACATCTCCTCCCATTAAAGACAACCATTCATTGAGTATACATCCCACCTCTTCTCATTTTTCTGAATAGGTTCAGTCAACATCTCATTATGGTTATAAGAGCAAAACATGGGATCCATAAGCCCAATCCTCGATATGAATTAATTCTCACTTGTGATGATATACTAAGTGAGGCATGATCAGTCAAAATAGCCCTTCAACATGATGGGTGGAGGAAAGCTATGCTTGATGAACTTAATGATTTACATCAAAATCAAACATGGACTTTAGTTCCTAGAGAATCATATATGAATATTATAGGATTAAAAAGGGTATTTAAAGCTAAATTAAAAGCTAATGGCACGCTTAATAAGCTAAAGTCCAGACTCATTGCAAAAGGGTATCACTAAGTTGATGGTATCAATTATATCAAAACCTTTTCTCCCGTCATAAACCAGGTACTATTCGCTTAATTCTTAGTTTAGCTATAGTTCGACGATGGGATATTAGACAACTTGATGTTAAAAATGCTTTCCTCCATGGTTGAATAATTGAAGATATTTATATGGAGCAACCATCCAAAGTTTCTATATCTTGTTTGTAAGCTTAAAAAAGCTCTTTATGGCCTTAAACAGGCACCAAGAGCTTGGTTTGATCGTTTTAGTGCTTTTTTGCTCAAACATGGTTTCTTTTATAGTCTTGCTGATCCATCTTTATTTATTATGGACTCTCCACATGGCATATTGGTCTTACTCCTTTATGTTGAAGATATGTTGTTGTCAGGATCTGATTCAAAGTTACTTGCTAAATTTATCACAATTTTACATTCTGAATTTGTCATGAAAGATCTTGGACCCATACATCATTTTATTGGTATAGAATTCAACGATCTACCAATACTCTGCATCTTTCTCATATTCATTATGCTCAAACTATTCTTGACAAAGCTCAAATGTTGGATTACAAACTTATGAATATGCCAATTGAGTCTAAGACCAACGGTCTTAATGATAACACTCCCTTTTCCGATCCTACTTTTTATCATAAAATTGTTGGTGCTTTACAATATTTAACACTTACAAGACCTGATATTTCCTTTTGTGTTAACTATGTTTCTCAATATATGCAATCACTAACTGTTGCTAGTATAAAAATGGTTTGACGAATTTTAAGATATGTTAAAGGTTCTATTATTTTAGGTTTGCATTTAACTAGAGATGCTACACTTGATATTTGTGCTTTTTTTATGCAGATTGGGTAGGTTGTCCTACTAGACGGCCTACAATAGGTTTTTGCACATTTTTGGGTCGCACCATTATCTCTTGGTGTGCTAGGAAATAACCAATAATTTCATGCTCGAGTATTGAAGCCGACTATCGTTCTATGGCTAACACAGTAACCGAATTAACATGGCTCACTTTTCTCTTAAGTGATTTTTAGGTTCCTCAATCACGACCACCAATACTCTTTTGTGATAACTTGAGTGCTTTACACATGATTATTAATAATGTCTTTCATGCTCGTAGTAAACATATTGAACTAGACTACCATTTTGTTCGCGATAGAGTTTCAATGGTGCTCCTTATTACTTGACAAGTCTTCTCTACCCTTCAGCTTGTAGACATTTTCACAAAGCGATGATGTAAGGCCACTTTATTTCATTTTCGCGGCAAACTGTGTCTCCAAACTCAGCATATTTTGAGGGAGGGTAATAACAATCAACTTGAGTCAAACTGGGGTGATAAGGATAGAAGAGATAAGGTTGATAGGAGTAATAAGGAAGCTAATCAAGTCATGGTTATCATCCTAATATAGTGGATCATGAGAGTAATTTAAGAGGCTTTATTGATACTCAATCTTGTTAAAATGGTAAGTCAGGATATCTCCATCATTCAAGAAAAAAAATAGCGCATAAATAGATATTGTTTGATTGAAATCTTCTCTTTCCATTATTTGTATTATTCTGTGTGACAAATGTGTATAATAAGTCTTGAACTCTCTTCTCACATTGAAAAGAGAAAATTAGTTCCTTAAAATTTTGTTGAGTTTCAGTTTTTCTTTAGTATTAATGCAAACATGAAAACAACATATTTTCGTTTTGAATAAATTATGGCAAATAAATTATGCCATAATGGAAAAAAAATTCTTATAACTGGTTGATTTCTCACTGTAAACTACTTCACACTTAGTAGTCATTTGTATATGTCATAGCCAACTTGGTCAATATGATCCTTGCGGTATTTTTTTAAATAATGTGATTTTTAAAAAGATTTTGAAATTTGGTAAAATAGTAAGTATGTATTTAATACAGGATAGTGACAAGTGAGACCCGTAAAATTTCGGTTACAAGACCTAGGGCTCACAAGGCTATACAATTGACACTGAAACCGGCATTGTCAGTATCAATTTCATACAGCCTGAAATCAGCACTACGGTTTCATCGGTGACAGCTATCCTGTGGCTCAATAGCTTATTACACGGAGCCTTCATCTAGTTTATTATTCATTCTTTGTTAAATGCAGCCAATTCGGTTTTTTTGAAAATAACATGCTTTTAAAAAGATTTTGAAATTTCACGAAATTGTCCAGTTACAAGACCTAGGGCTCACAAGGCTGTACAATTGACACTGAAACCGGCATTGTTAGTGCCAATTTCAGACAGGTTGAATCAGCGCTACGGTTTCATCGGTGAAATGCCAACTTTGACCCATAATTTGACAGCTATCCCGTGGCTCAACAGCTCATTACACGGGACCTTCGCCTAGTTTATTATTCATTCTTTGTTAAATGCAGCATGCTTGCTCAATGGAACTGCCCCCAAAAAGACTGAAATTCCCCAAGTTATCAAGAATTACGAAAGACCAAGAACACTTACATCACGGGGGACACTAATTATCAAACTGAACTATAGAACTTTTACTATTACACACACACGTATATCTTATTACTCATTTTTCAAGAATAATTCGAAATTAAGTGTGTTAAACTGTTAGTTCCATGTAACGTATAGATTAAATATTAGGAATAGAATGGCATGACTCTGAAAAGTAATGGGTTGGGTATATATCAAATCAAAAAAGTCAACACAAGATTTTAAGAGAAAAGTAAACTCAACTCAATTCCTGACTAGTTGAACTCTCAGATTGGGAGTTCAAATTGAGTTCATAATCCTTTTAATAAAACAAATATTTTCCAATAGAAATTGACTGAATATAATTTTGGTGCATAGTCCTTGATAAATAATGGGAATAGAGCAAATCAGAAAAGTCAACAAAAGATTTTAAGAGAAAAGTAAAGTCAACTCAATTCCTGGCTAGTTGAACTCTCAGATTGTGAGTTCAAATTGAGCTCATAATCCTTTTAATAAAACAAATATTTTTCAATAGAAATTGACATAATATCATTTAGGTGCATGGCCCCCAAATTCAACAATTCTGGTTGTTATGCGAGTAAGAAAGAAAAATATCCAACTCAATAGGGTTGGCATAGTATTCATTTCACATTGCATACCAATCCTTAAAATGTGAATATATATATATATATATATATATATATATATATATATATATATATATATATATATATAAAGTGATTAGCTTTATTGGTCCAACTTGCAGAATATATTTGAATTGCAGATATTTTCTTCATCTTTAAGAAAAAAATATTCATAGCCTCCATATCTTGAATATAATCAAAGCAATGAAAATCAAAAGCATATCCATCCATATCATAAGTCAAATCAGTGGGCTTCAAATTAATGATAAAATCTTCTTCATCACAAGATCACAAAAATTCCAAAATAAAGAGCCGTCAAGCCATAAACTGAATTATGGCAATTTGGTGGTGGTGTTTTCACATTGTTCTCCTCTGCTACATCAGCTTAAGCTCTTGCCAGCAAAATGACACAGATAGACTTGCTTTGATATCTTTCAAACAAGCAATTCAACAAGACCCTTTTGGTGTTTTCAATTCTTGGCATGATTCACTTCATTTCTGCAATTGGCATGGAGTTTCGTGCAGTCCCAAGCATCCTGACAGGGTCACAGCTTTGAACCTGACTTCGCGTGCCCTGGTAGCTTCACTGTCACCTCATATAGGAAACCTCTCCTTTCTCAGATACATTGATCTACAAAACAATAGCTTCCATGGACAAATTCCACAAGAGATTGGCCGTCTGGGTCGCCTGCAATTTTTAATACTTAGTAACAACTCTTTTGGTGGGAATATACCTACCCACTTGTCCAATTGCTCTAGTCTTTCTGTTCTTAATCTCATTGACAACAAGCTGGTAGGGAGCATACCTGCCGAGCTTGGCTACTTATCAAAGCTTGAAGCTTTAGGCTTGTCAAAAAATAACCTGACACGAGTTATTCCTCCTTCCATTGGTAATCTGTCTTCTCTTTGGCAAATCTCTATGCGGACAAATGGCTTGATGGGACAGATTCCAGCAGAGATCACTAAGCTTAAGAACTTAAGGTTTTTCACCTTCGCAGAAAATGACTTAACAGGGGAGATTCCTCACGGCCTCTTTAACATCTCTGGTATTCAGGTTTTTTCAGCAAGTTATAACAGGCTGCATGGAAGCATTCCTTCTGATATAGGTCTTACTCTTCCCAAACTAACCTTCCTTCAGCTTTCATCCAACAGGTTTACAGGACCAATCCCAATTTCATTGTCAAATGCTTCTGCACTTGAACAATTAACTCTTTTTTCTAATGATTTTTCTGGAGTGTTTCCCAATGCCCCATGAATGCTGACAAATCTTCAGGTTATTGACATTTCTGAAAATCAGGTACAAGGTAGCTTAAGTTTCATTGATTCTTTAACAAATTGCTCAAATTTACGAGTCCTTGATTTAGCATGGAATGCTTTCAAAGGGACTGTGCCCCATTCCATAGCCAATCTCTCAAAAAGCATGATATACATTGCTCTTTCAGGTAATCAGCTATCTGGTACCATTCCCTTGGGTATTGAAAACCTTCTTAATCTGAGATTCTTCCTATTAGACAGCAATTATCTTAGTGGCTCTATATTTGTTGACTTCAAGAATTTTCGACGGTTGGAAATGTTGGATTTGAGCAGAAACAACTTCACAGGGAATATTCCATCTTCAATTGGCAATTTATCTCTGTTGAGTAATCTCTATTTGGGGTTCAACAATCTAAATGGAACCATACCTCCAAGTCTTGGTAATTGTCATAACTTGATTGAATTGGAACTCTCTCATAATACTCTCTCGGGTGCAATACCAAGACAAGTTATAAGCCTTTCCTCCCTTTCGATTTCCCTCAATTTAGCTGCAAATGCACTTTCAGGTTCTATTCCAGCTGAAGTTGGTACCCTTCAAAATCTGGTAAAATTGGACTTATCTAACAATAGATTATCTGGTATGATTCCAAACACTATTGGCAGGTGTTTGGGTTTGGAGCAGCTCCATCTGGAAGGAAATTTGCTTCAAGGAGAGATACCTCAGGTTTTTGGAGCTTTACAAGGTTTAAGAGACTTGGATGTTTCGCGCAACAATTTTTCAGGCCAAATCCCAGATTCTTTAACGGAGCTAGATGGATTAAAACATCTGAATCTGTCTTTCAACCAGCTGCAAGGGGAGGTTCCAAAACATGGAATCTTTCTCAATGTCAGTGCTGTTTCGTTATCAGGGAACAATGATCTCTGTGGTGGTGCCACTAAGTTAAAGCTACGTTCTTGCTCCTCCTCAGACCCCAAGAAGAAAAATGTCTCCTTGGCACTGAAAATATTGATCCCTGTAATAGTTATTGCAATATTGGCGGCTCTCTCCATGGGTGTTTTAATTTTCTGGTATCGAAAGAGGATGTGTAGAAACAAGAACATTTCCACGCCATCGCTAGAGCATCAATTCTTGAGAGTATCCTATGCAGAGCTCTTAAAGGCAACTAATGGATTCTCCATTTTGAACATAGTTGGTGTTGGTAGCTATGGCTCTGTCTATAAAGGAATTCTCGACCAATCAGGGACAGAAGTGGCAGTGAAGGTGCTAAACCTGCAAAGAAGAGGAGCATCAAATAGTTTTATATCAGAATGCCAAGCTCTTAGAAACATCAGGCACAGGAATCTTGTAAAGCTACTCAGTGTATGCTCAAGCATGGACTATGAAGGGAATGATTTTAAAGCTCTGATCTATGAATTCATGGTAAATGGAAGCTTGGAGAAATGGTTGCATACAAAAGATGAGCAACAAACAGAATCAGGGAACCTAAAATTAATACAAAGACTGAATATTGCTATCGATATTGCTTCTGCAATTGAGTATCTTCATAGTGGTTGCTCATCTACAATTATTCATGGTGATCTAAAGCCGAACAATGTTCTGTTGGATGATGATATGACTGCACATATTGGAGATTTCGGATTGGCTAAGATTGTCTCCGCAATTTCTGGTGAGGCTCAACCATATGCAAGCAGTTCTGCAGTAATCAAGGGATCTATTGGCTATGTTGCTCCAGGTACAAAATTTCCATTTCTTTTGCTTTATGAAAAACAAAAATAGATTCTTGGACAATTCATTTTCTGAGTGTCTGCTATTTTTCCAGAATATGGGATGGGTGACATGGTTTCTAGAGAAGGAGATGTATATAGCTATGGGATTTTATTGTTAGAGATGTTTACAGGAAAGAAACCAACCGATGAATGTTTTAAAGACAACATAAACCTGCACAGTTTTGTTGAGAGATGTTTGCCATATAGAGTGATGGACATTGTGGATCCAAACATCATACTGTTTGAAGATGGAGGGAGCAATTTCAGAGAATGCATTGTGGCAGTTTTCAGAATTGGAATAGCATGCTCAATGGAACAGCCCGCAGAAAGAATCAAGATAAGTCATGTAATCTCCGAATTACAAAAGATTAGAGCCATACTATCAGGTTCCTGGAACATTCATAAAAATGAATTTTGACACAACATTTACCTGTAGATTTACTAATGTTAAATGATTGCTAAGCATCAAACTTGCTGCCAATTTCCAGCACAAATTGGCAACAGGTATTGTACTATTCCTAAAAGTAGATGCTTTGTTTTAAGGGAAAAAATAAATGAATAAAGATGTACATAAAAAATAATATCAATGTTATTAAAACCAGACTGCATATTGAACCGGATGTCTTGACTGGGTCGTGGTTGGACCAAGTCCGGTTTTTCTCTTCTAGAATACTGTTTTTTTATTAAAAAATTTCCCCTAGGGCTAACTGTAATAGAACTTGATAATAACTGCTACGGTGGAAATTATACATATTAATTCCTTAGAGCATTGTATTTAATGAGATTAAACTTGTTTTACATCACCAAAATCGGAAACATATTTTAAAATCTTAACATTTGGTATTTAAAATTAAAGAATATATTAAATCAATTCATCAACCCAACAAAACTTCAAATATAAATTAAGAATAAAACAAGCAGAAGAAACTAAATAACCTTTGCATATCCTTAAACCTTACAAGTAGGGATGATCACAGGGGCGGGGAGTGGCTCCCCACCCACTGCCCTCGCAGGGGTGGGGATTCCCCATCCCCAGGGGGAAAAATGCTCCCGTCCCCCCCCCCCCCCCCCGGCGGTGATCCCCATTCCCAATAAAACTACCTAATTTTAATGAAAATTTTCGATCTCAATAGAGATTGCAGATCCGAATAAAAAATATTTTACAGTATTTATCTTACAAAATTTAATAATTGATAACTTAAAATTAAAAATATCTCATACAATTTATACAAATATTTATAAACATTTCATACAATTAAAATAAAAATATTTATAAATATTCCATACAATTCAAATATTAATAATATCACTTGAACAATTTACACACCGACAAATATCAACCTAAAAAAATTTAATATATATGTATATATATATATATATATACATATAATTATAAAATATTAATTTTTTTTTCAGGGCGGGGACCCCGTTCCCCGTCCCCGTTCCGAATTCAAGGGCGAGAATTTGGCGAGGAAAAAATTTGGGGATTCCCCGCCCCGTTCGGGTCGGATCCCCGCTGGGAACGGAAAATTTCTGCCCCATGATCATTCCTGCTCATAAGTCAAGCCTTTGAGCATATGCCTTTTCTTCTTTTTCACGTTATAACTTTGGAATTGGTTCGTATGCAACTATGGAACGAAACTTTGTGATTCTAGAATTAATGCAACTATGGAATGAAAGCCCCAATTTTTAATTTTACGGAGGAAAAAAAAAGAGAGACTAACACGAATTTGAAGATGCTGAGAAGAGGAAGGAACAATTATGACGGCGGCTGGCACGTATTGACGGTGAGAAATGGCCGGAAAAGAAGTAGGAAGTGAGGGGAGAGACAGACCATGTATTCTTCTGTTCAAACCTGGTTCATTCCAGGAAAAACCTGGTTTCGGGTTTCCTCCTGTTCAAACCGGTTCATTCCAATTTTTTTACATTGAATTATTTCCGGTTAAACCAACCAATCAAATTTTAACAACATTATATAATATATATTCTCTCCAGAGTCTCCACTCATGGCTCATAATTTTTGACTTTTCACACTTATTAAAAAAATTATTAATTAATATTAAATTTATAAAATATTAATTATAATATTTATTAAAATATTATTTGATTAATTTTCTATAATTATATATTTTATTATTTAATTATTTTTTCTTAAACAAAAATAAAATAAAAAAAGTAATAAATAAATTTTGAAATTTAAAAATTTTCACATTATGTAGAACCGAAAGAAAGAGTAATAATCATTTACTCAAGGATGTAGCCACATTGTTTACAGTGGATTCATTAACCCCAGTCTAACTTAAATAAATTGACATATTTAAATTTTATAAATTGATTTTACTAATTTTTTTTAAATTGTCACGAGGCAATATTTTGGATAAAGTCTAACTCATATACCTGTTTACTAATAGTTATAGGCATTTTTAAAACTGTGCCGTATAAAGACTAATACTCTTTGTATTTCACTCAATTTTTTTAATTAATTCCGCTAAACAAATATATTATAATCTATGTATATCTATATTCTATATTTTATATTAAAAGAAGAATAATCAGGAATGAGATTAAGCCAAGTGGCAGAAAGATAAAATGCCACGTTTACATCTATAATTATTTGCTGGTATTGTCTAAAAAATGCAGTTGAGAAATTAAGGAGACGAACATTTAAGAAAAAGAAGCAAATATTATAGGAGAGATTTGAGGAAGTGGATGAGTTGCTGGAAACTTAAAACTTGGTTATGAACGAAATTGAATTTAGTAAAAAGTGGAGGAGAAATCGGGATATCATCTTCCAAAACCGAACCACATAACGAAATTGAACCCTAAAATAAAATAAAGAACATCGTTAGAATCTCTTTCATCTCCTTCATTTTCTTTTTGTTCTTCTCGGAGAATCATTTCTTCATAATTCTGAGGTGAGCATCTAAAACCAAATCAATTTCCTCAATTGAATCTGAAATTTGGCCATTTGCTTCAGTTGCTTCACTTTTACACCTACTCATTCAAGTCTCGAATTTGAAGTGGATTCAAAGAATTTGATAATTTGGTTTAACGGTTGCTTGAATCTGATTCCACAGTTGGTTTTTATATTCCTTGGGTGCATATCATAGAACTTCTGATTTCAGTTGCTTTTTATACGTTGTTTATTAATTTTATTGGGTGCTTATGACGTCAAATTATTAATAAAATCAATCCATCATCCAGAATTTGCTGGAGAGTTTTTGCCCACCATCTGTTTGTAACTATATCAGTAGAACAACTTCGTGAAATGCCGCCACTTCACCATATAGAGAATATTGCTGCAATTGTGAGATGGAGGGATGCGAAGAAGACAACGACAAATACAAGTTAGGCCACTTCACCATATGTAGGGGTTGATTTCACCAATTGTCATTCAACTTATCACTTATCGCGTAAAAATAACCGAATTTTTTTTTTATTACTTAAATGTCACTGAATTTTTAACATTATTGCACAAAAGTCATGTTGACCGGAATCCGGCGACGACTTTTGCCGGATTGATAAGTTCAACAAATATTACATTTAAATTAATTTCACCCACGGTCACTAAATTTATTATTTATCTCGCAAAAGTAATTAACTTTTTTTTTCAACTTAAATGTTACTGAACTTTTAGCATTTTTGCAAAATAGTCATCAATCCGGCAAGGGTCGTCGCCGGATTCCGGTCAACATGACTTTTGTGCAATAATGTTAAAAGTTCAGTGACATTTAAGTAAGAAAAAAAAAGTTGGTTACTTTTGCGCGATAAGTGATAAGTTGAGTGAATGTGAGTGAAATTGACCCCCATATATAGTCATACTTTTAAATGCATTTTTTAATATTTTATAAGTTCTAATTATTGGTGTTGTGTTTGTCTGTATTGAATTTTAGTCTGTTTATTTTTGTCGTGGTCTATGAATTTTAACTTTGATTTTTTTTCCCTTTTTCTTGCAAGGTTGCTCATTTCCTTTTTCTTGGAAATTAGCTGTTAAAAGATCGCTTCACAGGGCAATTACTGGTCCAGTTTGTCGTCTATATTGGTAAGTGTTTTCTTATTATGTAATAGATGTAACTTTGGTGCAAAGTTTACAGGTATATTGGTTATGCTTTACAAGCAATGGAAGGCCATAAAGGCATAAACATCTAGAAGAGACAATTCAAGCTGCTTAACAGGTATATTGGTTATAGCCTTACTTTTAATAATGTAGGTGATATCAAATTTCCTTATTGTGATGTATTACCTTAGCTCCGGGGATAAGAAAATAAATCCAATCATTCTATGGGTCTTTAGCTTTAAAGTATGACTACATATGCCTGTTTAGTCTCACTGATCAAGCTAAAATAGCCCTTAAATAATTGAGTTTGGATTATGCAAATAACAAAATTGGTGCGTTTCTTTTCAATAGTTCTATTGAGATGTTCAAATAAAAAAGGCTTAATATGCTAATTGCCGCTTCAAATTGCAATCGATTGCCAAGCCGCCATTCTAACTTAAATGTTTACCAGTTAAACATTTGAAGTTGGTTTTAATGATAATTATAAACACAAAATGCTTACTGTACAGCACATATGGCAGGATAGTAACTAAGGTGGCATAAGGGGTGTATTTACATGCATTGGAGGAGCGTCAGGCCTGATTTCCCATGGCTTCTCACAACGGTAAAATCTCTATCTTAGTTAAAACTCCATTTTGGAATCTGCCATTGTCGATCTCTCCATCTCTCGATCTCGTCTTCCTACTCTGCATTCTAAGCCGTTATCTTTCTTTTCTCCATCGTCAAAACTCAAAGATTGATTGAAGAAGATTGAGGAGATTTTCATGGAAAACATACTAGAATGCCAAGTAATCAGGCGGCTAAGTTGAGGATATTGTGGATGGTGCGGAACCTAGAAGGAAGGTTCTTTGGTTGCCAACGCTATGGGGTGCTGTAAAATTTTTGATTTTTATGATTATGGTTTAGTTTTCTTAAGTTTGATTCTCTCTGTTATTTCTTAATTTTGATTTTTCTCTCTTTTGTATTATGTTTGATTGGGATGGGTGTGTTTTTGCAAGAACCAAATGCATGTTGGTTCTTCTTATAAATTGATTCACCCATCTCAGAACATTACAAACATGTAATTTTAGGATTTTTTCGAAGATTGAGAGAAATGAAGAAAGAAGCTGGGAATGGAAGAAGAAACAGGGGAGGGAGAAATTGTTGTTGTTGTTGTTGTTATGTGGTGATTGTGTTTGTGGCTTTTATAATAGGATTATTGATGTAAATCTGTATAAGACCAATTTAAACTAATTGTAGTAGTTATTGATTTTGGAGTAATGCAGTAATGAGTTTAAAACTAATGATAAAGGAGGATGATTTTCTTCAGTAGCCTTTTAGAAATTGGTTTTGTTTGTTGTGTTGTTTAGTATTGAACATAACAGATAAATAAGAAAGAATGGATAAAAAAGATAATTGCAATATAGATAAAAGTATTGTAAATGAAAATTGTTCAACACTTGATCTGGAAGAAGCTAATAATATTATAGCAAACTACAAAATAATTACATCCTAACTGATAAATCCAAAATGCACCTTATACGCAATGTTCACACTAGTTTTAAAATAATGTTCAACAATTACATTACCAGCTAATGTCAAAAGCACTACAGATTATCAGAAGCAGTACGGGAGCTTAATGGCTAAGTAGAGGTAGTAGACACTTGTGTAGTAGGTTGTGAAACTTGAGCAGTCTGCCTCTTTGTCATCTGTGCTTGGGAACTATGCTCTTGCAGTTGCCTTTGGGTGACTGCATTTCTCCCTTTCCATTTCAATCTTGGAAGCCTAAATCTAAGATCAATATTTGTCTGTGTAGTATCCCTTAAGGTGGGAGGTGTGTAAACAATCTTCTCGTTGTTTCCAAACTATAAACAAAAATTGAAGAAACAAACCTCAATTGACTATTGTGCATTAATAACAAGTACAGCATACTAAGTAATTTAAATCACATGGAACTAAGTAATTTGATTGAGGTGAAATTTGCTTACTGAATTCACCCTTTCTAAAATAACACTCAAATTTTCATAGTAAATTCTATAACCCCTCTACTCTGCATTTTTTTTTTTGCCAACATTGATATTTTGAGCCCTTCCGTTCCCTCGACCTCTACCTCTATTGGCCCTGGCTTGTCCTATTAGCCGTTTACCTTTAAGTATCACATCTGCACCTACTAGCATCCGCTGTCCACCAACAGCAGGCTACACAAATATAAAAAACTGGTCTATATATTGATGGAATAATTTATATATAAAAAAATAAAAATAATTTCATTTACTGGTGGTTGACTAGCTGGTCTTGGATTTTGATTGGATTCTACTCTTGACATTGTATATGCTGCTGGATTAGGTTGACTTACTACTTTTGGAATGGGTTGACTTGGTGCATTCACATTTGCACTACTATCTTGAGCTTCTTGTCATCTTCTTTGTTTTTGTAAGTTTTATCACACAATGTAATGTAATAAATGCATCACAGAAAATTATAACCTAAAAAATGAGAACTCACTAATATTGGGCATCCTTTTTTGTTGTGACCTCTAATCTTGCAATGTGAGTAGGCCATTGGTGCACTTTTTCTTGAATTTTTTCCAAACTTCTTGGTGGGTTCATCAGGTGCCTTCCTCTTATTTTTTTTCGGGTCTTTCAGGCATTACAGTCACCTCAGGTGGCTCAATAGATAGATTCTGTGTGCTAGGCCAAAGCTTCATATTTCTTATGGGCTGAATGTAATTGGCATATGCCTTCAAATATGTTGTTTTTCTATACCAATGTCCTACAAAATCAGAAGGTTCAAATTTTTTATATATCATGGCACACATAGCATGCTTTTAAGGGATACCTTTAAGTTGCCATGACCTACAAGAACATGTCATGGCCTTAATATCCACTATGTGCCTATACACACCATCAATAATCTCAAAACCAGAACCCCCATTCCAAATTAGCTGACATTTTGAAGCTTTTTGTCCAGCCTTCTGAATTACATCCATATCCATTGGTGAAACATCACTTATCCACTTCTCAGCAAATTCCCTCATTTTTTCCATTTTAGCGATAATCTTGTGCCTAATTTCTTCTAACATAGTTATTATAGATTTATGCTTAGCCCTTAGAATCCAACTATTATATGTCTCACACATGTTATTCTTAACAATATCACAGCAACTCAGTAGAATAAAATAAGCCTTACACTATGTCTCTTTATTTTAACATAACAAATCTTCAACAATACCATTGCCTAACTTGCTTAAATCATTAATTCTATCAAGAAGTCCTACCTTAAAACTAGCTCTTGAACAAACCTAGAATTTTTTTCTTCTTTCTTCACCTTTCCATCTCTGCTTCCAGTTGCTCCATATGTGCCTTGCAAATATCCTCTTTTCAGAATTTGGCAACAACTTAGCTGCTGCTTGTATAAGTCCCTATAAATATTATTCACATAAATACATGTTAGTAGTGTTCATACTTTTTTTTTTTAATTATTAATAGGTAATTTTATAACTAAGTGTATTAAAAAGCATACCTTCTGCATATCACTCATAACCACCAATTCAGTTCCAGCAGTATCAATTAACTGTAGATCTGACATCAAACATTTGATGAACCAACTCCAAGTGTCCTTGCTTTCCTTATCCATTACAGCCCATGCAACTGGGAACATTTGGTTATTGCCATCCTTTGATACACAAGTGAGTATTTTCCCTTTAGTTATGCCCTTTGGAAAAGCCCCATCTAACCCAATTACTGGCCTACAACCATTCAACTATCCTATTTTAAGAGCCTCTATACATACATAAATACCTATTAATACTTCTTTCCCTGGTACAATCTCCTTTGCTGTTCTAATCTTCACAGTTAAACCTGAATTAGTTGTCCTAATCATATCAGCATAATCGTATAACCTAGAGAACTCAATTTTATAATCTCTCATAAACTACCCAATCATCATCATCTTAGCTCTTATACATATTATTTTACTTACATAGATAAAAAAGTCTTCATGCAGTAACTGCTGCATCTTCTACAGTTTAATGTCAGGTTGACTTAAAATTCCTTCCTTATATTTTCTTGTTATCCATTTTGTATTGCAGGCCTTGTTTCTATTCGACTTATAAAAGTGGAATGGATAATATGTCTTCACAATAAAGTCACCAAGTCTCCGCTTTATGCTGCATAATATGTGTCATTAACAATTAGGCTTCAAGAAAACTGCCATGACTCGACTCTTCTCATTTGGCCTTACTCGACTCTTCTCATTTGGCCTTATTTTTAGGTTCACTCCTTTCTTAACAACATAATCTTGTAAAACCTCCCTAAACTAAATTGCATTTTTGAAGATCATTCCTAGCTGAAATAGTGTAACCCTACAAGTGGAATCATATTGGACCTTACTTCTGAATCTCCTACCTAGTAAATCTCTTCTGTCAAATCCACTCCCATCTCCTTCATCTACACTACATTCACTCCCATGATCACTGTTATCGAAAAACTCCTCATCACCAGCTAACTTACCACCATGTCTTTTCCTTTTATCTCTTTGAATACTCTCAAATCCTGCATCAACACCTATAGGACCTTGTGGTATCTCATCTAAATTAGCTCTTGTAGCCTTCTATTTGTTCAGCTTTGTATCTAATTTTGCCCTTCTAGCCTGCAAAACCTCATCATCTAAATCACTTGCATTCTCTTTAAATACCTCATCTTCATCATACAAGTCTTCATCACTAGAAGTTTCATTATAGATATTTTCATCATAGACAGAGTCTTCAGAATTAGATCCTAGGTTCTCAGCATTTTCATCACTCTCAATTACTTCTCCAACCTTACTATTAATTTCTTCTCCAACCTCACTCTCTACCCTTCTATTTTTTGTTTGCCTCTCACTTTTATTTCAACCCTGTTCTAGCTCTCTGTTGTAACTTTTTTACCCTTATCAGTGGGTGCTTTCCTATGCCCTTTCCCTTTACTAGCCTCTCCAGAACCTTTGAGACGTTTGATGTCCTAACTCTTTTCCCCCCAATTGGACCACTAGTTTGACTAATGGAGTCTACACTATAATAGAATTACTCCTCCTATCTTTATTTTCATTATATACTAATGGTGTGTCCACTGTGTGTACAAAGTGAACATCCACCTTATCACCATTCTTCAACTTACTAGTTAGATCAAAAATATCTTTATCGCCTTTAACAATGTGAAACTGACCACTCTTATTAACTGTGCATGCAAATAGCTATATCCTATGTGTTTTGCCTATTTGTGGAATTTAATAATATGCAATTTGTTCACATCTTTTTTCACTACTTCTGAATGGGTTTGTCCGATGTACATACCTCATTAGTAGGTCCCCTCTGAGTTATCAAGCATGGTGGAAGAATAGATTTACAATCTGACTTGCCATTAACTGAAGAAAATCAAATAAATTAGTTGTTGCCAACTAACTATTTTCTTCTATTTTACAAACAAACCCTAACATTGTACCAAAAATCACAAAAAACGATAATCTTTTACACATATAAAATTCGAAGTTACCTTACCTCTGTAAAAATAGTGTCTTCCTATCTCAGAACTGTAAAATGTACTCTTTTTAATGTCACTAATCCAGAAAAAAGGCTACTTTATGTGATTTTAGGGTTGAAGAATTACAACAAGTAGTTTGGGAATGATGGATGAGATCGTGGTTTGCCTAGATCAAAAAGCAAGAAGATAAGAGAGAGAGGGAACCCAATGAATACTGTTGGTGAAAAATATCTGCTGTAGTTAATTTTGTTTCACTTGTGAATGCCACGTGTTTTATTTCTATTGGTCCAAAATGGGGTGTCATCATGTCAAGCATTTGTCGTTCACATGTTCACTTTACTTCAATTCTGTGTTTATAATTATCATTAAAACCAACTTCAGGTGTTCAACTGGTAAACATTTAAGTTAGAGGGGCAGTTTGCAATCAATTACAAGTTGAATGGGCAATTAGCATATTAAGCCAATAAAAATTAAAATCAATTTATGTGGTGCTATTATTATGGAAGTCCTTTAAATTTCTTGGGGACGTAAGCTAATAGTGCAATTAATTATCACTTTGAGATTATTTGTATAGAATAAGATTAGTTTATCATTTTCTGTTTGGAATTTCTTGCAATACTTGGTAAAAAAATTCACCTTGAATATTTGTTTTGCTTTCTATGTTGCAATTGCCATTTCTTACATGAACGCCCATGCTATTGAGGCAAATTAGGCCATTTTGTTCTCGGAATATGTTTATAAGTAATTAACTTCTTTTCATCATTTATGTGTCACCAACTTTATTTTTTCCCCTTGTTTAAGTAGGCTTATATTTTGAATATAATTATGCAATAGATTTTGCAATAGATCTTAATTAGGCAGGAAATTAGTTTACATAAATTTTAAAATGTTGTTAAAGAGAAGATTGTAAAATTATTCAGCTGATTAGTAATTTAGGTAACTTATATTGTATTGAAATTTGAACAAAAAAAAATAAATACATTATAATTATATTTTTAATAGCATTCAATTGTAAATTGCAAGGGTTTACAAGGATGATAGATGGAAATGGATGGGGTAAAGAATTAGAAGATGAAATGAGAAAAAATAGTTGGAGGTTTGAAAAGGAAAGATGAAAAAGATTATTTACAATTGAGTAACTGAACTTGGAGCTCTAGGATATGTTTTTGCAGGTGCCAATAATCTATGGGCAATGATAATAGGAGTTGTGTGTGGTGGATTAGCAAGTATAGTTAATACAATGGAGCATATGGACAAGTAAGGATGATGTTTGAGATGTATAAGAGCAATGTCAGGTTTTTTAAGCTTATGGAAGAGAACTTTGAGGTTAATGTAAGTGAAACAGTGGTGGAAGGAAGAAAAAAATAGAGAATTGCTACAATTGGAAGTGGTTGTATAGCTTGAAAAAAGCCTATTGGAGCTGAAAGACTTCATAGCTACTTCTTTTAAAGAAGAAGAATTTGCAAGCAAGGTCTTTTAGAATGACCTATTTAGTTTTAGTCACCAACAATATTAATAGCCCAGATTTGAAATTCTTCTGAATGTATATAATCTAACATTTTATTATAAATATTTATTATATACATATCATTGCAATATTATTATACTGCCTCATTCCCATAAATTGTCACTTTGGTAAATTCAAGACAACATTTAATGCATCATTTTTAACTTTATTTTTATATAATTTCAACAAAACATTTAATACATTAATTAATGTTTCTTATTCATTATGATAACCTAAATTAAGAGGAAATTTTAGTATATTATGTAACAACTTGATTTGGACTCTAGTAGGATTTGACGAGTTTTGGTTGAGTATTTAGGAGTGTATTAGTATAAGAGGACATAATTGAAAGAGTATATAAGTTACTAAGGGAAGAAGTTATTTGAGGGAGTTTGGCCAAGTTGATGAGTTAATGGATTAAGCGAGGGTTCTATCGCGAGTGCGACAGAACACTCTAGCGAAAATCCATCAAAAGCTTAATTAAGTGGGACCTTGATTAGAGTTTGGACATGTAGCAGCTTTGGAAGATGGACACCTAGTCTTGTGCATGATTATTAGAGTGAATTATATGTTGTGAGGACATTAATGCTTCTTGGTGGCCATTATTGTAGTGGGTGGCTTTTAATTGGGGGTTGCTGACCTTGAATGGTTTAGTTGGTCCGATTTCTCTCTTTCTTTTGTTCTTCATTATCTGCATTTGGTTTCCTTTAGTCTTATTCTCTTTCTTTTGTTCTTCCTCTCGTATTTTTTCTTCTCTTCCATTTGAGCAGCTCAAGTTGAGCTTTAGCTTGGATTGGTTTGAAGAGAGTTTTGTGAGTTCTTAAGAAAGGTAAGTGGTTGAATATCAGGGTTCTTGTTTCATTTCTGTTGATTTAAAGTAAAATGAATTTGGATTAAGTGTTTGTTGGGTGATTTTGTGCATGTAAGTTGTTGGCAAGAGGAAAGAGAAGGGCAATAAGGACAAGGTTTGATCAAGAAGAGGAGTGATTCAGGTACCTTAGAGGTTGAGATCGTGTGTGGTTTGTTTAATGCATGTTATTGAGCTATTATTATACTTCATTGGTTTTTAGATGCATGATAAGTGATTAGGAATTCAGAGCTTTGATCAAGTTCAATAGCTCTCTTAGTTGTTAAATTGAATATGATTTATTATGGATGAGTATTGTGAAGTGAATATGTGATCTGATGATTTGTGCATGTTAGTATGCATGTGCTTAAAGGAATGTGTGTGAAAAGTTGGCTTGTGTAGAGTTGTATTGTTCAGCATGTGATTGGAAAGATCGGTTCTGTCGTGAATGCAACCTTATCGCGAGCGCGACAGAGCTTGAATCCGAGCTTCCGCAGAAGAGCCGTCAGTCGCGAGTGCGACAGGGAGTTTGGTAGCCGAGCTGCGGACAAGCTATTTTTTGTCATGGGCTTGTATGCGTGTGCGTGAGAGACCGAGGAGCTATCACTCTCTGTCGCGAGCACAACCTATCGTGCATTCTATCTCTATTGCAATTGCGATGGGTATCACGAGCGTAACCTTCCCTGGTGCTTTGTTTAAATTTTTGTTCATGATGTCAAGTATAACTTTTCATTTATGCTATGCATGGTTTACTTAGTTAATACTTGAATTGGGTTGAAGCATAGTGATTTGAGTAGATATTTGAGTGTATGTAAGTATCTGATCTTAAAGTATAGAGTTTATATGTAAAGCCTGAATAGTTATAGTAGTGGATAGATAAGTATGCTTATAAAGGGTTCGAGTGTAACTGCTAGAGTGGCACCGAGTATCCCTAGATGTGGAATACCTTGGGTATTCAGTTATTTGAGTTAGGTCTCTATATGTTTTGATACTGTTAATTAGTATCTAAAGTACCCGTATCTACCATTGATGTACGTTCAGGCTACTAAATATTTTGTATTGTATATGAGATGCAGTGAAGGCTATTCCATAATATGTGCCTTTATGTGAAAAGTAAAAATACGTTACATATGTATGTATATGAATTTATGTTAGAGGCATTGAAATGTTATCACTTATCGTATGTGATGGTTGTATGTGTATGAGAGATTACTAGTACAAGAGGTTATATGTATAAATGATTATATGTTATTTTAAGTTAATATGTGATAAGCATGACTATTGATATGAAATGATAATAACATGTTAAATGTGTAAGTATATGAACATAAGTATGAGTTAGTGAAATGTGCTACCTATCTTATATGATAATTGCTTAGCTATTGATACGCTTCGTGTGCTATATTGTGACTTCGTTAGAAGTAGTAGCCTCTTTCTAGAACATGATTTTTGGAGCAGTCTGTGTTTCTAATATCATATCTCCTAGGTTACAGCTCGGTATAACCTGAAATTTCTGCCATTATGAAGTTAACATCTTGGGGATCATTTGTTAAGAAGACCATTTTGGCTAAAAATGGTATTTTCAGAGTGTTTTAGAATGCACAAATTAGGATGAAATTCTATTTGGTTTGGAGTAAAGTTGCTTTGGAAGGCATATCTCCCCAAGGCACACATTCGTGATAAGTGACGCCCATCGGTAGAGAGTCAAGCCCATCAGTCATGTGTGATTGCTTTTCGTCATGTATGTATGTCTTTAGATGCCCATTGGTCATTTAGGGGCGCTCGTCAGTAGTTCGCTACGGCTGTCCCTCTAGCGTGATGTCGCTAGGGACGGGCATGTGTAAGTGAGCAACTGTCTTTGTTCTGTTTATCCCTATTAAGCGTTATCGCTTATCACTACAAGAAAATTGTCAAATAGCAACGGAAATTAGCAACAGAATTTATTGAATTTCCATTAATAATCAAAATTAGCAACCGAAAATAGTAACGGAAAATTCGGTTGCAATTTTGATCGTTGATATTTTTTAGCAACCGAATTTAAATTCCGTTGCTTTAGCAACGAAATTTAAATTCGGTTGCTAAATTTAACCAATATACATACGATGAATTACTCAATATTACCGATGGAATTGATTTTTCCGTTACTAAATTAGCAACGGAATATAATTTCCTTTGCTATATTTACCAACGGCATAAAATTTTCGGTTGCTAAAAATAGCAACCGAATTTGTTTTCTATTGCTATAAATAGCAACGGAATTTTGTTCCGTTGCTATTTTTAATATCAAAAATTGTAAAATTATGCTAGTTTGGCATAATATTTTAGTTTCAATCAAATTTTTTATTTATATATAAATATATATAATCCAAATTCATAATGAAATTTAAGAAAATACTATTATTGATATATAATGTAAACACATGCACTATGAACAATTGCATTTAGATTACATGTCATAAATAATCAATATTAAAAATTTACAAAAGCAATCCTAAAGCATATACAGAATATACTATATACATATCCAAGGGTATCTGATATGAATACCAAATCTATACATTACAAAAGGTAATACATATCAAAAACCAAATCCTAAAGCAATCCTAAAGCCTCTGATGTGTTCTCAAACTTGGAAAAAGCTTTAAACTTTACCACCTGAAGCATGTAGTATATATAGCCAAATTACAACTAGAGAAAAGCAATGCCTCCTCCATTTTCCGCTGCCATTGTACAATTTCCCTCATTTCAAAAAAAATAAAAACAGAAAAGGAAAGAAAAGTTGTTATCAATAGAACCTTATTTTAATCTTTATCAATCTCTATTTTTATTATCTTTTGAAATAATTGCATAAGAATTACTGAAATGATTAAACAATCTTATTCTCTAAATAATACACTTTTTTTTTTGACATTCTATTATAAACATATATAGAGAATTAAAGATAATAAGAAATTATATATAAATGTAACAAAGTAAACATGGAACAAGAGTGAAACTGAAAAAAAAAATAATTCTTTTATTTTTTAAATATACCATTAACGTCCATAAAAAGTTTATGAAATAGAACCAAGGGGATATGTGACTAAATTAATAATAAACCAGCTAATATATATACACATGCAATTAATGTATCAATAAAAACGTAAATGCTTGCTCTGCTAACTGTTATATTATATCTCTCTCCATTGGAAGATTGGCAACCAAGCAGAAACAAATGTAAATATATATATATATATATATACCTCAACTTTAGATAGCTTCCCTTCATCCAATACTTTAAAAAGTGCGAAGCCAGCAGGCGTCTCAAATAAAACAAGCATTGTTCTTTCTAAATCACAACTTAAAAATGCATAACCACAAAGCTGTTAAATATATTTGCAAGAAAGAAACTTTTTTTGCCCTCCAACATAAACACAGAAAAAAAGTCATGGGCTTTACCTCTCCTACAATGATAGGAACGAGAGAGGAAGAAGGAGAGTTGATTCAGGTTTCTGGTTTTTGTGCTACGGTTGGTGGAGGAATGGAGAAGACATGGGAGTGCCCCTGCCTCTGTGAAATATATAGACCAAAAGCTGAAAGAGGCATAAATAGCATGTAGTTAGGGACATTGTTGAGCACTATATAATACTAAAAATTGTCATGTAGCTTAAGTGGCCTAAGTTTTAGGGGAAATCAATTCAAATATAAACCAAGTTAAAGCCATTGGCCACAAAAATAGTTAATTTCACATTAATTGACATCTATGTTACTCGGACTTAGGTACGGGTATCGGATACGGAAATATATCCATGTGTCGGATTCATAAACATTCTAAATAAAAAATACAGGAATACAAATCCAAATTTAAGACACTGGTATATAAATACGGATCCGAACTTAGACACGGGTACATAGATACGTTATGATATAAATTATATAATAATAAGTCTAGATAAACTTTCAATATGCAAAATATAATTTGATTTGGTCTACGGATTGAAAATCTAGATTGAGACGAATCCAATTCACCTCTGCTTTTTTCTTTTTCTTTTTTTTGTTTTTCTGTTTGTATTGCTAGAAATTCTAGCCTATAATGAAAGATCGCTATATATTCTCAATTTCAAAGTTGCCCATTCATTTCCTTTGGCTAATTAAGTTGAGCCCATAACTATTTAATTGACTTTATTTAAACCCTAAATATAAATAATAACATTTATTTCTCCTCTCTTTTCAAAAATGCCTATTCATTTCTCTTTGTCGTTTGCCATTCTAGATTTCTGGATATTTTTTTTTCTGTATTTCTCTCTTTTTAGCAATCAACACTCTCTATTTCTCTCTAATCTGGTTTTTGGTGTTGATGCTATGCAAATTGCCGTGTCCGACTTCATGAATTTGTGTTGGACACATATCCTGTGTCATGTCTCGTGTCGTGTCGTGTCGACACGGGTACGGCATGCCAAAGTGAAGAGTCCGAGTATCATAGATTGACATTATTTTGCTCTTATCTTCTGCTAAGATCTTCATATGTTATGACAAAAGAATTAGAGACATTATAACATCTTTAAACCTTATCAGAAATCCTGTATGCAGCAACACTCCCTTCATAATCTTTAAGTTCATATTTAACTTCTCCAAGCAAACGAAGAACATCAGGATCAGTGGGTTTTTCCTGTAGATTTCAATTTAATGAATCAGGAAAGTTTCTCAAGTATAAAATTCAGTAAAAAAATGAGTCATATATAACACATGCACAAGTTGGATGCTGTAAACCTTTGATAGATCCTGAAGCAGAGAGGAAGCCCGAGTATAATCTCCGAATTCTGCCAAGGTTACTGCTCAACCCACTTCTAGCATCGCATTCTTCGCATAAAAAAAACACAAATCACTAATTAACCAAAATCCTTCAAAATCTAAAGCGAAAACAATAAATCCTATGATTACCTATGAAGCACTGATACGGCAGTATAGGATCGTATCCCGTATCGGATACCGTATCCGATACGATACTAGTTGGATACGCTCAGATACGCGTACCATACGGCAATGAAAAATTGGATATGTGATGTTGATACTGGATACGCGTATCATGGGATTAGATACGCGTATCAAAGAAATCAGAGACGGCAGCTGAAATGACTCAGAATTTTTAGAAATCTAAACGAAATTAAACACTAAAATGGAATTTCTATTCAAAACTCACTTGGAATAGCAAATCGGCAACCTGTTTAATTTTAATTCTTGAAATTATCAACAAATCATCTCTCGATCTCGCACGGTACTGCTGCTTCATCTCTCGATCTCGCACAGTGCTCCTGCTTCATCTCTCGATCTCGCACGGCTCCTCGGCTCCTGCATCAGCTCATCGCACGGTGCTCCTGCATCAGCTCATCGGGTTTTCTTTTGCATACTCGATTTCATTGTTCACCCAAATCACAGTCCACTGGTAATTTACGAATCTGATTTTCGTTGTTTCCACTTTTACTTAGTTATTGCCTTTTTGGACTTTTTAATGCTTGTTTCTTTTTTGGACTTTTCTGATTTTTTCCTTTTGTTTTTATCTTATTTGCCTTTTTGACTTTTCAAACCAATTGTTTATCTTTTTGGACTGTGTAAAAATACCAATTGTTTTTATCTTGTTGATGTTTTTGGACGTTTCTATTATTCAGATTGTTTTCTTTGCTGACTTTTCAAACCAATTTAATAAGTCATCTTGTATTGTTTATTTGCTCTTCATACTGTCTTTGCTCTGTTTCAAAGAAAAAGAAAATCAAAGGTATGAAAATGTTGAGATGCATACCGCATAAGCTACTGTAAATAGCCGTATGTTCCAACCTAATCTCCATTGACTCCAATCTTTATCCATGAGAATTGCAAACCCAGTTGCTTGAATTGATCCCATTAATGACATCAAAGCTGTTAATGAGTAGGGACAAGGATATATCTCACACATTTTGGCCTGACATCCACAAATTTTAGAAATTTATAATAACATAATAAAATAATATTGTATTTTTTATAATAACATAATAAAGTTCAAAAAAGTCCACAAATTGTATTTATCTTTATTTTTAATTTTTAATTTACTGACACTAACTTATAGCCACAAAAAATTATAACAAGTTCAGAACTTTGTCGATTTTATTTCATCTACACCATCTTAAAATGGCTGTTATATCTATAGCTCATTTGTTGAAATGGGCAGTCCAAAAAATTACCAAAAATGGGTTTTATTCATTTCTTTTTCTAAAATATATTAGCAGCATGGAAAGGAGATTTGTTATTGTTCAAATTATTTGTTTTGCTTGTTTTTCTATTTTACTTTTCTAATCAATTTGATATTATAGACTGACAAATTCTGGATATAGTTCTATTTTACTTTTCAAATCAAAATTTTTCTTTTTGACTTTCCAAACCAATTTAATAAGTTATCTTCTATTGTTTATTTGTTTATTTGATATTATATATTGCAAATTCTAGGTGTAGTTCTATTTTACTTTTCGAATCAAAGTTGGGTGAATTAAATTTATGACTCATACGATGCAGAAAAATGAGTCAATCCCAACCAGCTTCAAGTTCTAGTAGCAGTCCCACAGTGATTCTTGAAGACAAATGTGAGGAGAATCATGAGAATGATCCTCCACTTTGGAAGTATGTCAAGATTATTCAAAAGGTAGGAAAAGGAGGAGGTAACACAGCTTTTGAATGCAATTTTTGTAAGAAAAATTATAATGGATCTCATACTAGAGTCAAGTCTCACTTGCTGAAGATAGCAGGGCATGGAATTGCTCCTTGCAAAAAGATTCCTAATGATATATATGCAGAAGTAAAGAGGATTACAGCTGAATACGAGCACAAGCAGAAATCAAAATCTCAAAAGCAATTTCCTGTGCCCAATGCTAGTTCTTTGCCTATGTCAATGGCTCATCACTCTCGACCTCCAATGCCTTTTGATAATAAGAAGAGAAAGGTTTCAGCTGTTGAAAAATCTTTTAATAAAGAGGCTAGAGATCAATGTGATGCTGAAGTTGCAAGAATGTTTTATACAGGTGGTTTGTCCTTCCATCTTTCAAGAAATCCTCACTATAGAAATTCCTATGTTCTTGCTTCTACACTTCCGGGATATGTTCCACCAGGCTATAATGCATTAAGAACTACTCTTTTACAACAAGAGAAGAGCCGTATTGAGCGTTCTTTGGAGCCAATCAAGAGTACATGGAAGAACAAAGGCGTGAGTGTTTGTAGTGATGGGTGGACTGATACTCAAAGAAGACCATTGATCAATATTTTGGCAACCTGTGAAAGCGGCCCTATGTTTTTGAAGGCAATTAATTGTGAAGGCGAGTACAAAGATAAACATTTCATTGCCAACATTCTTATGGAGTCCATCAAAGAAATTGGTTATGAAAATGTGGTACAAGTAATAACTGATAATGCACCTGTTTGTAGAGCTGCTGGTTTACTTGTTGAGGCCAAATATTCCAACATCTTTTGGACGCCATGTGTGGTTCACACCCTTAATCTTGCTTTAAAGAGCATTTGTTCACCAAAAATTACAGATGATTGGTATGAAGAGACTAAATGGATTCCACAAGTTGCTGAAGATGCATGGTTCATAAAAAATTTTATCATGAACCATAGTATGAGGTTGGCCATGTACAATGAGCACTGCAAATTGAAGCTACTATCTATTGCTGAAACAAGATTTGCTTCTACACTTGTGATGCTTAAAAGATTTAAGGAAGTGAAGGAAGGTTTACAACAAATGGTGATTAGTCCAAATTGGTCTTTGTATAAGGAAGATGATGTGGAAAAAGCAAGAACAGTGAAGCAAAAGATATTGGATGAATTATTTTGGGATGAGATTGATTATGTACTTGATTTTACCAATCCTATATATGAAATGATTAGGATGGCTGACACTGATAAACCATGTCTTCACTTGGTTTATGAGTGGTGGGATACTATGATAGAGAATGTGAAGATAGTTATCTTTCGACATGAACGCAAGGAACGCCATGAACAAAGCGACCTTTTTGATGTGGTTTACAATATTTTATTGGAGCGATGGACCAAGAGTAGCACACCACTACACTGTTTGGCACATTCCTTAAATCCGAGGTAAGTATTTATGTACCATACTTATTAAATTAAAATTTACTTCTAGTTTTGTAATTATAAATTGTTATCTTTCAATTTTTCAAAGGTATTATAGTCCAGAATGGCTTCAAGAGGATCCTACTCGTGTGGCTCCCCACCAAGATGTTGAACTTACAAGGGAGAGAAAAAAATGTTTTGAGAAATACTTTTCGAATGAGTCTCTTAGAAGAAATGTCAATGTGGAATATGCTAATTTTTCAATGTGCTTGGATGACTTTGGGGCTATTGATGCTATGAATGATAGATTTCATATGGAACCAGTGGTATGGTGGATTGTCCATGGAGCTTGCACACCAACTCTCCAATCCATAGCTTTGAAGCTACTTGGACAACCTTGTTCATCATCTTGTTGTGAAAGAAATTGGAGTACATATAACTTTATTCACTCTCTAAGAAGGAATAAGATTACTCCACAAAGAGCTGAAGACTTGGTGTTTGTTCATAATAATCTTCGTCTTTTATCAAGGAAGAGCTCAGTTTATAATGAAGGTGTTACTAAAATGTGGGATGTTGGAGGAGATGGATTTGATAACTTGGGTGAAGATAGTGTTGGGATACTTGAAATAGTAAATTTATCTCTTGATGACCCGTCATTGGAGGCTTCAATATTTACTACTGAAATGGAATAAATTATGATGTCTAATGCTTAGTGTTTGACTATTTAGATGGAATTTTATTATGTTTGAATGAACAAAGTTATATTATTACAAATTTTTAATTATCGTATCTATGCCGTATCGTATCTTCATTTTTAGAATTTTGTCGTATCCCCGTATCGTACCGTATCGTATCCACGTACCGGTATCCGTATCCGTGCAACATAGATGATTACAATAACCTAATACCTGTTTCTTGTTGTGTTCTTCAACAGCATATTGACCAAGACTATCGATATCGGCGCTGTTGGCAACGCCTTGAGATTTGTGAACTCTGCCAAGTGTTCAGCTACAAAATTGAGAAAATAAAATCCACTGAAACTGCAAAGCTTATAAATCTAGCTAGTGAAAACTGAAGCTTTTCTCGTCAACCAAACAGAGTACTCTTCTATTTTTGAACCATAGTAGCTACCTGATTCATCTGTGAAACAGACTGATTTGGGTTCTGGCTCGAGAAAAATCCCATATTCTGATTTTGCTGGCCCTTAACAAAAGCAAAAAGTCCTCTTTCTTGATGATTGTTGTATTTGTTGTCTTCATTCCTCATCTTCAACCTCAAAGCCTGCAGAATTATAATTATATATTTGAAGTTGATTAATGATATGCTAAATTTTTGGGTTTGTTCTTTTAATATATATATATATATATATATATATATATATATATATATATCCAGGAAGCACCAAAGAGACAGCAAATTGCGAGAATTTGTGCAATTACATAGGAAGTAATGCCCAATAAATTGACAGGTAAAAAAAATGGCATAGAAATAACCATAACTTCTGCCGTTCCTTAAGAAAAAGAGGTTTTCTAAACTACAGAAGGACACAAAGTATTCATCAGAAGGATGTAGTTTATGACAAACTTGAGTTAGATACCTTCGATCTCCCACTCCTATCATAATGGATTGAGTACCACTTCAAATCACCAACTTCAGAAAACAACTACTGCACATTAATTAGCCATTATAAGTTAAGAAACATTCAAAATTTCAATATGTATCATCTATGTTCACATTTTTAAACTTTTAAAAACAAGAGATGCAGCCTACTAGAGAATATAATTGAGAAATGTAAATATCAAAAACCAATCAGCAAAATTTAAAGCTCAATCAAATTGTGAAAATAGTCCTACATATTATCATACATTAACCATAAACAGTAAGGTATCCTCCTCTAAAACAGAAAACAGAATTCAAAGATAAATTCCAAATGCTTAATAAATCAAACACAATCTTAAAAAAAATAAAATAAATCAAACAAAATAAAGTGCTAATTCAATAAGTGTATGAACATGTTGCACAATCAAATCAGCATGCTATGACCTATGCGGAAAAGCATAAATCAATTCCAAATTATTCAACACTTTCGGAAAAAACATCATACTGAAAATGATTCAGGATCCAAAAACCACACCAAGTTAATAAATCAGAATTCAAAAAAAAAAAATTAACCAGGAAAAGACAGGCTTTCAAAAAGTAATCAGAAAAAACACCTTAATATCTTCATTTGAGACACCATTTTTACTATTCTTTCCAAGATTCCTACTAATAATGATCTTTCTGGTTAAAAGATAAAGAAGCAGTAATACATGTCTCTCCTTCTATGTTACTAATAACTCAGTTTAAGAAGTGGATCTTAAACAACTACCAGTTAATACAGTTTCAAGGGTTTTTCGTGTTCATTTTGATTGAACATAACAACATTTAACATTAAATATTAAAATTATGCCTTTAGAATTCTGCACAGAGGCAGAATTCCAAAGCCAACTTATATGCCATTTTTGACCTGGAAAACATCTTTTCTAGCAAAAATGTCCTTCTACAAACATGTTCCTCTATGTTTCCAGTTTCTGGAACATCAAAAATCATTTTAGTATCACCTCCAGAACTCAATATATTTACATTTTACTAAATACTGTTCCTATTGACAGTGCTGTCTACAGGTCCGGAATTAAGCTAAAATTTGCCAAATTTAAGGACAGAATTAGACTTTACTTTCTTCATGAAACTTATAGGTTTAGAAGTCTATTTTTCATAAAAATTAACCTCATAGTATTTCGTTCACTATACAAGGAGATATGCAATATTTTCTACAATCTGTTCCAGAACTGAATTCAACAGCTCTATTAAATTTCAAAAAAAAATATTAGGATAACTTAAAGGCTTAATTAGCTCCATGTCCCTTCTACAATTTTGCTGACATATGTCTTATGTAATTTCAGAAATTGGAATGGTCTCAACTAGAGTTTTCTAACTCCAATTATGGTGAAATTTCAGCCATTAATTCATAAGGCTATCATCTCTCTTTTATTTTATTTTATTAAAACTTATTAAAATTGTTTCATGCTGCTGTGATGTGCTAGAATTATCAAGGACACGGGAAAAACAGAGAATTGGAGCAAAATCAGGTCAATACATGAAAGTGAAACAAGACTTTCTGTGTCTTGATGTATATTATTGACAATATATATAGAATTACAGAGTACCGAATATGCCTAAGAATATAATCTATATATGTACAATTGACTAAATTAAAGGATACCATATATACATAATGCTAACATTAAGAAATTCCAAATATATGTATGCTAACATCCCCCCGCAATCGGAACGGGAGGGGACTGGACGTTCAGATTGGAGCGAAATTCAGAGAACAGGACACTTGGTAAACCCTTTGTCATGATATCTGCAAATTGAAGAGATGATGGAACATGAAGAACTCGAATAGTCCCAGCAGCTACTTTCTCGCGCACAAAATGAAGGTCAATTTCCACATGTTTAGTACGCATGTTTTGAACTGGGTTAGATGCTAGAAAAATAGCACTAACGTTGTCACAGAAGACCAAAGTTGCAGATGATAGTTTATGCCCAAGTTCAGACAATAGAGAATGAAGCTATGAAACTTCAGACACAGCATTAGCAACAGCCCGGTATTCAGCTTCAGTACTGGATCGAGAGACAGTGGCCTGACGTTTGGAAGACCAAGATATGAGATTTGAACCAAAAAACACACAATAACCAGAGGTGGATCGACGAGTGTCAGGACAACCCGCCCAATCAGCATCAGAATAGACTATCATTTTATTGATAGAACTTGGGGACAGTAAAAGACCATGATTAATGGTTCCTTTGAGATACCGAAGAATTCGTTTAACAGCCTGCATATGAGTTGTTCGTGGGGCATGCATAAATAAACAGACTTGTTGAACAGCAAAGGTGAGGTCAGGACGTGTGAAAGTAAGATATTGAAGGGCACCAACAATACTGCGATACTCCTTGGCATTAGATAGAGGATCACCATCAGTTAATGATAACTTGCACTTAGAATCAACTGGAGTAGAAATAGAATTTGCTGCAGACATATTACAACGCTCAAGAAGTTCCCAAGCATATTTAGACTGAGAAAGAAATAAGCCGAAAGAAGAGCGAGTAACAGAAATACCCAAAAAAAAATGCAAGTCCCCCAAATCTGAAATAGCAAATTCTTGTTGTAGAGAAGTGATGATAGATGATAATAATAACATGGAAGAACCTGTAAGAACAATATCATCCACATAAAGAAGAAGAACAGCCATGTCTTGGTTCCGGCGATATACAAACATAGAGGAATTAGCTTTACTATTAACAAAACCCCTGGAACATATGAACGAAGTAAACCGATGATACCAAGCACGTGGTGCCTGTTTGAGACCATATAAAGCCCGATTAAGCTTGCAAACATAGTCTGGATGGGTGGTGCTGACAAAGCCAGGAGGTTGTTTCATGAAAACATTCTCATTAAGAAAGCCATGGAGAAATGCATTTTTAACGTCCAACTGATGGATAGCCCAATTTTTAGAAAGAGCAAAACTAAGAACAGTGCGAATAGTTGCAGGTTTTACCACAGGGCTGTAAGTATCACCACAGTCAATACCAGGTCTCTGACTGAAGCCTTGTGCAACTAAACGAGCCTTGTACCGTTCTAATGAACCATCTGCATGTTGTTTAACCTTGAAAACCCAACGAGAACCAATGACATTAACACCAGGTGGTCGAGGAACAAGAGTCCATGTTTGATTTCGGACTAAAGCATTAAGCTCCTCCTGCATAGCTTTTTGCCAATGGGAATCTTGACAAGCTTCACGTAAAGACTTGGGTTCCTGAGGAAGAGCATTAGAAACAGTGCTATGTAAAGAAAAAATAACTTTGGGTTTTCTAGTACTATCATGAGTTCGTGTAACCATGGGATGACGTGTGGGTAAAGGTGGGTCTGGGGATAAAGATTTGGTATTAATGCCAGATGCGGTGGACAACAAATTGGGAGTAGGATGAGACATATGTGTAGGAGATGGTGGCGATGAAGTGTTAGGGAGTGGATTCGATGTGGATTGGTCAGAGGTGGAGGTAGAGATTGTTGGACTTGCTGCTGCAGTATCATAAGTTTGAGTCATGCTAGATGTAAAGTGCTCACGAATTGCAGAAGGAATAAGATCTTGTGGATTAGTACGAAAAGGTGTTAAAGAAAGATAAGAAGAAGAAGAAGAAGAAGAAGAAGATGTTGTAGAATTGGCAAAGGGAAAATGACTCTCATCAAAAACCACATGATGGGACACTATAACTTTGTGAGAATTTAGATCATAGCACCTATAGCCTTTTTGATGTTGTGGATAGCCCAAGAAAACACATAAAGTGGATCGTGGTGATAATTTATGAGGAACTTGTGAAAGAAGGTTAGGATAACAGGCACAACCAAAAACCCGAAGATGATTATAAGAAGGTGGTTTGAGATGGAGAGTCTCATAAGGAGATTTATATTTAAGCAAAGGGGTAGGCAAAAGATTAAGAATATGGCTAGCTGTAAGGAGTGATTCAACCCAAAATGAAGGAGGCATGGAGGCTTGTATTAAAAGGGTACGAATCATATTTCCAATTGTGCGATTAAGACGTTCAGCTTTGCCATTTTGTGGGAGGTGTATGGACAGGAAAAACGAAAATGAATGCCATTAGAACGAAAAAAATCCCAAAACGAAGAATTAGAATATTCAGTACCATTGTCACATTGAAACATTTTAATGGTAGTTTGGAATTGATTTTTAATAAGGGCATGAAACTGAATAAAGTGAGTGAAAACTTCATGTTTGTGTTTGAGAGGATATACCCAGCAATAATGAGAGAAATCATCCAAAAAACTGAGAAAATAACGATAACCATTATGTGAAGAAACAGGTGAAACCCATACATCAGAATGAATTAGTTCAAAAGGAGATGAAGTGTGAGACTTGGATTGGTCAAAAGGTAGGCGAACATGCTTCCCTAATTGACAGGCGTTACAAAGACATGTATCTGAATTGTCAGATTTATTACAAGAAATTAAGGAATGTTGAAAGAGATGAGAAAGAACTCTAGATCCAGCATGGCCTAAGCGACGATGCCAAGTGGAATTATTGACACAAACAGCAGCAAGACCAAGTGAGCTTGTTGGGTTGATGGATCCATGAAGAGGATAAAGATTAGCTTGTCTAGTGGAGCTGAGAATTTTGTGCTTCGTCTGTAGGTCCTTAACACAAAAACCAGAAGGATCAAATTCAACAGTACAATTATTATCAGCTGTAAACTTGCTAATTGAAATTAAATTTTTAGTAAGTGCAGGGGATACAAGTACACCATTTAAGACAAGGTTACGTGAACCATTTGGAATAATCGAAGACCCAAAGTATTTAATCGGTAACAAGGCACCATTTCCAACACTAATCTTATTAGAACCATAATATGGAAGAAGAGAATGAAGCTTACCAGGATCATTAGTCATATGAGTAGAAGCGCCAGAATCCATAATCCAACTCTCAGTGCCAAATTCAGTAGCAGAGAAAGCCTGTGGAGTAGCATCAATTTTTAGAACAGAAGGACAAAGGCGGGACACGTGACCGAAACCTCCACATGTATAACATTGAACACGATGCTGAAAATGTTGAAATCCCACAGTATTTGATGCATGAGGGGGGGGGGGGACCAAGAATACCAGAGGTAGAAGAACTTGTATAAATAGTATTAGTCCGTGGTTTAAAAGGCTAAAAAATACCACGACCACCTCTATTACCAACACGACCACCACGTCCTCCTCTATTTGCAATACGTCCACCACCAGTAGGAGGGGATCGAGTCTGAGCAAGAAAAACCTGTTCAGGGACAATGGAAATAGATTGTTGTTTTTGAAGTTTGGATTCCTCCATAAGTAATAAAGACCTGCATTCTTCAAAGGTGGGTAGTGGATTTCGAGTAATAAGAACAGATGTGATGGGGTTATACTCTGAACCAAGGCCCATGACAATTTGCATGATAAGATCACGATTGGAAATGTCATCTCCAAGAGCAGTACAATAATCATACAAATCCTTCAGTTTATTAAGAAAATCATTCATAGAAGAAGTCTTTTTCTCCAAGTGATAAAAATCTTGACGGAGAGATACAATTCGGGATTCAATATGATCTCTAAATATTTTTTCAATTTTTTGCCAAGCATCTCGAGCAGTAAGAGGCTTACCAGGAGTAATTATAGATCTCAAAATATCACGAGAAATGGTAGACTGAATCCAAGAAAGAACAAGGGAATCAATTCGCTGCCACTGCGCATAACCAGAATCATTCAAAGCTGGTGGGTTAACAGTATCAACATGTTCATAAACTTGATAACCTTTCAATACTGGAACAAAAAGTTCACGCCAAATGAGATAGTTAGAATAATCAAGTGTTTCTGGGATATGCTGACGGATATTGGATAAAGAAAATGCGGGATGAGAATGAGAATGTTGTGTTGACAGAGGAGTGACATAGAGGGTGAAGAAGAATCATCAGTTGACATTGTAAAAGAAAAGTAAGAAAAAAGAGAGACTGACAGATATGGAAGAAGATAATTAGTATCACAGCTCTGATACCATGAAAGTGAAACAAGACTTTCTGTGTCTTGATGTATATTATTGACAATATATATAGAATTACAGAGTACCGAATATGCCTAAGAATATAATCTATATATGTACAATTGACTAAATTAAAGGATACCATATATACATAATGCTAACATTAAGAAATTCCAAATATATGTATGCTAACAATACATCATATCAGCTCAAGATTAATAAAAGGAAAAAAAAAGCATCTGAAAGGGATGAGAATTTGAACTTACCTCTCAGAGCCAGGAACCTTATACTTGACAAGTAGCATACATTCTCAGGCTTGTAGCCATAAAAAAGACACCAACAACTAGCTAAAGCTGCAGTCACAGATAAACATAAACACTTGCAATTTATACTAGGCAACACATAGGCAAGCTCATATCTTTTAGATGCTCAACAACTACATACCAGGAAGTTTGGGGATATCTGGTGAGAATTCAAATTCATGAACAGCAACAGAACTGCCAATTGGACAAGTCAGATTCTAATTTTGCGTTAAAAATTCGCAAATGCATTATTATTTATTAACATGATAAGCCATGAAATGATTCAGGAACATTACCCGTGACAAGAAAAGGCAGGGAATTGGAACTAACTGGCCGAGCCGCATGAATACGTTGATAATAAGAGAAAGAAAAGTAAGCTGAATTCAAATTAAATCAAACCACATTGCATAATCTAAAAATTCCATGATTTATTAGGGATTTTGAATGAAAGATGAAGATTACCACTGTAGGTCTTTCAGGAATAAAGCCATGAAATCCGCTTTTTATATCACCTCTCGATCCCCATTACACGAAACTCATTGTTGCAGTGGGAGAGGGACAGACAGAGAGGGAGAAGGAGAGGGAGAGTATTGTTATGATCAAGGAGAAAGAGCCCAATAAAGTCAGCCCAAATATAGGGGAGGCGTATGAAGAGAACAAAGGGGTCAACATCTGAGGGGCAGCCCAAAGTGGAGGATCCAGCTCATTAATAAAGGAGGCTTGAGATAAAATAGGACTCCCCCAAGCCAGGATTTGCTTTCTGCATTAGAGCCTTAAGCTCCTCAAACGTCTCCTGGTAATGGATTATCGCCTCAGTCTGTCTCAGCTTATTGAACTCCTCAATCACATCAGCTGGTGTTTTTTCCCCAAATCGTACACAAAGATCTTCTGCAAACTAGTCCCAGCAAATAATCTCCTGGTACATCAACCATCCTTGCAACCAGTTATCAGCCTTCTCGCCAAATTGTAGAGTCGCCAACTCCACCTTTTGCTCTGCCTTGATGTTATAGAACTGGAAATATTTTTGACATTTTCTAACAAAATTGCGGGGATTCTCTCCATTAAATGGGGGTAAATCAACCTTAGGGAGTTTGATTGGGAAGGTCTCAGCTCTGACCTTATCCATGTTGCAATCCCCTTTTCCCCAAGATCGAGGTGTAGGTAAAATTCCTTTTTCTGAGCTAGAAATAACCGCTGGAGCAGAATGAGTGAATATGGGCTCCTTAGCCTTGTTACCGACGGTGGCCTATTCAATCATTTTCTGCATCATCATTTCAAACCTCTTCTCCAACTCCCCCATTCTAAATTGTTGCTCATCATTCAGTTGTTCAAGCCGTCGGTGTTGATCTTCCTGCATCTCTGAAATGCGGGAATCAAGTTGCTTAAACTGGTTGTCAAAATTTTTAGCAGATGCATTTTCCCCCATTGTAGTTTTCTTATTCTTAGCCAGTTTGTAATTATTAATGGGTTCTTGGGAATCAATTGAGGACATAGAAATTCAGTAGTCAGAGGTGCACACAAGATCGTTCGCTCTGATACCAATTGTAACGAAATGCGTTTTAGAAGGAAAATAGAACAGAGTTTAGAAGCGAGAGAAGAAATTGAAGAAATCTCAAAGAGAAAGAGAGAGATCTATATTCATCTTTTTACCTAAGGATTACATGGAATGAAATAGCATTATATAACTGTTACTAATTTCCACAATTACAGCTCACATAACTCACAAGATTCCCTCTACAATCCATAACTAACTCAAAACAGAAAAGAGATAGCAAAAGAAATAACAGAAGGGAAAGCAATTGCAATTTCCCACTAGCCACGAACTCATATCCTCAAGCCTCATTTATTAATGAGTTGGATCCTCCAGTTTGGGCTGCCCCTCAGATGTTGACCCCTTTGTTCTCTTCATAGGCCTCCCCTATATTTGGCCTGACTTTATTGGGCTCTTTCTCCTTGATCATAACAGAGAGGGAGAGGGCGAGGGAGAGGGACAGACACAAAGAGAGAGAGGGGGAGAGCGCGAGGTAGAGGGAGAGGGAAAGGGAGAGAAAGAGAGGGAGAGGGACAGACACAGAGAGAGGGAGAGGGACAGACACAGAGAGAGAGAGAGGGGGAGAGCGCGAGGCAGAGGGAGAGAGGAGAACGAGGCAGAGCGCGAGGGGAAAAATAGCAAATTTATACCTAGGGCAAGAATAATAGCAACCGAATATTATTCGGTTGCTAGGTTAGCAACGAAAAATACATTCGGTTGCTATTTCTTCGTCATTTAGCAACCGAATTAACTTCCCGTTACTATTTTAAAATTTAATTTTTAAAAGTTTCTTATTTAGCAACGAAAATTACATTCAGTTGCTATTTTTTCGCCATTTAGCAACCTAATATAGTTTCCGTTGCTATTTTAGAACCCTTTTTTAAGACTTGTTATTTAGCAACGGAAAATACATTCGGTTGCTATTTTTTCGCCATTTAGCAACCGAATGAACTTTCCGTTGCTATTTTAGAAATTTAGCAACGGAAATTACATTCCGTTGTTATTTTTTCGCCATTTAGCAACCGAATATAGTTTCTGTTGCTATTTTAGAACCCTTTTTTAAAACTCGTTATTTAGCAACTGAAATTACATTTGGTTGCTATTTTTCCGCCATTTAGCAACCGAATTAACTTTTCGTTGCTATTTTATAACCCAATTTTTAAAAGCTTTTTATTTAGCAACGAAAATTATATTTCGTTGCTATTTTCACCATTTAGCAACCGAATGTATTTTCCGTTACTATTTTAGAACCCTTTTTTTAAAACTTATTATTTAACAATGGAAACTACATTCCGTTGCTACAACGAAAAAATAGCAACGGAATTTCGCTTCCGTTGCTAAAAATAGCAACGAAGTCTCATTCCGTTGCTAATTAGCAACGAAAATTATATTCTGTTGCTATTTTAGTAATAGAAAATAGTTTTCGTTGCTATTTTTCGTTCTAAAATCTTTTGATGCATTACTTAGCAACGGTATAGAAATTTCGTTGCTAAATTTTGGTGCTAAAAATTTCCTTCACTTTTAGCGACGGAATATCACCAAATATATTTCCATTGCTAAATCTAAAAAGCTTAACCAATTTTAGCAACGGAAACTCATTTTCGCTGCTATTTAGCAACGAAAACTAATTTTCGTTGCTGTTTTAGCAACGAAATTAATTTCGTTGCTATTTTTTTGTTGCTATTTTCACATTTTCTTGTATGGGTGTTTTCCCGTGTTGGTTGCAGGCTCGGTTCGGAGTTTTGAGCATCTACAGGCCACTAGGAGTAGAGTGAAGTTCTTTTTGTGTATAATAGAGTTTATTTTGTATTGAGTAATAGCATGATATGTAAAGAGAATTGTAGTATATAAAGTGTAAATTTTAATTGTAATTGTGACCATGTAATATGGATAGCAATACTTTGTAATATTGAGCAATGATGTTTTATAATATGTATAGTTTAAAAATTCTTTATTGCAAGTATGTTTTTGCTTTATGATACTCGTTTTGCTTCCGCAATAGTGTATGTATGTATGAGTATTCGTATGTGAGTACGTAGCGCCCCGGTATCCTCCCAGGGGGTATTGGGGTGTTACATATTCAATATAATTTTACATAAAAATTAGCAAAATCAATTATTACCCTAATATGTGATTTGTGTAAAAAGTGATAATTTGGTGGAACGGATGGAGTAATTTATAATTATGCACTAAATATATTTGAATAATGTTATATCATTTTGTAATCATTATTTGGGAAAATTAAAAAAAAATCTAATATACTAATTTTCACATCTACTTAATATATAAATATTCCATTATTTTTTTATCTATTTAGGGCAATCTAATGGAAAATAGTTTTAGCAAAAAGTGACACAAAGAGTTACTTCAAAGTGAAAATAAAAATTATAACAATATCATAAACTTTTTAATTTTTATTGCATACTGTAGAACTTCTTTTCTATTAATATATATTTATAACAGGAATTAGTTGTTTCTAACAATAAATTTTTATTCACTTTTGATATTTTAATTATAAGTTTTGAACTTTTGATAGAGTATAAAAAGTTAATTTTGAAAATAAACAATAGTACTGATTTTCTTTTTGATAGAAAATACTAATTCTTTTTTATAGGGTAATAAATAATTTTTCAGAAATAGTTCATTGCTATATTTGAACTTGTCAAAATTTGATTTGATTTGTAAATCCATATGGCCTGTATTTGAATTCGGTTCAACTTGTATGACTCAAAAAATTTCTATCTGATTTGGGTCAATCCATCTTGACCCAAATAGGCTGGAGGATGAGTAAACCTGCATGACCTATAAACATTTCTTTGAATTTAATTAAGAAGGAAGATAGTAACATATTAGGATTGTCACACTTAGGTGGTGGTGCAGTTGTAGGTAGCGCATATATGCTAGACTGAAGAGGGGACGCCTTTGAATCTGTTAAGAATTTATTAACTTTTTGTTTAGCTTTAGGAGGCCTGCACTTAAAGTTATAGCATATGCTCAAATTAGGAAGAAATGCTTTTGAATGATCTCAAATCAAGAAAGAATGCTTGTGAATGGTTGAAGGGTTCATTAACACAAATAATATTACATAAGACACAATAGAAAAGAAAAATCACATTTCAAAGCTTAAAAATGGTCTTTTTCCATTTATTTTTAACTGCTCTTTCTATAGAATATTCATGGAGGGAAGTACCAAAATAGAATGTGTCTGGATTTAGGGGTCAATTTCACTCATAATTACTGAACTTATGGGTCAAAAATAGAATAGTAATAAAAAAAATTCATAAGAATAACTGAACTTTGAGTATATAGCCTAAAAAATGACTTTGCCTAGATTTCGACAAAAGCCCAACTGGAAAATCTAGTTGGCATGCCACATCATAAAAGTGTATGACATGGCAATCTGGTCATTTGCCACGTGTCAATGCCACGTGTGCAAATTGGGTATTTTTGGATGACAAGGCAAAAGTGATGTGGCAATCTATATATGTGGCATATGACTATATCACTACATCATAGCCCTTGATGATATGGCAAGCCAGTTGAAGTTTTCAGTGGGGCTTCCACCTAAATTCAGACAAAATAACTTTATAAGCTATATACTCAAAGTTCAGTTACTTTTATGAAAAAAAAAATCTCTTTTGTTACTATTTGGTTATAGACCCATAAATTCAGTAACCATGGGTAGTGAGAATGCTTTTGTTGTGGAAAGGTTTAATAATTGGAAGAAAAAGAAAAAAGTGCATGCATATGTTGGTGGTCCTAATAGTGTTCACAAAAAGTCTTAGAAAAATTGTCAAGTTTTGATGAATCAACAACAACACATTCAAACAATTGTACATAAGCAAACAAAACAAGCTTGGAGTGATTATCAAGTTCTCTTAAATGCCTTAACTAATTGTGTTCGATTTTTTTAAGGCAAGGCTTAACATTTAGAGACATGATGAATCTTATGCTTCTGTAAATCTAGGTAATTTTTTTGAGTCTTTGAGATTTCTTAATGATCATAATGAAGATATCAAAAGAGTCACTATTGATGAATGTCCTAGAAATATGAAATTGACATCTCTCGCAACTTAAAAAGATATTGTAAGTGCTTGTGCAATTAAAACTACTAGTATCATCCTTTAAGACCTTGGTGATGCTTTCTTTTCTACTTTAGTGGATGAAGCTAGATATGTTTCAACTAAAGAACAAATAGCAATTGATATACGTTATGTAATCAAGCAAAGACAAGTAAATGGCCACCTTTTAGACATTGTACATGTGACGGACACTATTCCTCTATCATTAAAAGAAGCAATTGAAGCATTATTTGCCAAACATAAGCTAAGCATTTTGAGATTAGATGGTTAAGGCTACAATGGAGCAAGTAACATGCAAGTTGAGTTCAATGGCCTTAAAACTTTAATACTAAAAGAGAATGGAAGTGCTTTCTATGTTCATTGTTTTGTACACCAACTTCAATTAGCACTTTTTGCGGTTGCAAAAAATTGTGTATTTGTTGCCTTGCCATTCACTTTGGTTGCTAATGATGTAAATGTTATCGGAGCCTCTTGTAAGCGACATCATATGCTTATAAGATCTCAGTTTATTAAACTTTTGAAATGACTTGAAAATGGTGAACTTAAAAATGGGCAAGGGAAAAATCAAGAGTATAATCTTAAACGGGCTAGTGATACAATATGGGGTTCACATTATCATACTTTGGTTAGTTTGATACATATATATTTTTTTCTATTGTTGATGCACTTGAATTTGTAATGGAAAATAGAAAGTTAGATCAAAAAGGTGGAGCTTTCTCTTTGTTGGATGCACCATAATCTTTTGACTTTGCATTTTGTTTTCATTTTATGAGGAACATATTAGGAGTTACATATGAATTGTCACAAGCACTATAACGAAATGATAAAGATATTATGAATGCAATGAATTTGGTCAAAATAGATAAGCAATGATTATAAAAAATGAAAGATGATGGATGGGATAATTTGCTAAATGAAGTTTCTTTATTTTGTAAGAAACATAATTTAGAAGCCCTTAATATGGACGATGTGCATATTGTTTGAGGATGCTCCCTATGCAATACAGAAAAGAAGACAAACTTGCATCATTACAAATAGGATTTGCATTATGTTATGATAGATTTGCAACTCCAAGAGCTAAATAGTCGTTTTAATGAAATCACTATGGAGTTGCTTATTTTTGTTGTATGCTTAATCCAGTTGATTTATTCTCTGCTTATGATAAGAAGAAATTGCTTCATCTTGTTCAATTTTATCCTATTGAGTACTCATCAAATCAACTTTTTGCTCTTGAAAATCAGTTAGAAACATACATTATCGATGTCAGGTCTAATTATGAGTTTGCAAATTTAGTTGAAATTAGCATTCTTGCTGAAAAAGTGATGAAGACAAAAAAAATATTTTATATATCAGTTAGTATATAATTAAGCTTATTACTTTTGCTTTAATATTATATGTTGCAACTACATTAGTTAAAAGATCATTTTCTGATATGAAAATTGTCAAAAACAAATTGCGCAATAGAATCAGTGATCAATGAATGACTGATTGTTTGATCACATATATTGAAAATGAGTTTTTCTTATAAGATTGACAATGAAACGATTGTGCATCATTATCAATGCATGAAGATTCGAAAAGCGCAATTATTATTTAATTTCTTTTTCTTTTAGAATGTATATTTTTTTTTGTTTTCATTTGTTTTAAAAACACTAAAAATTAGTATGTATTAAGTATTAAATTGCTATTTTATTAAAGTATTTTTTAAGTGCATTATACATTATCTTATTTTTAAAAAAAAACAACTATTGATATATTGGCAATTTGTCCTCTTAAATCTTAAATCTGCCCCTAGCTTTAAGGGTAACTGCAACTCATTGATTGTGTCTCGTGCTAACCTCTAATGGGCAATTTTTTTTTTCTAAAAAAAAGAAGAACATGAAATATTGTAAACTTGTATAAAATTTAAGTAAGCTAAACAAAACAGAAAATTATTAAATCAATCAAGGGGTTAATTTCACTCGTGGTCACTGAACTTATACTCAAATAACACTAATATAATGAAAGAATTTTTGTTCTCATAAAAATCATCAAATTTAAAACATGTTTACAGAAAAATCACTTTAATCGTTTTCTGACGATTTTTTCGCCGAAAAGTTCAATCGGCTCGTACACTTAGCATCTTCATGCACACATGGCTTGATACGTGGCATATCACATCGAAAAAATGACATATAAGCATGCCATGTGGCATGTCGCATGGATATTTCGACAAGTCAGTTATCCATGTGGCATACTTACATGTCATTTTTTCCATAAGATATACCATGTGTCAAGCCATTTATGCATAAAGTGTTGAGTGTACGTGCCGGCTGGATTTTTCGGGGAAAGAATCGTAAGAAAACGATTAAAATGATTTTTCTGTAAACATGTTTTAAATTCAATGATTTTTATGAGAACAAAAATTCTTTCATTATATTAGTGTTATTTGAGTATAAGTTCAGTGAATATGGGTGAAATTAACCCATCAATCAAGTGATACGGCAAGAATATAAAAATCCATGCTTCACATGTTTGCCTAATTTGAATAGACTACGACGCATCAAAAACTTTATTTTAAATTTATTCGGACCTTTTGTCAATAAACTAAAAAAATAATTAATAATATATATATATATATATATATAATTTTAATTTAAACAAATTAATTACACAAACAAATGCATTATGATTATATAAGAAAAATAATTATGCAAAATAATTAGTATGTGCATTAAACATTAAAAATAGCTTGGTTAAATGCCAATTACATTAATCCAAAAGAATGGTTAAATTTTACACATATAAAAAATGATTAATTTAACTCACAATGCATGCATTATTAGAGGTGGCAAGTTGGGCGGGTTTGGGTTGGGTCACTAATGGGCGGGTCACAAATGGGCCAAAAAACATGAGTCACAAATAGGCCAAATATCCAAATGGGTTGGGCGGGTTGGGTCAACCCATGGGCTAAAAACTCTTTAAATATACAAAAAATTTATAGTAATACGCAAATGAGTCGGGTGGTCCAAACGGACTGATTTTGGTCCAAACGGATTGAGTGGCCCAAATGGGCCGCTTGAGACCCAAACGGGCCGAGATGTAATTTGATATTTTTAATCCATTTTTAATAAAAAATAATTTTCTATGTAATAAAGGGATATTAAAGTGACTAATTTAAAATAATTTGGCCCAAATGGATTGAGTGGCCCAAATGGGCTGCTTAAGGCCCAAACGGGCCGAAATGTGATTTGACGCATTTAATCCATTTTTAATGAAAAATAATTTCCGATATAATAAAATGATATTAAAGTGACTAATGTAAAATAATTTGGCCCAAATGGATTGGGCGGCCCAAATGGGCTGCTTGAGGTCCAAACGGGCCGAAATGTGATTTGACTCATTTAATCCATTTTTAACGAAAAATCATTTCCGATATAATAAAATGATATTAAAGTGACTAATGTAAAATAATTTGGCCCAAATGGATATACAAATAGCAAGTAATTGTTCATTTCAAAATATTAATCTTACAAAAATATCGTATATACAAATAGATAATTTTCGTGTATTTTTAAAATTGATAATTTTTAATTTAATTTATTAATATAAATATTCATTCCATTCCAAATAAGTGTTCATATTATTTTTTTAGTAAAATTAAAAAATTTGTTAATTACTCTAAATTTTACTAATTTACTTTTAAAAAAATAGAGAATACACACGCCATTCCAGGTATTTCCAGCTCATCTTTCCTCCACCTCTACTTTCTCCATCTATGATCTCCTCCATTCAACCTCTTTTCTTCCTCTATTCCACTTTTTCTTGATCTGATCTTCATTATCACACTCTTTTCTTCAAGATTTGAGTCAATTCTGTTCTGGGTTCTTTTTTTTTTCAAGAGAATTTTTTTGGGTGTTTTTTGGTCCGCCTTGTGGTTAAATCCATGGCGTTCTTGGTGAAGCAAATCTTAGCCAAGCCTATTCAATTAGTAGACCAAGTAATTAAATCTGCAAATGAAGCCAGTTCTTTCAAGCAAGAATGCCTTGAGCTCAAATCCAAGACCGAAAAGCTCGTAGCTTTACTCCGGCAAGCCGCTAGAGCTAGCTCCGACCTCTACAAACAACCCACTCGCCGGATCATCGAGGATACTGAGCAAGTCCTTGATAAAGCACTCAATCTTGTTCAAAAATGCCGCGCCAACGGCCTTATGAAGCGCGTTTTGACTATTATTCCCACAGGGGCGTTTCGTAAAATGTATTCCCAGTTGGAGAATTCGATCGGGAATATTTCGTGGCTATTACGGGTATCGGCGTCGGCCGATGAATGCAAAGATGAGTATCTAGGGTTACCGCCGATTGCGGTGAATGAGCCAATTTTATGTTAATTTGGGAACAAATTGCGATTCTCTATGCTGGGTCTTTAGATGATAGATCTGATGCCGCAGCTTCTCTGGTTTCGCGGCGATGATTATACAGTAGAGAATGAGAGAGGAGGCGAAAGTGGAAGCACTGGAGAGAGCGACAGAGCGAGAGAGATAGAGGGCCAGAGACTGGAAGGGGAAGAGAGAGGCCCGTTGGGCATTAGGGGGCAGACCCAAACGGGCCTTATTTTATATGGGCTTATTTTATACGGGCTTAAATGGGTAAGTTTTCAATTGGGTTGGGTTTGGGTCTTCTTTTCTTGGGCGGGTTGGGTGGGTTTTTGGGTCTGGGCCTAATTTGCCACCTCTATGCATTATGTTTTATGAAAAAAAAAGACAAATTAAAAAGAATTAAAATAAAATAAAAAACTAAGGATTTAATTGAAATAAATTAAGCACTTAATTTAATTTGGCATAAAATATGACAGAAGGGTTAAAGTGAACATAATTGAAAGTTAATGCTTATGAATAAAAATATAAATTATTAAAAAATATAGAATGATACCTAAAAGATTATGAAATTGATCCCTCATTTTATTTAGTATTCAAAAACTACTCGAACTTATAAAAGGACAGGAAAATCGGTTCTATAATTTGAACTCGAATGAAAGAATAGGGGAATCCGAGTCTTTTCATGCCTATAAGAATAAAATGAAAGAGATTCATTCTTTCTCCTCCCATTCCCTATTCTATTGCCTCTTTCTCCTTCTGCGTCCTCTCCTCTTTCTTCTGTTCAACGATTTCTCTCCCATCTCCCTCTCTTTTCTTTCCAAACTGATACCTCATTCCTTAGACCTAACCTTGATCTATGACTTTTTACATTGACATTTTATTCTTGTGGACTCCCGCTAACCAACCTATCCATACCTATTTCATAGGGGTGTACATCGGAAGAGTTCGGGTCAACCCAAATAACCCAACACCCGAAGAACATCCATATTTTCCACCTGAACCGATTCTAAATATATTTCAGATTCCTACTCGAGTAACCTAAAAATTTTAGGGCCCAAATCGAGCAATCCAAGAAATCATATCTCTACTTCTTCAGGCAAATTCAACTATGAAAATCCAACAAATATTATATCTTTCCTTGCTCAGATAAAAAATCCAACCGACACAAAATCCAACCAACAAGCAAATAACAAAATAAAACTCCAACAAGAAAATTAAAAAGAAACTTAGATCTCTGCTTCCTCAGGCAAATAAAAAACCCAGATCTATGCTTCCTCATTGCTGGATCAGGGTTTTTTTCTTTTATATTCTTTATTTATTTGTGATCTTCCCTTTTTACGTCTCTCCATGTCTGCTTCTTGCTGGAAGAACAAATATCGCTAGAAGCTATTGCGTCAGGATGAAGCACTAGAAGAAAAAGATCGGTGGACACTATGTAAAAGCACTAAATAAAGGGATCGATCAAAGCACTAGAAGCTATCGACAGTTCTTGCACCAGTGGACACTCTCTCCTGTCTTTCTTGGCTTGGTAAGTGATCAACGATGGTTGGAGGAGAAGAAGGAGGAAGCAAAGAGAGCGAGAGAGAGAGATGTTATAACACCCCGATACCCCCATTGGAAGGATACCGGAGCGCTACCGCGATACTCACTCAGAACATACTCACACATCACAGCGGAAGCATAAAATAACAATAATAAACCTTAACATATAATCAAAGTATATAAATAGTCATCATCCAAGAATTACATAACCATCCATGATCAATATTACATAAGCAATACATACTGAAATTCATATATATACAATAACAAAATGATATATAAAAAGAATACAGGAGGAGTACAAAAATAAAATAAGACTCTACTCCTAGTGGCCAACCCTGCAGATGCGCGACTCGAGCGGAACCAAAAAACCTGCTACCTACACAGGAAAATAACCCGTGCTAAGCGATAACGCTTAGTGGGGAGGAACAAAGGTAACAGAACACTATACAATAAAATCATGCAACTACATAAGTAAATTAGCTTTAACATACATAATTCTCTAAGTTGCGAAAAACAGAGATACATAAGTCATAATCACTATAAGAAAGCAGAACTTAATAATAGCATGCTTAAAGCAAATACAATAACTGGAATCCCTTAATAATCAAAACACTGCACTAAGCAAAATGCTAAACACTTTAATCAATAGCCTGAATTTCAGTGGTGGTGGATACGGGAACACTACACTGGAGACCGAAGTCTCAAAATATTTTCACTAAGACTATGACGGAGGTTAACCGTAATCACTAGACCCGAAGCAGGGCCAACACTGGCAGCTGCACTCACTATCCCTTTATAAGCATGCTTATCTATCCACTGCTATGACACTTTAGGCTTAAATCATTCACTCAAGATATTCATCACTAGAAAATGTCAAAATCCAATATCCAACACTAGCATGTCATTAATTATTTGCACAACTCTAGAACATCAATACACTTGTATAAAAATACAAAATATAACTTACACAGTGCGAAAAAGCCATGCAAAGAGAGAGAAGAAAATATTTAGGCAAAACAGAACAGAACAAGCAGGAGGAGGAGGCTCACTATCATGATTGCGACTCGCATCATGCTCACTACAGTAGCCGCAACGCTACTGGCCAAATGCAGGGGCTGTCACGACTCGTGTCGCAATACATGACTCACGACAGCAGAAGTTAGGCTGGCACGAGTCGTGCTTGCCCCAAAGCTTGGGCACGAGTCGTGCCAAGATGCACGACTCGTGCACAAGACCAGGTACCGAGTTGTCCTTCATGCCAAGTGAAAATTTCCTACCGGGCGAACGATTAGCCGAGCGCTACCCATCCGAGCAGCTCTCATCCGATCGAGCTACCCTGCCGAGAGGCAAATCTTCACGACTCCTGAAGAAGTTCACGTGTCGTGAAGATTCTCCTTCCGATCTGCCCACGGGAACTGAAATCAAGTGGCTCTCATCCGAATGAGTACTCTTCACGACTCATGAAGAATCGCACGGGTCGTGAAGAGTCCGTTCTGATCGGTCAATGAGAAGTTAGAATCGTGCGGCTCTATCGCGCTCGCGAGGAGTGTCGTGATCGCGACAGGCGTATTTCCCAGTTCCTCGGCACAAAACACATCTGTTCAAATCTTTCAAAACATAAACCAGACACAGCCAATCACTCAAACAAGCGTGGACACTTACCTCATCACTGGAATACTTCCAAAATATACCCATAGTCATGTATAATGTAATTTACACAATAATAATACACTTAAACTCTTGAAGATCAGAGTAACTAAACAAACCTAGAAACTCATGCAAAAGCTTTGCTCATTTATTTCCGCATAACATGCAAATCATCCTCATCATAGCACTAGCATACAAATCCAATTCCATTACCCAAACATACACATGCATTTACATATACTAACACATAATCCAAGAGAGAACCAGGGCAGACAAACTTCCAAACCAAAACACAAAAGAAGCCAACTTCCAAACAGAACACATCAAAGACAGAGCTCCCAAACCTGGCAAATGAAGCTTCAAAACCCACTCTTACCTCTTGTCCGGAACTTGCAAATAACCCAAACACTTGAATCAAAAACCCAAAATCCAACCAAACCAACAAAAAAACGGGAAGAATAAGAAGAAGAAATAACTGAAATCCACTATAAACCCAGCACTTACCTCTTCAAACCCAGGTCGAACTCAAAAAAATCCAACTCAAACTTGAAGAATCATGTTAGGGCAAACAAGAGAGAACAAAAGAAAGGAAGAAGGAGAAGAAGAGGGAGACGTGAGCAAGAAGCAGAAATTCTGCTTTTCCTTGTTTCCCTCTCTCCTTCACTCACTTCACAATTAATGCTCTTGCCAACCTATTCCACTTGTCACTACCCCATAAGACCACATGTCAAGCCCCAATTGGACCAAAGATCCATCTTTGACTTTACACTTAACCCTTGGTACCATACACATATCCCACTCAATAAACTCTTCACTTTAAAACTTTAATTAATCTTGCAATTAGGTCCTGAAATACTCAAATTACCACATGCACAAATTACTGAAATACCCTTAATTTTTTGACTTAGCACGCAAATTCCGACTAGGCCCTTTTTGGTTCATTACAATCACTGCCCCTTAAGAAATTTCATCCTCGAAATTTTCCAGCTAATCACATATCCAACAACCAAAAAACCGAAAATAAATGGAACTTAACAATTTAGTACTTACCGAAAGGACCTGCGGTTTCCACTGCATCTTCTCCAATCATTGCATACACTCGCGGTCGCACATACACTTCTTCAGTAGGCGATTTTTGTACCATTTCCGATGGCACCTGAGAAGGTCTTCCACTACCTCTACCACTTCGATTCCCTCTCGATCTCTGCTCACTTACTACTTTTCGGCTGATCCTTAAGCTCTCTTCTTTCCGAGCAATTTGCTAAGAAATGCTCTTTACTTCCACACTTGAAGCACGCTCCAGAGACCCTTTTACACTCGCCCCAATGGCGTTTCTGACAATGCTCGCACTCTGAAATCACACCTCCCTTACTAGATGGTGGCGCAATACTCCCAACTTCCGAATGCACTACAACTAAACCTTTTGCTCCTTGGCCACTCAGAACTCCTCTTGATTTCTTACCACTCTCGAGTCCGCTATCCGGTGCCTTCCTCTTTTGCTCAAATCTCTGCTTGATCAACTCGGATTCCTCTAACTTGATCGCTCCCGCCACTAACTGATAGTAATTAATCGGTTGCATGACTGCCATGGCTGACAATGGTCCTCGGATCACTTCTCTCAAACCATCTTCGAAGTGTCGACACTTAAACTCTTCCGTCAAAAGCAACTCGGGCACATACTTACTCAACCGACTGAACTCCTTCTCGTACTCACTCACTGACATACCCCATTATTTCAAACTGATGAACTCTTTCCACTTAGCTTCACGGTATGCTTTCGTCACATATTTCTATTCAAACTCTTGCTTGAAGAACTCCCATATTAACTCAGCTGGCCATTGAGGGTTGCGAAGCACAAGCTTCCACCAATCATACGCTAACCCTTGAAGAAGCGATACTGCACAAGATGCCCTCTGATTTTTGGGACATTTAATCTCTTGCAAAATTTGATCCACTCTCTCAATCTAGAACTCGGCCATATCCGATTGGTCCAACGAAGTCCCATAAAAATCTTTCGCTCCTCTCTTTCTCAATAATTCAGCAGGAGCTTTAGGAGCCATCAGCTTATCCACTAACTGAAGCAAATCTTGCACTAAGGCCGGATTCTCAAATCCCATACCAAGCATATCATGACGCTCATCACGCTGATGCTGGGAAGCAGACTCCTCAACTCTAACTGCATTAACATTGCCCGTTGTCTCACCCACGTTCTCACTTGGATTGGACTCCATCTAGACACTACATAAGACACATCTGCATTAGGCCACGACACAAAATCGACTCGTATGCAACGACTCGACACTCAAATAATCAAAGACAACCAGAACTTCCTAAACCGGCGCTCTGATACCACAAATTGTAACACCCCGATACCCCCGTTGGAAGGATACCGGAGCGCTACCGCGACACTCACTCAGAACATACTCACACATCACAGCGGAAGCATACAATAACAATAATAAACCTTAACATATAATCAAAGTATATAAATATTCATCATCCAAGAATTACATAACCATCCATGATCAATATTACATAAGCAATACATACTGAAATTCATATATATATAATAACAAAATGATATACAAAAAGAATAGAGGAGGAGTACAAAAATAAAATAAGACTTTACTCCTAGTGGCCAACCCTGCAGATGCGCGACTTGAGCGGAACTAAAAAACCTGCCACCTACACGGAAAAATAACCCGTATTAAGAGATAATGCTTAGTGGGGAGGAACAAAGGTAACAGAACACTATACAATAAAATCATGCAACTACATAAGTAAATAAGCTTTAACATACAAAATTCTCTAAGTAGCGAAAAATAGAGATACATAAGTCATAATCAGTATAAGAAAGCAGAACTTAATAATAGCATGCTTAAAGCAAATACAATAACTGGAATCCCTTAATAATCAAAACACTGCACTAAGTAAAATGCTAAACACTTTAATCAATAGCCTGAATTTCAGTAGTGGCGGATACGGGAACACTACACTAGAGACCGAAGTCTCAAAATATTTTCACTAAGACCATGACGGAGGTCAACCGTAATCACTAGACCCGAAACGGGGCCAACACTGGCAGCTGCACTCACTATCCCTTTATAAGCATGCTTATCTATCCACTATTATGACACTTCAGGCTTAAATTACTCACTCAAGATATTCATCACTAGAATATGTCAAAGGCTAATATCCAACACTAACATGTCATTAATTATTTGCACAACTCTAGAACATCATTATACTTGTATAAAAATACAAAACATAACTTACACAGTACGAAAAATCCATGCAAAGAGAGAGAAAAAAAACATTTAGTCAAAATAAAACAGAACAGGAAGGAGGAGGAGGCTCACTGTCGCGATCGCGACTCGCATCGCGCTCTCGACAGTAGCCACAATGCTACTGGCCAAATGCAGGGGCTGTCGCGATGCGTGACTCGCGACACCGGAAGTTGGACTGGCATGAGTCGTGCTGCGGTGAACGAATAGTGCTAGCCCAACTTTCGCTGTCGCGACTCGTGTCTGCGGTGCACGACTCGTGTTGGCCCCAAAGCTTGGGCATGAGTCGTTCCACAAGACCAGGTACTGAGCTGTCCTTCACGCCGAGCGAAAATTTCCTACCGGTCAAACGATCAACCGAGTGCTACCCATCCGAGCAGCTCTCATCCGACCGAGCAACCCTGCCGAGAGGCAAATCTTCATGACTCGTGAAGAAGTTCACGTGTCTTGAAGATTCTCCTTCCGATCTGCCCATGGGAACTGAAATCAAGCGGCTCTCATCCGAACGAATACTCTTCACGACTTGTGAAAAATTGCACTGGTCCTGAAGAGTCCGTTCTGATCGATCAGTGAGAAGCTAGAATTGTGCGGCTCTGTCACGCTCGCGAGGAGTGTCGCGATCGCGACAAAGTCGCATTTCCCAGTTCCTCAGCACAAAACACATATGTTCAAAGCTTTCAAAACATAAACCAGACACACCCAATTACTCAAACAAGCATGGAAACTTACCTCGTCACTGGAATACTTCCAAAACATACCCATAATCATGTATAACATAATTTACACAATAATAATACACTTTAACTCTTGAAGATCATAGTAACTAAACAAACCTAGAAACTCATGCAAAAGCTATGCTCATTTATTTCCACATAACATGTAAATCATCCTCATCATAGCACTAGCATACAAATCCAATTCCATTACCCAAACATACACATGCATTTACACATACTCACACATAATCCAAGAGAGAACCAGGGCAGACAAACTTCCAAACCAAAACACAAAAGAAGCCAACTTCCAAACAGAACACATCAAAGACAGAGCTCCCAAACCTGGCAAATGAAGCTTCAAAACCCACTCTTCACCTTCAAGCTCAAACCTTTCCCTTCCCTTTATCCAACCTCTTGTCCGAAACTTACAAATAACCCAAACACTTGAATCAAAAACCCAAAATCCAACCAAACCAACCGAAAAATGAGAAGAAGAAGAAGAAGAAGAAGAAGAAGAAGAAATAACTGAAATCCACTATAAACCCAACACTTACCTCTTTAAACCCAGGTCGAACTCAGAAAAATCCAACTCAAACTTGAAGAATCACGTTAGGGCAAACAAGAGAGAACAAAAGAAAGAAAGAAGGAGAAGAAGAGGGAGACATGAGCAAGAAGCAGAAATTCTGCTTTTCCTTGTTTCCCTCTCTCCTTCACTCACTTCACAATTAATGCTCTCACCAACCTATTCAACTTGTCACTACCCCATAAGACCACATATCAAGCCCCAATTGGACCAAAGATCCATCTTCGACTTTACACTTAACCCTTGGTACCATGCACATATCCCACTCAATAAACTCTTCACTTTAAAACTTTAATTAATCTTGCAATTAGGTCCTTAAATACTCAAATTTCCATATGCATAAATTACTGAAATACCCTTAATTTTTTGACTTAGCACGCAAATTTCGACTAGCCCCTTTTTGGGTCGTTACAGATGTGGTTACTGGAAAAAAAAAGTTTATATAGTATTTTGATCGGGTCGGGTTAGAAAGGATTTTAATCTAACCCGAACCTAACATAATCTTAATTCTCCAATTCGACACAACCCATATACCTTGAACAACCCTACTCGGATGCAAACTTCGGGTCAAGTTATTCGAGTTTAACAGATCAGGTCGGGTTTTGCATATGTACCCTTATTATTTTGGGTTTGATCTCTTATGGCACTTTTAAGACTCCATTGAGCCTACTAGCTTGAAAAGGAACACCTATTCTATTTCTTGTGGTAGACAAAATATGGTAAATTATTCTTTTTAATTTTTTGTTCTTTTTTTTTATTTGGTTTCAGATCTATAGATCTCTTCGCTATTTTTGAATACCATGTATGGCTTATCTCGCGTCTGAAAGAAAGTGTTAGGATTTAAATGGGGTCATGCATCAAATACAAGGAAAAAATAATATTTTAAATCCATAAAACTAATGATCTTGCTGTGAAATTATAATTCCCATCTAAAGATATTTTGAAAATCACCTTGAGGGTGTTGAATATTATCTAATTCTTTTTACAGACCTTTTTCTTATTTCAATTTAAGAACATAGTGTGCAAAAGAGAACACCTCCAATGTTAAGTCTACACCAAAGAAATGTAAAATAACCAAGAAAATCTTGGGGACAATAGCCAAAAAACCATAGTGACTAGAAGTGGATTTTGACCAAAAATGAAGAAAAGATGTAGAGAAAATCTTCTCCCTAATTGCATCAAACTTCGGCTTGTATACCATAGGTTAAAACCATTGGTCTATTAAGTTTAGGACTTTAAAAATTAAGGAGAATTAATGCAGATGGGATTATCAATCATTTAATTAATTTGGGCTTTAATTAAATTCAGTTCAGGCCCCTTCTGAAAAGGCCATATGCAGAAGCCTCTTCACTGGGCTTTTTTTTTGTTATCTTGGATTTAAATACCTAAATCAATTCCAAATACACTTAAATTAAATATATGGGGTCCATAGCTATTGTAAAATATATTTAATTTGACTGGACCAAAAAACCAAGCCTTTAAGGCCTTCTATATGTGTTCTACGAATAAAAAACTTCTAAAAGGCTTCTGTGTAACACCCCTTATACCCTTTAGGAGAATAAGAGAGTGTAGCAGAGCAATACATGGGTCTTAAAAGTCTAAAATATAAAATTTCAACATATTATTGACTATTCATACAAAATTATCAGAGTCTATATTAATTTATATTATCAAAAGGTATCCCAGTAACACATGTCTTAATATAGTGCCAAGATACATAATTACAAGCCAAAAAGATAACATTTACAAAGCTTATAACAAAATGTAGACCCTACATGTGAAATCTTCTATCAATGTGTTGGCCTTGGCTACTGCGAGATGGCTCTGGTGCTCGCTTTATCTTCGGTACCTGCATGGATGAAATACCCGTGCTAAGCGTATAATTTAGTAGGAAAATTAGCATGAAATGGATGACTACTCACAGCAGTCATCAAAACCATACACATATAATGAACGCACAAGTACAATCCATAAATAGATATTTTACGTATAATAATAACAATCAATACAACCAGGATAGAAATAACAATATATATATATATATATATACATATATGTACATATATATATGTACATATACATATATATATGTACATATATATATGTACATATCTATATATATGTACATATATATATATGTGTGTATATATATATCTATGTACATATATATATGTACATATATATATATATGTACATATATATATATATATGTACATATATATATATATATATAGATATATATATGTACATATATATAAATGTGTGTACATATATATATGTACATATATATATATATGTACACACATATATATATATATGTATATATATATATATATGTATATATATATATATATATTTTACGAGTACAATTTTGGATCATAAATAATTGCATTTATTGACATTAAGTTGCCTGCATTTTTCCTAAGGAAGTGGATAATGGAAAATACTGAAGGTACGGAACAGGGGTACCCGAAGGTACAATATTTTTTAATTATGTTATTTATCTTTTTGCGATAAGTGATGACCCAAATAGGGTCTATAGAACAGAACAGGAGATGCAGCAATTAGGGCCCCTATAGGCATGCGTATTTATCCACTACCCAATCTAAAGCAAGCATAAGAAAATAAATTGGGATTACAGTCAATTCATATGTTTACTATGTTGTTATGTAAAATTTGCATATAAAAAATATACCATTCTTAATGTACATATTTAAAGATATTTGCATAATATACATATTTCTTGCATGAATAATTCATAAAATAGTACAGAAACATAATAAATATCATTTATTATTGTTAAATAATCATTAAATTTAATTTGGTTCAATTCGGAGTTCACTTGATAGCAAAAATTCATCAACAAATTCTGGAAAATAGTGGCCATACGACAGTCATAAAAATCTACCCACCGTGTAGAATACTAGAATTTAAATATTATCAGACAGAATGTTTTTACACGGCGGTAAGGACATTATTGCCCGCCGTGTGGGGAATGCCACACGATAGGCAGAAAATCCTAACCACCGTGTGGGATGCTAGAATTTAAATATTATCGAACATAACGCTTTTACATGGCTGTAAGCACATTTTTGCCCGTCGTGTGGGTCATCACACGATGGGCAGAAGATCCTGACCATCGTGTGGGTCGACGGCTAGCTAAGATTCTTCAAGTCTGGCGCGATCACATGGCGATTAGGATTTTTTGACCGCCGTGTGACCCAACAAAGTTCTAGAATTTACACTGAAACACAGCTGTGTTTTTCAGAGCACAACTGTGCCTTTCTGGAAAATCACAGCTATGCTCTATTTTCTTTTTTCCTACCCGTTTCCAACCAAATTAAATCAATTATCACACTAACTTTCCCAATTTCACACTTTCTACATACACATGACTTTATACCAACTTCAATACTCTACTTCCATCATTAATTCCAATAAAATCAATCACAATATCATTTTAATTCATTTCTAAATTACTCAAAATAACGCATAGAGACAAGAAGTTTTCCAAACCTCAAAACATCTTTCTTTCTCTGCTCTTTCACTTTCTTTCTTCTTCTTTCCTCTTTCTTTTTCCTTCAGTTTTTTCTTATTCAAATTTGCACAATAAAAATCATATTAATTCATATAAACACAACTTGCACTTTAGAGATTCAAGAGGAAAGAGATGATGAATAGTATATAATTCTTATCTTGACTAGTTAAATCCACACTAATAAATTAATTTCTAGCTTGAATCCTACTTGAAACATTTTGAATCAAACTTTTGGGTGTCAAAAAGATGGAGGAAGGCTGCCTTGGTGAGGGAGGTTGGCTGTCTGTTCTTTCCCCAAAGCCAGCCAAATTTTATGGCTTATAAAGCCACAAAATCTCTCCTAAATTCTATAGCAAAAAGGTGTTAGGTTTTGATGGGCTTAACTTTACATTGTTGCCAATTAATCCCTTTTTATTTCTTAATTTCATACATTTGACTATCAATTAAGTATAATTGTTCATGGGCACATCTAACTACTTAATTGATACAATTAACTCCACATACTTATGCAATTAAATCCTCATATGAAAATTATCAAAATTACCAAATTAATTCCCAACAAATAAATTAATTCCAATTATGTCTTTAACTTATAGACTCAATTACTCTCATTTACCCATAAATATATCCCAATCATATCCAAAATGACTAGGGTATAAATTAGGACATTACATTCTGTGTAGATCATTTACATTTTAAGCCCATTTTTAATTCTTCAAGTGATATAAAATTATTATATCAATCCCATAATATTTATAATCCAATAATATTTTATTTAAGATCAAAATGGACCATTCTAGCCCATTTCTCCAAACTGTGCACAGACTCATTTAAGAGGTCTTGTGTGCATGTACAATTAATTAACTCTTTTAAGTAATTATTTTCATATTCTTTTTCTTAGTCCATAATAATATCAAATATTATTAATGATGTTATTTTACTAAAATGCCCTTTTTCCTATAGATGTGTGAGCCATTAGATTTTATGGTCCACTTGGCGGTACAAATATAATAGAAATTATAGAATTGTGTGATTTAAACTCATTATTTTAATTCTTGAATTAATATTTACCCATATGTACATGTACAAATCATGAGAGGCTTCTAGTAAAGTATCATTACTACTCAAGTGACAGAAAAGTCAAGTGATTTGATTATACCCTTTCATAGAATAGTTACCGTGCAATTACTCTTTTCACTTTACTTTATCTCATTTAGGTTTTGAGTATTGATTGATGTCAACTCATATAAACCTAAATATAGTTGTTCTAATAATATAATTTTTGTTCCTAAAATGCCCTGTGTGGATCTTATCCACCTTGGCATTCCACTCTAACCAGAGATTATCTGAACAAGGATATTATAGAATATGTGAGATAATTCCTTTAATAAATCTGGGATAGTGAATCATTTATTAATCACTTACCTATCTTCAAGTAGGTCTTTATATACCTAATCTCCTAACTATAGTCACCTCTTGATTGTGGTAAGTAGTTATAGAGTCAAAGTATACCACTCACTACTTAAGATAACTTTAGTGATTTGAAGTCTGAGGATACTTGCACCACTACTATGAAGAGATTCCTCAATGATATAGATTTAATATCTATATGAGGATTCTCTTAGTGGGTCTCCAATGTACTTGTTCTTTTAATAAGAATCTATATGTTAATTTTGATCATCTCTATGATCACAACTGTGAGAACCATTGCTTGAAATTTTTCAAGAAACATAACATGTGCTAGGCTATCCATATTAATAATGTCTTATCTTGTTAATACTATGACTAGAGAGATTAAGGTATTAACATATTTGCATACAATAAACATTTCATATCATGAACTCTTTCAAGCTTACTTTTGCACCGTGTTTCTAATATCAAGGACTCTATTTGTTAACTTTAGATAAAATCAAGCAAGATGTAATCAAAACATAACATTAATAAATGAGTTGTGCTTACTCATAAATAATAATGAGTTTATATACATGAAAGATATCCCTAATATACATAGGCTCTAGGGCATACTCCTAACAATCTCCCACCTATACTAGAGCTAATCACTCATAAGTCTTAAGCCCATACTATATACATTGTGATTGAACTAATTCTGGGATAGTGCCTTTATGAGAAGACCACAACATTATCATATATGGAAACTCCTTCTATCTTCATATCATTTCTTGCTATGATCTACCTAATAAGATGGTAACTTCCGAGAACATGTTTGGATAGTTGATAAGAACATGGTTCTTTTGCTTGCGCAATGCTCCATTATTATCAAAATACAATGGTATTTAATCAGAGTTCATTTATGAACTTCTTGATTCATACTGTCTCCTTGGCTGCCTCTAAAACAACATTGTACTCAGCTTCTATAGTTGAATCCATAGCCATCTCTTGTTTGGAACTTTTTCAATTGATTAGTCCTTCTTCCATTGTGAACACAAAACCAGATTATGATTTACAACCATCCTTTTTTTGACTAAGCTGGCATCAATATACCTGTTTACATGTAAATCACCTCTCCATATACCAAAAATACATCCTTGCTCCTTTTCAATTACTTAAGGATATTCTTGACTGCACTCCAATGGTCTTCTCTATAGTCGAATTGAAATTTACTTGTGACACTCAAAGCAAATATTATATCTGGATGTGTACATAACATAGTATATATGATAGAACTAATTGCAGATTCATATGGTATTCTATTCATGCTATCTATATCATGTTGTGTCTTTGGACACATACACTTAGAAAGGTATTTCCTATGTACCATGGGTGTAAACCCTTTCTTAGAGAGATTCATATTGAACCTTTCAATACTTTATTTATGTATGTAGATTGAGAAAGACTTAGTAACCTATTGAATTTATTTCTATAGATCCTAATTCCTAGAATATAGGATGTTTTTTTAAGGTCTTTTATGGAGAATTGCTTAGACAACCATATCTTGATAGATTAAAGGATATAAATGTTATTTCCCATGATCAATATGTCATCTACATATAGAATAATGAAAACTATTGTACTCCCACTAACCTTCTTATACACATAAGGTTCATCCTCATTTTGTAGGAAACCAAACTCTTTGATTATTCCATTGAATCAGATGTTTTAGCTCCGAATGCTTACTTCAATCCATAAATGGATCTTTGAAGCTTACATACCCTTTCACCATCTTCACATGTGAATCCTTCTGGCTATGTCACATCCTCAGTCAGATTTCCATTTAGGAAAGCTATTTTCACATCCATTTGCTAAATCTTATAATCATAATGAGCTGCAATGGCCAAAAGTATTCTAATGGACTCAAGCATTGCTTCTAGCGAAAAGGTTTCATCAAAGTCAATTCCTTTTCTTTGATAATATCCTTTTGCTACCTAGTGAGCTTTACCTACCATGTCAATTTTCTTCTTAAAGACCCATTTGCACCCTATAGGTTTTATCCCTCCAGGTGGTTGAGTTAAAGTCCATACTTTGTTCTCATACATGGATTCTATTTTAGACTGTATAGCCTTAAGCCATAAGTCACGTTCTGAACTATTCAAATTTTTTTCATAGCTTATGGGCTCATTGTCCTCTAATATAGTTACATTCTTATCCCTGTCAACGAGAAATCCATATCTCACTGGAATAGAACACAACCTAGTAGATCTTCTAGGAAATTGTGTATTTACAGGTTCAACTATTTTCTCATCATTACGAGATTCAATCTCGGGTTCAATCAATTAATTTACTTCAATTTATGGAACTTGAACATCACTAAGTTCAACTCTACTTCCACTTTTGACGGAATTCCCTTTCTAAGAAAATATTATGCCTTGAAATGAACACCTTTTATTCCAAAGGATGATAGAAGCAATGTCCATTTGATTCTTTTGGATATCCCACAAAGCACTTGTTAAACTTAGCATTTAATTTATCGGACATTGTCCTCTTTACATAAGAAGGACAATACCATACCTTCAACCGATTTACTTGGAACTCGATTTAATGCATAAATAGCAGTTTATAGTGCAAAACCCTAAAAAGACTTGGGCAAGTCAGCTAGGCTCATCATGGATTAAACCATATCCAATAGTGTTCGATTTTTTTCTCTCAAATACACTATTATGCTATGGTGATAAAATCCCATTATCTCTTAGATAATCTTGGAATTCTTAACTTAAGTATTCTCCATATTGATATGATCTTAGTATCTTAATACTCTTTCCAAGTTATTTCTATACTTTATTTTTTAGCTATTTGAACTTTTTAAAAGCTTTAGATTTATACCTCATTAGATAGATGTATCCATATTTGGAGTAATCATCTATAAAAGTTATAAAGTAGGAATAGCCTCCTTTGGCATGTGTTGTCATTGGACCACGTACATCTGAATGTATTAACTCTAATATCCTATTAGCTAGCACTCCTTCGCCAGTAAAGGGTACTTTGGTCCTTTTATCCAATAAGCAAAACTCATATATATCGAATGATTCATAATCAAATGATTCTAAATCACTAAACTTGTGTAATTTGGTTATGCCTTTCTCATTTATTTAGCCCAAACAGCATTGCCATAAATAAGGAACATTTAGATTATCTTGTTTTATTCTCTTGGTATTTATATTATGCATTTTCAAGAACAAATATACCATTCTCAACATATGCATTAGAATAAAATATATTATTCTTAATAATGGAAAAACTCTTATCCTTATTTAAAGCAATGTCATAATCATCTATAAGACAACTAAAAGAAATAATACTCCTAGATAAAGCTAGAACATAATAATAATTATAAAGTTCCAGTGTCAATCCACTCGTAAAAGGCAGGTGATAAGACCCAATAACTTGTGTAGAGATGCTCTGACTAGTTGCTGATTGTAGATTTATCTTTACCTTTTCGGCCTTATAGATCATTACAAATGAGATCTACATCTAGTATCTAATACCCAATTTTGCCTAAAACTAATAGAATAAGTATTAAGTTCAATCATAAATACCTGGAGTAGAAACCTTGATCTGCTTCTTCTCCTTAAAAGAATTTAAGTAGGCCTTGTAGTTTTGTTTCTAGTTGCCATCCTTAGCAGAATTGAAGCAAGTCCTCTTAGGATTCTTTTCCTTCTTGGCAGCTTTCTTCTTAAATACACCACCTTGCTTTGGCTGCCCCTTGGTTCTCTTCTTTGCTTCTTGCCTTTTTTGCCTTAAACAGAAGTGACAACTATGACATATTTTAGAACTTTTTTAAGTGATCCATTCACTGTCTTAAGCATATTAATAAGCTCGAGTATAGTAACTTGAATCTTGTTCATGTTGAAGTTTAGCATAAAAGGTGCACAACTTGAAGCCAACGAGTACAAGATTAAGTCAATGTATAGAGCATTATCTATAACATAACCCAACCTACCTAGATGCTCAATATACTGATACATCTCCAATGCATGAGCTGCAGCTAAAGTGCCCTCCATCATTTTTCAACTAAAGAGAGCTCAAGCAACATCATATTTATAACATCCCGAAAAGGGGCCTAGTAGGATTTGCATGGTTAATTGGATAATTAAGGGCATAATGGTAATTGGACATGTATAAAATTAGATTAATTGAGGACCCAATTGATAGAGTAAATAAAGTTATTTAGCAAAGAATTTGTTTTAGTGATTAAGTGGTAAGTGGCCAAGGACTTAAGAGATATAAACCAAGGATTGTTATAGTTGAGCCAATGGGCTTGTGACACCTAGGATGGTAGGTGGGAAACATTAATTGAAGAAGAAAAGGGGAGAGAGAGGGAAAGATGAGCAGATTTTCTCCCTTTTTCCTGTTTCTCTCTTTTCCGCATGAAGCTCCTCTTTCTTCTTCTTCTTCATTTATTTTTCCCTTCTTCATTTAGTGGTCATCTTGAGTTGAGCTGGTTTTGTAGTGGATTGGAGGCTTTTTGAAGGGTAAGTGGTGGGTTTTGATTGCAAGTCTTCTTCTTCGTCTTCTTTTACTTCTTGTTTTGATCTTTGTATATGGGTTTGGATTAAGAGATGTGCTTTGTTTGGTTGATTCTTGCAAGAAGCGACTGACAAGAGAAAAGAGAAGGGTAAAGAGAAGGTTTGAGCTTGAAGGGGGTCGGGTTTTGAAGCTTCCTTGAGAGATTTGGGAGTTTTAGTGTTTTGATGTGTTTGGTTTTTATTTTGATTTTCTGGAAATTTGTGTTGTCTAGTATGGTTAAAATGCATGTGTTTAGTTAAACTTTGTTATATGTATGAATTGTTGGTTGTATTTTGACATATGGAGGTTGAATTGAGGATTTGCATGAGTTTAGAACTAAATTCTAGGTTTGTTGCTTTGGATGTGATTTTATGCCAAAATAATTGTTCTAGTAAATGTAAATTGCTATAATTATGATTTTAAGCATGCTTTGAAGTGAAATTTGATGTTTGTGTGAGTTGTTTGCTAGAAGTTTTGAAGTTTGCTTGGTTGTGGTTTAAGGGAGCAGGGGATAGATCGGCAGCAGGGGTAAGGAGCTTGTTTTTGTCGCGAGTGTGACAAAGCTCAGACATCCAAACTCCTGCCATAGCAGCCACTATTGCGAGCGCGATAGAGAGCTCGGTAGTTGAGCTCCTGTTTGGCCGAGCTTCCTCGCGAGAGCTCCTTTGAGCATGAACGCGAGGGCGACCTGCCGTGCTCTATCGCGAGTGCGATAGAGACTTCGTTTCTGCTTTTCGCTAGCTTAAAGCTCATCGCGAGCGCGACTTATGGCGAGATTTTCGCCTTTATCACGGGCGAGGTTTTCGCCTTTGTCGCGGGCGCGATGGGTCGTCACGAGCGCAACCCTCCTATGTTGGTCAAAATGTTTAATTTTATTATATTTGACATGGTTCTCACTCATGTTTATTTTATTATTATTATTATTATTATGAACTAAGGTTTGCATTTATTACATGTTTATATCGATATTTAAGTACGATGAGTGATGAAATTCTCCAGTATTGAATAAATTAAGTGTTGCAATAGAGTGTGTTGTGTAAGCCTGAATGGTCATCATAGTGGATAGATAAGCATGCTTATAAAGGGCTAGTGATTGTAGCTGCTAGTGTTTGACCCCATTTGGGTCTAGTGTTGGCCCGTATGGGTCTAGTGTTTGATACTTTCATGTATCCAAAGTTTTTAAAAAGTTTTCGAGACTTCGGTCTCTAGTGTTTGATACTGCTCACAGTATCTAGTGTACCCGTATCCACCACTCATGTAAATTCAGGCTTGTGTAATTAATTCGTACTTGGATTGATGTTAGGAGATATGCACATGTTCATGAACTTCTTATTGTAGTGATTTGCTCTTCTTTATTATCTCTGCTATTCGTTACGGTTCTGTGAATATGTTATAACATTACTTGATTTATTATAAGAGTGATTAAAGTAGGTTTCTGAATGTGATTTTCGCATGCTCTCTTCATGAGTACTCGTGAATGAATGTTGTCATGTTTATATATGTTTCTGTTCCTCCCCACTAAGCGTTATCATTTAGCACGGGTGTTTTTCCCGTGTAGGTGGCAGGTCCGTACAGTGTGGAGCATTTGCAGGTCGGCCACTAGGAGTTAAAGTTGATTTCCTTTTTATTCTTTGCTCCTGTATTTTGTATATGCTTTTGTATAGAATACTTTTGTATAAGTTATGTATATGTATATTTTATAAGGATCCTTCTATAATTTTTGTGATAATGTATATTTTTGATTTATGTATTAAGTTAAGTGTTGTGCATTTTCTAATGATGCAATATACCGCAAGTATACGATGTACCGCAATAGTACTTAAGATATCGATCCCACAGGGAACGTGTTTACACATTATTACTAATTGATTTTAATCTTGTTTACAATGATTAATTAATGGTAGAGTTGGTTTTAATCTAATCTAACATGTAAACTAATTAAACCTAGATAATGATAGTCAAAAGAAGATAAAATAAATAATGAAGAATTAAAAACAATGAACTTGATTCCATCATTTAGATTAACATCTTTTCATCTTTCTATGCAAGCCAAGTTAGAATAAACTTTTAACTCACTCTCTCGACATGAATTAAAATGCCTAAAACATATAATTAAAATTCTAACTCACAATTTTTATTAATGAATTAGAGGTTTCTAATTACATATTTTAAGAATAAATACTAACCTATAGCAATTATCTCAATATACCGATTTCTGAAATATATCTTAATAATGAATCTCTATTAAATGTCAGATAAAGCAAACTCTCGAATTACTTTAACTTATAAAGATTATGCAAAAGTTATTAATAAAGAATCTACAATGAAAGACTATGAAAGTAGATGGAAATAAAAAGAATTATAATATGCAAGTTCATTAAAATGATATTCATAAAAATATTGGAGAAGAATTAAAAATAAGAGAATAAGATAGAAGCCTTTCAACCCTTTTCTCAATCTCTTGAAAATAAATTTTCCTTCTCCTTGATCTTCTTCTTCAAACCATAAAACTAAATAGAAATTTAACTAAGAAAAATCTCTCTTGCAAAATACAGAAAAATTACTTAACTAAAAATTCATCATTTTTCATGTATTAAAATTATAGTTAAACTACCTATTTATAGATAATAATTTAAAGATTGTGTCCCTTGAAGATGTCTCTTGGGAATGGTTGCAATATTTGGTGAAAAATGATGACTTTTCATGTGATTTTTGGCTCAAAACTGCCCCAACGGTCGTCTCTGTCGCGCCCGCAACAGTGTCGCGATCGCGACAGAATGCGCTTGCCCACTTTCTTCTTCCCTTCTTTCTTTCGTTCACTCTTCCCTCTCTGGCCAGTCACGTCGCGTTACTCCCCATCACGGCGTGACTTCTCGCTTGTGTGGCGTGACTGGCGCTCACGTCTCGCTACCTCTCCCCTTTCTCTTTTCTTTCCTTTCTCTTTCCTTTCTTTCCTTCCTTTGCTGGCTTCTCTCACGTCGCGTGACCTTAGCTCACGGCGTGACTCTTCTCTTGCAGCTCCTTCTCTTCTTTTCCTCCTTCCTCTTCTTTCTTCTTAGTACAATCACGTCACGTTACCTCTGGTCACGTCGTGATCTGCTCCTCTCTCTCGTGATCTCTCATTCTATTTACTTCTTCTCTTCATTTCTTTGCCTAAAAACACAAATAACAACATAAACACTCAACTGATACAAATAAACATAGTCTAACATATCACAACAAATTTTACAAATAATTACATGATTAATTACATAAACTTACACAAAATAAATACTAAATTATACTTCAATTTATCTCCTATCAAATTCCCCCACACTTAACCCTTGCTTGTCCTCAAGCAAGAGAAAAGAAATAAGCAAATTCAATAGCCAGTAAACATAATTACAAAACAATGTCCATTCAGCAAATACACTAGAGTTGCAAAGATCAACTATCCCAAATACTCACACATATCAGTAAATCAAAATTCAAATTATGCATTAAAAATTCAACAAGTTTTCTAATTTTACTACTTCCAACATAAAGAATATAAAGTCTAAAAAACTAAACATGAATTAAAGAGAGAAAATTGATCATAAAAGTTAAAAATTTAAGATTGTTAATCACCTTTTAGGACAATTGAAGCTCACTTACCCTTAATCAAATCTCATGGCATTTTTAGACTCTTTTTCTTTTCTTTTGATTTTTCTTTTTTATTTTCACATGGGTATAATTTTTTATTGATTCCCCTGTATAGCAAGAGAAATTAATATGGGTGCGTTTTACGCTCCATCCCATATTTTTGCAATTTTGAATATACATCTTGCTATTTTTCTTTTTATAACTTAAGTGGGTGCATTTTATGCTCCATCCCACTTTTAACTTTTCTTTTTATTTTTTCAAGCCCTCATCCATTATTGAAAAGAAATAAAGGTAAGTATTATGGCTATAGTTTCCATAGGCAACTAAAAACTTAAAATTTTAAACAAAATGAGCAAATTCTAACTTTAAAAACATGGTAGGTAAAGAGACTAAATAATCTATAATGTTGAAATAAGTAAAACCAAATAACTTGAAAAACTTAAAACACATCCCAAAAATTTTGAAAAACTGATAAAAATGAGTATAAAAGATAATGGACTTAACAACCTATACAATATACCAAATAAACAATGCTTCATAATAAAGCTTACTCAAAACTTAATTGAAATATAAAAACACACAAACAAAAATGTAAACAACATAAACATAAACATATAAAACAATAATCAAACAAAACTAACTCACTCCCCCACACTTAGAACCAACATTGTCCTCAATGTGTAGGAATGACACACAAAAATAAGTAAAAGAAACAAATAAAATAAAGAGAAAGAAAACTCCCCTATCATGGTGAAGGTGGAGGCGATGGAACCACAAAACCAGCTTGTGTCAGGAAACTATCAAATTTATACTCCAACCGCCTTTGACGTCGCTCAATGGCAGAAAGTTGCTCTTGCATATTAGAGAACATCATGGGAATGTTATGGCTAGATGAGCCAATATCAGGAGCAGCAGCCGCAGCAGGTGGAATATCTGCCATCTCCTCATCTTCACTTGCCTCCTCCTCACCTTCTTCATCTTGTGCCTCTACTTGTGGTTCAGAAGTTCCAGCAATATCCCTCCAACATGATCGAGCACGTGCCGGAATTTCCTGAAAATTATTACCAACAACCTCTCCGCGAACTAACATATTCTTATTAAAATAATGGCAAGGAAAAACTCTATAATAGGCATCAAGATCAACATTTAAATTATTTGCAATACTAAAAATAACATGCCCATGTGTTAAAGGCGAATCATGCTTATGTACACATTGCAACAATTGACTTACTATCCAAAAAGGCCAATATACGTCCTTGCGTTTATGTACACACCACATCAAAAACAACTCATTATATAAAACTCTATTGAATTCAGACCTATTAAAAACTAAAGAAACTAAAATCCTATGCAAAATCCAATATCTTAAATCTTTAATAAACATGGATTTAGCATCCCGAGCCCTATAACGAGTTTGCAAATCAGTTAAAAATGTCCAAAATTCATGTGGCTTAAAAGATTTAGGTGGCTCAGTTAAACCAGCTTGAGAAAATCTAAACATCCTATTCATCATAAAATAAGTTAAAGTATAAGGTTTTCCAGCCATCCTAAAATCTAACCAATTCTCATTATCATCATTCTTTTTCAATGTGGTATAGAATTCTAAAATTAAATCAGGACGCACATCTTCATGCATAGAGGCAAATTTAAACAACCCACAAAATCTTAACATGTCATTAACTACTTCTAGCATGCCAATTTGATTAAGTAAAGAGTCAGGAAAATACTTACATTGCATCAAATGCCTATCACGAAGAGTTAAATACCTACTGCCTTCGTCTACAGAGAAGATAGGAAACAACGCACCATAATGAGCAGCAATATTCACTTCTTCAACTTCCTGTTCTTCTTTTTCAATGCGAGAAACAGAGGGATTCTTTGTTCTCACCATATTTGATTGTGTTGGGTAAACAAAGAATGAAAGAAGACAAAGAGTAAAATGGATCTGCTAACAAAGAAAGAAACAAAGATTAGGAACTGCTGAAATAAACAAAGAAATGAAATACGAAAATAACTAAAAACAATGAAAATGAAATAAAAAGAACAAGTACAAATCCCTAATACCGAAATACAAACGAAATGCAGCTTTGTTATACAGGACAAATACCAAAATCAAGTGTGTCAGGGGAAAGAAGAAATGAAAGATAAAATGAAACAAAGAAAAATGAAAAGAAATTAACAAACCTGAAAATAGAATGAAAAACCCGAAATCCCTAAGAAGATTTAAGAAAATAGAAGAGAAATAGAATGCTAAAATAGAGAACAAGAAAAACAAAAGGAAAACGGGATATGGAAGTTCGAAAGCTTTCTGTGGAAGAATAAAGAAGAAGAAATGAAGAAATATGGCTAATGAAGGTCTTGTATCTCGTGACCAGCGTGAGGGAACAAAAAATGAACAGTTGAAATGAAATAGAAAGGGAAGAAAATGAAGGGTCACGACTTTTAGGGTTTTAAAATTTAAATTCCCGCTTTTAATTCTCCTTTTTTCTGTGTTTTTAATGCATAAATGTAAAATTAAGTTAATGTAATTAAAATTAAATCATATAAATCAGATAAGAAAAGAAAACAATCCCAAATAATAAAAATAAAATAATAAATAAAATAATAAAAGAAAAGAAAAAATTAAAACGTGCCTGATTACCTGATATACCCGTCACGAGTCGTGAGGCAACGTCACGACTCGTGACGCTCTTGCACTTACCTGGGCGAAGTCCACTTCCTCAGACCGTCACGTCGCGTGAAGAAGCATCACGAGACGCACGCCCTGCAATCCTTCTGTCGCGATTTCGCGATGTTTGCCGCGATCACTTCACGTTACGTCGCGTCACGTCGCGTGAAGTTTCATCACGTCTCGCGCCCTGCCAAAAATCGCGTTCTGTCGCGATCGCAATACTCGCCACGATCGCGACAGAATGTAACGTCTCCAAAAACTTTTATATATTTTACTTTTCTCTATTTTTTTTTATTTTTATTCATTTATTTATTTAATAATAATTTTTTATATATGTATTAAACAATTCTAATCTTACTAAATTAACTATTATTTAGAAACAAATATGTGTGTAGCATGAAAATTAATAATACCCTAAATAAAACTATATAAATAAATTTAAAATAAATTACAAAACCTAAGTAAATACAATATAACTAAGTAACCTAAACAGAAGAATGAGACATATCATGGCTTAATGTGCTCCGTAGGATTCTCCTCAGTATTACTTGGAAGACATCCTAGATTTCTAGAAGGTAAAGAATTTGCAAGTTGGCCTATTTGAACCTCAAGATTATGAATAGTAGCAGCATGATTTTTAGCAATTTGGTCAAATTTTTCTTCAAGTTTCTTTTGACATGCATCTTGAGAATGCATCTTACAATTAATTTCTTCAATGAACTTATCACTTTTAACCTCAAAGGCCCCAAACCTATCTTGTGGTTGTTGGTATCCTACACCTCTATTTTGGTAGTTAACATTATTATTCCCCCATGAAAGGTTAGGATGATTTCTCCAACCAGCATTATAAGTGTTAGAATAAGGATTTCCACGACCTTGGTTTTGAAGAAAATTAACTTGTTCTTCCTTATTAATCATGCCTAAGTTGCAATTATCACTCTTATGACCTTGTTGACCACACACATTACATGCATTTAATGAATTACCACTCACATTTAGACTATTTACTCTATGATTCAATGCTTCAATTTGGGCTTGTAATGCAACCATAGAATCTACTGAATGTACTCCCCTAGCATTAGAATTATTATACTCCCTTACTCTTTCAGGAGGCCATATACAGTTATTCATTGCCATCTCTTCCAATAGCTCATATGCTGCATCAATTGTTTTTCTCATTAAAGATCCACCAGCAGCAGCATCTATAGTCCCCCTTGTGGTAGGATTTACACCATTATAAAATGTTTGCAACAACAACTCTCTTGGCAAGTTATGGTGTGGACACATTCTTTGCAATTCCTTGAATCTTTCCCAAGCCTCATATAATGATTCATTTTCATTTTGAACAAATGTAGTAATATCCTTTATGATTTTTGCGGTTTTGGCCAATGGAAAATATTTGATAAAAATGCTTGGGTCAATTGGTCCCAAGTAGTTATAGAACCCCTTGTCAATGAATTCAACCAAGCCTTTGTTTTATCCTTCAAAGTGAATGGAAAAAGCCTAAGCTTGATTGCATCAGCCGAAACCCCATTTATCTTAAAGGTATCACAAATCTCAAGAAAATTTGCCAAATGAGCATTTGGATCCTCATTTGCCAAACCATAAAATTGAATACTATTTTGGATCATTTGTAATAATGAAGGCTTAATTTCAAATTGATTGGCATTTACCGTTGGTCTTACCACTCCTTGCTGAGCACCACTCAAAGCAGGTGTGGCAAAGTCCATCAATCTTGGTGGATTTTCTTCAGCCATGATAATTAATCTCCTATTTTTGTTCTTCTTTTTATTGGATTTCCGGTTACTCAATAAAAACCTCTCAATTTCAGGATTTAAAGGCTCAAGCTCTTCTAAAGAACTCCTTGTACTAGGCATGAACTTCTAAAATCCTGTAAAAACAAAACACAAAATTAATTTAAACAAATAAACAAATTAAAACAAAAGAAAATATTGTAATCCAAAATCATAAATCAATTTTTATAATGGCAAAACAACCGATTCCCCGGCAACGGCGCCAAAAACTTGTTGTGCATTTTCTAATGATGCAACATACCGCAAGTATACGGTGTACCGCAATAGTACTTAAGATATCGATCCCACAGGGAACGTGTTTACACATTATTACTAATTGATTTTAATCTTGTTTACAATGATTAATTAATGGTAGAGTTGGTTTTAATCTAATCTAACATGTAAACTAATTAAACCTAGATAATGATAGTCAAAAGAAGATAAAATAAATCATGAAGAATTAAAAACAATGAACTTGATTCCATCATTTAGATTAACATCTTTTCATCTTTCTATACAAGCCAAGTTAGAATAAACTTTTAACTCACTCTCTCGACATGAATTAAAATGCCTAAAACATATAATTAAAATTCTAACTCACAATTTTCATTAATGAATTAGAGGTTTCTAATTACATATTTTAAGAATAAATACTAACCTATAGCAATTATCTCAATATACCGATTTCTCAAATATATCTTAATAATGAATCTCTATTAAATGTCAGATAAAGCAAACTCTCGAATTACTTTAACTTATAAAGATTATGCAAAAGATATTAATAAAGAATCTATAATGAAAGACTATGAAAGTAGATGGAAATAAAAAGAATTATAATATGCAAGTTCATTAAAATGATATTCATAAAAATATTGGAGAAGAATTAAAAATAAGAGAATAAGATAGAAGCCTTTCAACCCTTTTCTCAATCTCTTAAAAATAAATTTTCCTTCTCCTTGATCTTCTTCTTCAAACCATAAAACTAAATAGAAATTTAACTAAGAAAAATCTCTCTTGCAAAATACAGAAAAATTACTTAACTAAAAATTCATCATTTTTCATGTATTAAAATTACTGTTAAACTACCTATTTATAGATAATAATTTAAAGATTGTGTCCCTTGAAGATGTCTCTTGGGAATGGTTGCAATATTTTGTGAAAAAGGATGACTTTTCATGTGATTTTTGGCTCAAAACTGCCCCAACGGTCGTCTCTGTCGCGCCCGCAACAGTGTCGCGATCGCGACAGAATGCGCTTGCCCACTTTCTTCTTCCCTTCTTTCTTTCGTTCACTCTTCCCTCTCTGGCCAGTCACGTCGCGTTACTCCCCATCACGGCGTGACTTCTCGCTTATGTGGCGTGACTGGCGCTCACGTCTCGCTACCTCTCCCCTTTCTCTTTTCTTTCCTTTCTCTTTCCTTTCTTTCCTTCCTTTGCTGGCTTCTCTCACGTCGCGTGACCTTAGCTCACGGCGTGACTCTTCTCTTGCAGCTCCTTCTCTTCTTTTCCTCCTTCCTCTTCTTTCTTCTTAGTACAATCACGTCACGTTACCTCTGGTCACGTCGTGATCTGCTCCTCTCTCTCGTGATCTCTCATTCTATTTACTTCTTCTCTTCATTTCTTTGCCTAAAAACACAAATAACAACATAAACACTCAACTGATACAAATAAACATAGTCTAACATATCACAACAAATTTTACAAATAATTACATGATTAATTACATAAACTCACACAAAATAAATACTAAATTATACTTCAATTTATCTCCTATCAAATTCCCCCGCACTTAACCCTTGCTTGTCCTCAAGCAAGAGAAAAGAAATAAGCAAATTCAATAGCCAGTAAACATAATTACAAAACAATGTCCATTCAGCAAATACACTAGAGTTGCAAAGATCAACTATCCCAAATACTCACACATATCAGTAAATCAAAATTCAAATTATGCATTAAAAATTCAACAAGTTTTCTAATTTTACTACTTCCAACATAAAGAATATAAAGTCTCAAAAACTAAACATGAATTAAAGAGAGAAAATTGATCATAAAAGTTAAAAATTTAAGATTGCTAATCACCTTTTAGGACAATTGAAGCTCACTTACCCTTAATCAAATCCCATGGCATTTTTAGACTCTTTTTCTTTTCTTTTGATTTTTCTTTTTATTTTCACATGGGTATAATTTTTTATTGATTCCCCTGTATAGCAAGAGAAATTAATATGGGTGCGTTTTACGCTCCATCCCATATTTTTGCAATTTTGAATATACATCTTGCTATTTTTCTTTTTATAACTTAAGTGGGTGCACTTTATGCTCCATCCCACTTTTAACTTTTCTTTTTATTTTTCAAGCCCTCATCCATTATTGAAAAGAAATAAAGGTAAGTATTATGGCTATAGTTTCCATAGGCAACTAAAAACTTAAAATTTTAAACAAAATGAGCAAATTCTAACTTTAAAAACATGGTAGGTAAAGAGACTAAATAATCTATAATGTTGAAATAAGTAAAACCAAATAACTTGAAAAACTTAAAACACATCCCAAAAATTTTGAAAAACTGATAAAAATGAGTATAAAAGATAATGGACTTAACAACCTATACAATATACCAAATAAACAATGCTTCATAATAAAGCTTACTCAAAACTTAATTGAAATATAAAAACACACAAACAAAAATGTAAACAACATAAACATAAACATATAAAACAATAATCAAACAAAACTAACTCACTCCCCCACACTTAGAACCAACATTATCCTCAATGTGTAGGAATGACACACAAAAATAAGTAAAAGAAACAAATAAAATAAAGAGAAAGAAAACTCCCCTATCATGGTGAAGGTGGAGGCGATGGAACCACAAAACCAGCTTGTGTCAGGAAACTATCAAATTTATACTCCAACCGCCTTTGACGTCGCTCAATGGCAGAAAGTTGCTCTTGCATATTAGAGAACATCATGGGAATGTTATGGCTAGATGAGCCAATATCAGGAGCAGCAGCCGCAGCAGGTGGAATATCTGCCATCTCCTCATCTTCACTTGCCTCCTCCTCACCTTCTTCATCTTGTGCCTCTACTTGTGGTTCAGAAGTTCCAGCAATATCCCTCCAACATGATCGAGCACGTGCCGGAATTTCCTGAAAATTATTACCAACAACCTCTCCGCGAACTAACATATTCTTATTAAAATAATGGCAAGGAAAAACTCTATAATAGGCATCAAGATCAACATTTAAATTATTTGCAATACTAGAAATAACATGCCCATGTGTTAAAGGCGAATCATGCTTATGTACACATTGCAACAATTGACTTACTATCCAAAAAGGCCAACATACGTCCTTGCGTTTATGTACACACCACATCAAAAACAACTCATTATATGAAACTCTATTGAATTCAGACCTATTAAAAACTAAAGAAGCTAAAATCCTATGCAAAATCCAATATCTTAAATCTTTAATAAACATGGATTTAGCATCCCGAGCCCTATAACGAGTTTGCAAATCAGTTAAAAATGTCCAAAATTCATGTGGCTTAAAAGATTTAGGTGGCTCAGTTAAACCAGCTTGAGAAAATCTAAACATCCTATTCATCATAAAATAAGTTAAAGTATAAGGTTTTCCAGCCATCCTAAAATCTAACCAATTCTCATTATCATCATTCTTTTTCAATGTGGTATAGAATTCTAAAATTAAATCAGGACGCACATCTTCATGCATAGAGGCAAATTTAAACAACCCACAAAATCTTAACATGTCATTAACTACTTCTAACATGCCAATTTGATTAAGTAAAGAGTCAGGAAAATACTTACATTGCATCAAATGCCTATCACGAAGAGTTAAATACCTACTGCCTTCGTCTACAGAGAAGATAGGAAACAACGCACCATAATGAGCAGCAATATTCACTTCTTCAACTTCCTGTTCTTCTTGTTCAATGCGAGAAACAGAGGGATTCTTTGTTCTCACCATATTTGATTGTGTTGGGTAAACAAAGAATGAAAGAAGACAGAGAGTAAAATGGATCTGCTAACAAAGAAAGAAACAAAGATTAGGAACTGCTGAAATAAACAAAGAAATGAAATACGGAAATAACTAAAAACAATAAAAATGAAATAAAAAGAACAAGTACAAATCCCTAATACCGAAATACAAACGAAATGCAGCTTTGTTATACAGGACAAATACCAAAATCAAGTGTGTCAGGGGAAAGAAGAAATGAAAGATAAAATGAAACAAAGAAAAATGAAAAGAAATTAACAAACCTGAAAATAGAATGAAAAACCCGAAATCCCTAAGAAGATTTAAGAAAATAGAAGAGAAATAGAATGCTAAAATAGAGAACAAGAAAAACAAAAGGAAAACGGGATATGGAAGTTCGAAAGCTTTCTGTGGAAGAATAAAGAAGAAGAAATGAAGAAATATGGCTAATGAAGGTCTTGTATCTCGTGACCAGCGTGAGGGAACAAAAAATGAACAGTTGAAATGAAATAGAAAGGGAAGAAAATGAAGGGTCACGACTTTTAGGGTTTTAAAATTTAAATTCCCGCTTTTAATTCTCCTTTTTTCTGTGTTTTTAATGCATAAATGTAAAATTAAGTTAATGTAATTAAAATTAAATCATATAAATCAGATATGAAAAGAAAACAATCCCAAATAATAAAAATAAAATAATAAATAAAATAATAAAAGAAAAGAAAAAATTAAAACGTGCCTGATTACCTGATATACCCGCCACGAGTCGTGAGGCAACGTCACGACTCGTGACGCTCTTGCACTTACCTGGGCGAAGTCCACTTCCTCAGACCGTCACGTCGCGTGAAGAAGCATCACGAGACGCACGCCCTACAATCCTTCCCGCCCTGCAATCCTTCCGTCGCGATTTCGCGATGCTTGCCGCGATCACTTCACGTGACGTCGCGTGAAGTTTCATCACGTCTCGCGCCCTGCCAAAAATCGCGTTCTGTCGCGATCGCAATACTCGCCACGATCGCGACATAATGTAACGTCTCCAAAAACTTTTTTATATTTTACTTTTCTCTATTTTTTTTTTATTTTTATTCATTTATTTATTTAATAATAATTTTTTATATATGTATTAAATAATTCTAATCTTACTAAATTAACTATTATTTAGAAACAAATATGTGTGTAACATGAAAATTAATAATACCCTAAATAAAACTATATAAATAAATTTAAAATAAATTACAAAACTTAAGTAAATACAATATAACTAAGTAACCTAAACAGAAGAATGAGACATATCATGGCTTAATGTGCTCCCTAGGAATCTCCTCAGTATTACTTGGAAGACATCCTAGATTTCTAGAAGGTAAAGAATTTGCAAGTTGGCCTATTTGAACCTCAAGATTATGAATAGTAGCAGCATGATTTTTAGCAATTTGGTCAAATTTTTCTTCAAGTTTCTTTTGACATGCATCTTGAGAATGCATCTTACAATTAATTTCTTCAATGAACTTATCAATTTTAACCTCAAAGGCCCCAAACCTATCTTGTGGTTGTTGGTATCCTACACCTCTATTTTGGTAGTTAACATTATTATTCCCCCATGAAAGGTTAGGATGATTTCTCCAACCAGCATTATAAGTGTTAGAATAAGGATTTCCACGACCTTGGTTTTGAAGAAAATTAACTTGTTCTTCCTTATTAATCATGCCTAAGTTGCAATTATCACTCTTATGACCTTGTTGACCACACACATTACATGCATTTAATGAATTACCACTCACATTTAGACTATTTACTCTATGATTCAATGCTTCAATTTGGGCTTGTAATGCAACCATAGAATCTACTGAATGTACTCCCCTAGCATTAGAATTATTATACTCCCTTACTCTTTCAGGAGGCCACATACAGTTATTCATTGCCATCTCTTCCAATAGCTCATATGCTGCATCAATTGTTTTTCTCATTAAAGATCCACCAGCAGCAGCATCTATAGTCCCCCTTGTGGTAGGATTTACACCATTATAAAATGTTTGCATCAACAACTCTCTTGGCAAGTTATGGTGTGGACACATTCTTTGCAATTCCTTGAATCTTTCCCAAGCCTCATATAATGATTCATTTTCATTTTGAACAAATGTAGTAATATCCTTTATGATTTTTGCGGTTTTGGCCAATGGAAAATATTTTGATAAAAATGCTTAGGCCAATTGGTCCCAAGTAGTTATAGAACCCCTTGTCAATGAATTCAACCAAGCCTTTACTTTATCCTTCAAAGTGAATGGAAAAAGCCTAAGCTTGATTGCATCAGCCGAAACCCCATTTATCTTAAAGGTATCACAAATCTCAAGAAAATTTGCCAAATGAGCATTTGGATCCTCATTTGCCAAACCATAAAATTGAATACTATTTTGGATCATTTGTAATAATGAAGGCTTAATTTCAAATTGATTGGCATTTACCGTTGGTCTTACCACTCCTTGCTGAGCACCACTCAAAGCAGGTGTGGCAAAGTCCATCAATCTTGGTGGATTTTCTTCAGCCATGATAATTAATCTCCTATTTTTGTTCTTCTTTTTATTGGATTTCCGGTTACTCAATAAAAACCTCTCAATTTCAGGATTTAAAGGCTCAAGCTCTTCTAAAAAACTCCTTGTACTAGGCATGAACTTCTAAAATCCTGTAAAAACAAAACACAAAATTAATTTAAACAAATAAACAAATTAAAACAAAAGAAAATATTGTAATCCAAAATCATAAATCAATTTTTATAATGGCAAAACAACCGATTCCCCGGCAACGGCGCCAAAAACTTGTTGTGCATTTTCTAATGATGCAACATACCGCAAGTATACGGTGTACCGCAATAGTACTTAAGATATCGATCCCACAGGGAACGTGTTTACACATTATTACTAATTGATTTTAATCTTGTTTACAATGATTAATTAATGGTAGAGTTGGTTTTAATCTAATCTAACATGTAAACTAATTAAACCTAGATAATGATAGTCAAAAGAAGATAAAATAAATCATGAAGAATTAAAAACAATGAACTTAATTCCATCATTTAGATTAACATCTTTTCATCTTTCTATGCAAGCCAAGTTAGAATAAACTTTTAACTCACTCTCTCGACATGAATTAAAATGCCTAAAACATATAATTAAAATTCTAACTCACAATTTTCATTAATGAATTAGAGGTTTCTAATTACATATTTTAAGAATAAATACTAACCTATAGCAATTATCTCAATATACCGATTTCTCAAATATATCTTAATAATGAATCTCTATTAAATGTCAGATAAAGCAAACTCTCGAATTACTTTAACTTATAAAGATTATGCAAAAGATATTAATAAAGAATCTACAATGAAAGACTATGAAAGTAGATGGAAATAAAAAGAATTATAATATGCAAGTTCATTAAAATGATATTCATAAAAATATTGGAGAAGAATTAAAAATAAGAGAATAAGATAGAAGCCTTTCAACCCTTTTCTCAATCTCTTGAAAATAAATTTTCCTTCTCCTTGATCTTCTTCTTCAAACCATAAAACTAAATAGAAATTTAACTAAGAAAAATCTCTCTTGCAAAATACAGAAAAATTACTTAACTAAAAATTCATCATTTTTCATGTATTAAAATTACAGTTAAACTACCTATTTATATATAATAATTTAAAGATTGTGTCCCTTGAAGATGTCTCTTGGGAATGGTTGCAATATTTGGTGAAAAAGGATGACTTTTCATGTGATTTTTGGCTCAAAACTGCCCCAACGGTCGTCTCTGTCGCGCCCGCAACAGTGTCGCGATCGCGACAGAATGCGCTTGCCCACTTTCTTCTTCCCTTCTTTCTTTCGTTCACTCTTCCCTCTCTGGCCAGTCACGTCGCGTTACTCCCCATCACGGCGTGACTTCTCGCTTGTGTGGCGTGACTGGCGCTCACGTCTCGCTACCTCTCCCCTTTCTCTTTTCTTTCCTTTCTCTTTCCTTTCTTTCCTTCCTTTGCTGGCTTCTCTCACGTCGCGTGACCTTAGCTCACGGCGTGACTCTTCTCTTGCAGCTCCTTCTCTTCTTTTCCTCCTTCCTCTTCTTTCTTCTTAGTACAATCACGTCACGTTACCTCTGGTCACGTCGTGATCTGCTCCTCTCTCTCGTGATCTCTCATTCTATTTACTTCTTCTCTTCATTTCTTTGCCTAAAAACACAAATAACAACATAAACACTCAACTGATACAAATAAACATAGTCTAACATATCACAACAAATTTTACAAATAATTACATGATTAATTACATAAACTCACACAAAATAAATACTAAATTATACTTCAATTTATCTCCTATCATTAAGCTTTTCATTTTTTTGCCTTAATTTGCTGCTTCCGCTTCAGTATGTATGCATGTATGTATGTATGTATGTGGTTTTGTGTGCGTGGTGCCTCGATATCCTCCTAAAGGGTATTAGGGTGTTACAATATTACTCGCTCCTAGCTTGAGAAGTATATAGCTCTTCCAAATGCAACATGATAGTCCTTGCATCCATCTTGTTATGTTGCTTTTGAAGCCTTGATGACATAGCACCAAGCATGGCACATGCTGCTACTTTACTATCCTCCATGAATTTATGATAGATGCCTTTGATCTCATCAAAAACATCTTCAGATGGAAGCGGTGGTGGATCTTAATCTAAAACATAATGTATTTTCTCGACTCTAAGAATTGTTCTTACTTGCCAAAGCAGTTAATGTAGTTGCTACCAACTAGTTTTCTATACAGTATAGAGCATAGGTTTATATGTGAAGTGCTCATGATGTTAAACCTATATGTTAAGAAAAAAAATGGATTTGAGTATGTTCATGTATATGAATGCATTAGTTAGGTCTTTAATTAATCCATTTTACTCCCTTCTATTTTATTGTGAACTAATAGCCCTCACTATATGATCTGAGAAAACCCAATGATCAATATCCAATCCTTGGTATAAAACTTGACTTTGACTTTAGTCAACAAATTAAATTATATTCCCTTGAAAGGCAAGTATCTCTATACTAATTGCATCTCTATATAACTATTGGATCATTAGGTTATCAATTTTTGATATATCCATATTATATATGCATTCCCAATCTTGCCTCTAAAGCCATTAGCCTTGACTTTGGTCAACAAGCTAATAGGCTAATTAAGATGACCCATTAAGTGAATTTGAACATATTTGATATAATGTGGGCTTGACTTTGGTCAGCAACCCATACTATAAAGAACTTTGGTTCTTCTTCAATTAATGGAAGGCTAATATACCTTAGTATTTGATTGAGGGGTTTGCTTAATTAGGTCTCATCATTCATAATTGGCATACATTGGTATGCATTCTATATCTATCAAATAAATATAAAGCATAATGAATATGGTACAGTTATGGACTTTTCTACATTGACCTCCCAAAGCTAAAAGGGAGATCAAAAGGTTAAACCTAGGTAGAATGCATGATTTACATAAAAGAAAGTGATACAACTATCTTTTTCTTAGATTTCCACTCAGCCCAACATTTCTCCTTACTTTTTATTTTCTTTTTCCTATTCTAATTTATGTAATATATTGACTATTGCAAATAGCAAAATACAAATAAAAAAGAAATTGGCTATGACATGAAAGTCCTCAAGGGCTAACTCAATGATATTAAGCTTTAGTTTATAACTATCCATCATTCTAATCATACACCCTTATATGCAATTCTAATGCATAAAATAAAAGCCTTTTTTGGTAAATCTTACTTGTTTCAACTATTGAAACATCCTATAAATTATTACCCTAATGTTATTAAATTAGGAAACTATTTCCATTTTGGAAAACTATCTTGCATGAATTGTGTTCTTGCATAGTTTTGTCTTAATCATCAATTCCATTAATTCTTATATTGATTATTTAATTAATTAATCATGTTAAAATAATTAAAAATTAATTTGGGTCTAATTTAATTCGGTTTTCACACACAAACTAGTTTTCTGTGATGACTAGGCCATTTGGGCCTTGGAATGGGCCATGTGTGTATTGAGCCCACTCTAGCACCTAAAATCAATTAATAAACTTAATTAAGGTCTTATAATTTAATTTGAATTAGCTCTTTGGGCCCACCAATTCATATGCTAATTTAAATCAAGTCTCACTTACTCAATTCAACCTATTAATCAATTTTAGCTTGTTAATTAATTCAGTTAATTATGGCTCATATAATTCACTTGAAATAATTAACAAATAATTAAATGCATCTTACGTATCAAATTTTAAAGATTATGAAAGAACACATTAAGAACACTAGTCTACTAAACTATTCAGCTAGATTAGATTTTCATGCAAATTAGCCCGAATTTAATGCTTTTTGATCTTAAGGCTTAATATCTAATATTAAAAATAATAAATTATCATTAAAATAATTTTTACATGGATCAAATCAAGCTTGAATCAAGAATAACCCTTGGAAAAATTCTTCTGCATAGAGAATTTTTAATTACATGTTTCTAGAAATCAATATTTCTAAATACATGAATCATGAATCCTAAAATAAAAATTTTAAAAATTTATTAATGGGTAATAACATACATAGCCAAAATTTTAGAGATTACCGTAGATAAAAATCAACACTTAAATTCATAACAAAACCATAGCTCTAATACCATGTTAGGATTTAAAGGGGTTCATACATCACTTACAAGGTAGAAAAAAAAAATTTAAATTCATAAAACTTATGATCCTGCTATGAAATTATAGTTCCTAACTAAAGGTATTTCAAAAATCACTTTCAGGATTGTTAAACAGTTGATTTTTGTCGCGCCAGATTATCGTAAACTATAGTGTACAAAAAAGAACCCCTCCAATGTTAAGTCCACACCAGAGAAAGGCAAAATAACCAAGAAAATTTCAAAGAATAGCAGCCAAAAATCCACAGTTACTAGAAGTTGATTTCAGCCAAAGAAAAAGAAAAGAGGTAGAGAAAAACTTCTCCTTAATCCCACCAAACTTAGTGTGACGCGCGCCGAACCCCGTGGCCTCCCGAAGGCCCGCTTTAGGGTGATCGGGATGGGATTCATTAAAACTTGTAAGGTATTTATAAGTGCGTCTATTTTGGGCAACAATGAGGTTTCTTGGAGTCGCCACCCAATAGAACATTGGGAAGGTTCGTCTAGTCTCAGCGAGTGTAAGACGGCGCATACATATCCATCTTGAGCAAGCCAGAGAGATTTTGAAGGTCTCAGCCTCTACCCCTTGGAGCCTAGGATTTGTAAATTGAAGTCTTTTGGTGAGACTCAAGAGGTGTCTTGGAAGTCCTAGACCTCTCGCCTCATTGAGCCCCAAAGACCAGAGTGAGTTCGGGACTTCTCATTTATTTGTACCTTGATCAATATTATGATTAAGTTTTGAATTCATTGTTTCACCAACTTTCCACACGATGCATTTAATTAAGGCGCAATCATTCACGGCAAAAGCAATAAGTAAAGCATTATTAAAATAAATATTCTCAAAATAAATTACAATAAAACTAGGGGCGGAATACAACCCCCATTGTAAATAAAATACAAATCATGCATAAATCGGGGTATTCATTAATGATGAGGACATTGGTCCTCGCATGCATATTTATTATAAAACACTTTTGATGTGATGATTTTATTTTGGATAGAGAAAATTGAGACATTTGTCCCATTTTTATTTTGGAAAAATTCCAAATTAATTAATAAAAATGCTTTGTGATTTTTTCTCTAGCGCCTAAAATAAACAAATTTATAGGAAAATTACATAGCAAAATAAATGGAAAAGCAAAATGAATAAAATATCACAAATAAAGCAAATAAATACTTGATCCCAAACGAGCTTTTTGAATATTCCCGTGTGCTCACAAAAATGCCCAAGAATGAAAATGAGATGTGAAATAAAAATAAAACACAAATAGAATAATATTAGTAATTGAATCAATTAAAATCAATTAAATATAAAAATAAATGCTAAAATAAAATAAAATGAGATAAAACGAAATGATATCAAAATAATAAATGAATTAACATGTTTTTACAATTTAAAATAAATGAGAAAAATGTGTTATAAACAACAAATGGATTAAAATATGTAATTGGAATAAAATACAACATGTTAATTAAGGCGTAAAAATATGAACATGATAATAGTAAAAATAAATAAGTGAACAAAAAATTAAATATATGATAATGACAATGGAAAAGAATAAAAAATGATTAAATAAATGACATGATTAATTAAATATTTTCACAAATGATATAAACCATTTATATGGAAAAAAGATCAATCAAAATGAATTAATTTAATTACATGTTAAAAATAATGATGAATTAAAGTGAAATAAATTAATTACATGTTAGGAATTAAAAGAAATCAATACTCACATGAATAAAATAAATGAATGAGAATAATAATAAAAATATACATGTTAATAAATTAAATATAAACAAAATAAATAAATAAATAACTGAAAATAATAAAAATGAACATGAATAAATAAAATATGAACAAAAAGAATAAGAACAACAAGCCCAAAATGTTTACCCTCGGAGTTTCGGATTCGATGAAGGTAAAAGGATTATTAATTTCCTTATTCTAATGCTCCAAGAAGACCGAGAATGCCTTAAAAAGGTCTTAAAGATAATGCTCCAAAAAGACTGAAAATGCCTTAAAAATAGGTCTTAAAGATAATGCTCCAAAGAGACTGAGAATGCCTTAAAAAGGTCTTAAAGATAATGCTCCAAAGAGACTGAGAATGCCTCAAAAAGGTCTTAAAGATAATCCTCCAAAGAGACTGAGAATGCCTTAAAAAATGTCTTAAATATAATGCTCCAAAGAGACTTTGATGCTCACTGGGAGACTTTGATGTCGAGCCTCCAGAGAGAAAATTATTATTTGAGGTTTTGGTTGCATGCCCTCAGGCGGATAGGTTTTCATGTATTTGGTGATTCTTCTGTTTTTGTTTTTGTTTTGGGATTTTCTTTCCTGGAATTTTTACACTTTGGATGCATTCGAATTTTTACAGTATGTTGGATTTTCAAGGCCTTGAAAATATCTTCTTCTTTTTGTTTTGTTGTTTTGCTTTGAGAATTTGTACATTTGAATTTGGATTTTGTACACTTATTGTGTGATGTATGTAAGCGTGCCTCTTATGACAGAGAAAACTTACCTGTTCGCTCCTGGCATGGTGTGAATGGAAAGGCTTATTCTTTTCCCTCTTGGGAGCGGGTCCTTGAGATTCTTCTCTTGTGAGGACTTCATCTTGATCTGATTGTTTGGCGTGGATGAGCGCCGATGCAGAGCTAAAACTGTACCTCGGCTCACTTTCGCATCTGATTTCCTTTGGCATGGTGTGCCCGGATAGTCTTGTTCTCTTGGGCGTTTCACCTCTATACATATTTACTTGATTTTAGGCCGGATACAGTGGCCGATCATGTCGAGCTGAATCCGTCCTTTGGATCATCCTTGCTCATGAGGTCTATTCAATCCCTTCCCTCTAAGTTATGTACACAACAACATATACAAAAGATTGTGTGTGCGTATGGAATCACGGGTATGAAATATACACATAAAGCTATATACACGAGACATAAGCAAAAGATTAGTGTGTAAGAATTGTGTGTACAACCATTAGTGTAATGGACTAAATGAACGTGATTGCAGGGCAATATGCAAAAGATTTATGCATGTGAGATGCAAAAATGGATAGACCACATCCCAGGTGGTTAAGGGATTCATTGAGGGTATTGCTCAGCTGCTCACATTGTCTGATGCCCCCAAGGATCTAGAAAAAGCGTTGTCTTGGCTTTATGGACCCTGACCCATAATCTTTTCAAGGAGAACTGACTTGTGCGCATCTTTGCCCCCGAGTCAATAAGCATTTTGCCCCCAGCACTCTGAATCAAGTTCTGCATTATATGGCACCTGTCTAAAGGGAAGTCATTTTGAGTAATGCTGCCTTATTGCTCCAGGCTTCAAAAGTCATTGTTTTAAAGGTAGTGCATCCCTTGTGGATTTATACACTAGCTTTTCTTAGCGGAAAATGCGTCCCTTTAGGGATTTTCACATAACCCTGTGCCTAATTTTTGCCTGGAGTGGACCCAACCCAATCCAGCGGCTTTTTTTCTTTTTTTTTTGAAGGATAGACTGCCTGTTCCCAGGTTTTCTCCCTGCCCTTTGGCCTAACTTTTGCTTAGAGAGCCAGTCATGGTTTTCATCTCTAACGGCCTTCATCTTTCTTTTTTTTGTCATTTAAGGAATAGGAGGAGGATTTGTCACATGAAAAATCATTATTGTTGCTTTGATAATTGCTCCAGCGTATGTCCTTATGCCTGTAGCAGGTTTCTCTTAACCGTCTAATTGCATGTTTATGCCTAGCTTATGCATGCATTTCTATCTATAGGCACCATATAGCAATAAGAATGACCATGACTAGACATGTGATACAAAAGCACTAGTTTTACTTAGTTTCAATGAGTAACAACTTAGGTGCACCCGATCTCCTGTTATCAATCAGCCTTCTCAGATTTTCTTGATTGAACATTTTCTCTCAAGCTTCTAATTTTTGCCCAGGATGCCTTTTTTTCGATTTTTACCCTGACGAGGCACCCAATTTTAGCAAGGCCGCCTTTTTTCGATTTTCGACCCGCGGAGCTTTTATTCTCTTCTTTTGATTTTTAGCCCTTAACCCTGGATCCTCTTGAGTCTATCAACATTGATTGGTTATGTCCGTTACTGCTCTCTTGGATAACAATCTCTGGAAGACAAAGGGACCTTCTCACACTGGCCCAAATTTACCTCGTATGTCTGGAACACCTGGTCTCATTTGTTTGACAATTGAATCTCCCTCCTTCATCGGATGCTTTCTGACCGTCTTTCCAAATGATAAAGCAGAATATTTTCTGATGGATCTGACTGTGGCAATAATCTCATGACCTGTACTTGTCTGACTTGTTTAATTACTGCTGCCGCTATTGTGCTCTGTCGGCTTCCAAAATTTAGCCATGACTGTCCTTAAAGATTTGAGCTTTACATCTATCGGCCATACTGCTTCTGCCCCCTGTGTCAAGGAATAATAGATGACTCTTGTAGAGGTTCCAATGGTGGCTCTCTAGGCTCGAAGTGCAAAAGGGTCATTTCTCTGCCCAATCCTTTTTCATGATCTTTTCTGCCAGCATTAAACCATTCATATAGGTCGTGCAAATTTTGGCTTGGATTTCTTTTGTCTCTTAGCTCCTTCGTCATTCATCAACTTGTTGCTTGTATAGTATACCCTTCATGCAGATAAAACAGGTAGATGGTTTGCAGATCAGCGTTTTGGTCCTTTTCCTTTTGGCAACCATGAAGAATGGTAGGATACAGACATGTACAAATCAACAGGATTTGGGCAAAACTTACCCCCAAGATGTTTTCCTTCTATCTTTTTTATTTCCTTCTTCTTCTTTTTTTTTTCTTTTTCTTTTTTTTCTTTTTCTTTTTTTTTTTTTGTTTGTTTTTTTTTTTTGTTTGTGCTTGTTGTTCTTTTCCTTTTTATCTTCTTTTTCCTTGTTCTTTTTCCGAGGATAAGCTTTGTCCTAATCCTGATAGTTTACACATATACGTACCCCTTCTCTTCTTGACTTGGGATAGCATTGACCAAATAAGTCCAGTTTTGAACTCCGACCAAAAAATTTTAGTTTCATCTCTGCTTGTGGATTCTCCCTTTTGACCTTTTCTGCCCCGTCCGGCCTGGTCTTCTGAGCTTCTACTTGACTGGTCCATGATCGGGATATGTTGGAATGGTGTGTTTGATGCCTTTACGATTATCTCCTGGCATGTCTTCATAGGTCCAGGCAAAGACTTCTTCAAACTTTTTTGTTATAATTCTCTCAAATTTTATCTCGCTTCAGGAGTTAAATTGGGTGCAACCAAGATTACTATTTATTAAAACTAGATGAAATTGTGTTTTAAACCATTGCCTTAATCATGATTATTATTTATGCTTGATGCAATAAAATATAAAAATGCATATATAAGCAAAGCCCATATTATTAAAGCAGAAAAGATAAACAAGTGCATAGTTCAGGAATACACTTTAGAAAATGAAAAGTATTATAACAACTTTAATCCTTTCTTTCTTCATCCAGGCCAAGGACCAATTCTTGAATGCGATTTCTCAGAGGGCGACAATAGTCTGTCCGATGCCCTGTGTACTGGTGATACGCACAATACCAGTCTGTTATGTGCCTCGATTTTCCTTGACTTGCAGGCCTAGCTGGCAAGGTTGCAACTTCCCTTCCTTGATGAGACGAGTGAAGTGCCAAGATAGAGGCTTGCCCGAGATGGTGAGGTGTTTAGGAGTCATTCCGGTGGTTGAGACCTTTGCTGCCTTGGTATTTCCCCCATTGCCACTGCTGTTCCCTAAGGCCAGATTTACAGATTTAGCCATTTTATCCATATGCTCAGCCTCAGCTTCAATGGCTATATCTTTTAAGGACTCCTAGTCCTTCAGCCCCTTCATCTTTAGCCCATATTTCAAGTATGGGCTGGCATTCCTAATAAATAGCCTGATCTGGTCTGGAGTGTCCGGTCTCTTCTTCATCTCCATTACCCGATTCCTCCATCGGGTCAAGTACTCATGGAATGACTCATTCGGCTTTTGTTGTAGTAACTCTAGATCTTTCAAGGTGACCTCCATCCTTGTACTACAGTCATATTGCTAGAGGAATTCCTCCGTCAGCAGATCCTAGTCTTCTTTTGTTCTCCTATCCAATCCGTGATACCAGCCCACCGTAGGACCTGTCAAAATTAAATAGAATTATTCTACCTTCTGCCTCCTTGTTAGTGTGGTACCTTTCATTATCAAAGAGTACTGCTTGATGTGTGCGGTGGGGTCCGATATGCCATCAAATTTCGGGACATCAGGCATCTTAAAGTTCAAGGGGATTAGATCTTCTCCATCCAGCTCTTTGTCTTCGGGGTTCATTCCTCGACCCCTTGTCAACATCTTAGCCATTGCCTCGAACTTTTCTTCCAGATGGTATCTTCTGTCTGGGGTGCTTTCCTTCTAACTGACAGGGGTTCTCCATATTCATCCCCTTCTAGGTCCTCTTCCATTCTATGGGCTACTCCTCTCTTTTGCCCTCCTGGTGTGGCAGCCCCTAGGTCCACTGGTGGTGGACGTACATCCTCCGGCTGATCCGCTCTGGCCTCCTCCTGTTCATTTTGTCTCATGGGAGGAGGTGCCAGGTTCTGTGGTGCAGCTGGTTGAGCCATTGCGACCATCATGGCCATCATCCGATTCTCAAATTCTTCTAACCTTTGACCCACTTCTTCAGCTATCAAGGCCCTAGTAGCATCTGCCTCCCTCGATGAATCAGCCATTTCTGGAGATTCTCTGAATGCCTATTGATTGCACTTGACTTGATTGTGGTTGCTTAATCAAAACCCTCTGATAATGCGACTGTCAGAAACCCTAACCAGCTAGGAAAGTTGTCTTTGATGGCTGAAAAGTTTAAAGAGTTAGAGCGATGCATGAATAATACACAATGCATGGCCGTGCTGTGTAACAAAAATGATACACAATAGCTAAAAGAGATTACAATGATACATGTGAGACATGTGAAAAATTATACACAAGACAATATGTACATGTAATAATTTTATGCAAAGAAAAGGATGTATACATATAGAAGAAATACAAAAATTTATTTGTGCATGACTGACATGAATATGCAATGCATCATCCACAACCACATGCAAGCAAATAGATCCTTCCAACCTTATTGCCTCTACACACGAGGTCGTGCGGTCTCTGTCCTAGGTGGGCTTGATCCATGGGTTAACAGGGAACCCGATGGACGCGCATGGTGCACAGTGAAAAATCGACAGCATAACCTCTCTTAGCTAATGTGCATACGCATGGGTTTTGACCATCATGTATTTAGGCAGCCCGAATAAGTTGACATGGGCCTATCGGGGCATGAAAGCCTTTGATTAGGTGACCAATCAGATTATTTGGGTTTGTCCAATACAAAATGATCCATATAGCAAGCAAGGTATTACGGTTCATACCACCTAGGGGAAGTATCTATTGCCATTACATGAGCTTTAGTCAAAGGTGGTGTTTCTTTAGGGCTACCCAAGCATGGTCCCTGCCAACGGGTCTAGCTCATCACGAGCGTAAAGATCGATTGGTCACCATTTAATATACCATGATGATACGAGGCTTGGGCTGGTGATTATCCTTAACACTTTCCTACATTGAGTGAACGTAGGGTCGTGCTTCGGGAACGCACCGGGGCTAAAAGAGGGACCAAACTAGCATAGATCTAAGACTCTAATGTGATGCAATGCAGTTTTGAAAGAAGGTGAAATTTTTAAACTAAAACTCAATTATAATTTTTAATCAAGGTACTTTCGAATCGAAGTCTCGAGTATGTCCCCAGTGGAGTCGCCACTGTGACGCGCGCCGAATCCCGTGGCCTCCCGAAGGCCCGCTTTAGGGCGATCGGGATGGGATTCATTAAAGCTTGTAAGGTATTTACAAGTGCGTCTATTTTAGGCAACAATGAGGTTTCTTGGAGTCGCCACCCAATAGAACATTGGGAAGGGTCGTCTAGCCTCATCGAGCCTAAGGCGGCGCATACATATCTATCTTGAGCAAGCCAGAGAGATTTTGGAGGTCTCAGCCTCTACCCCCTGGAGCCTAAGATTTGTAAATTGAATCTTTTGATGAGACTCAAGAGGTGTCTTGGAAGTCCTAGACCTCTCGCCTCATTGAGCCCCAAAGACCAGAGTGAGTTCGGGACTTCTCATTTATTTGTACCTTGATCAATATTATGATTAAGTTTTGAATTCATTATTTCACCAACTTTTCACACGATGCATTTAATTAAGGCGTAATCATTCACGGCAAAAGCAATAAGTAAAGCATTATTAAAATAAACATTCTCAAAATAAATTACAATAAAACTAGGGGCGGAATACAACCCCCATTGTAAATAAAATACAAATCATGCATAAATCGGGATATTCATTAATGATGAGGACATTGGTTCTCGCATGCATATTTATTATAAAACACTTTTGATGTGATGATTTTATTTTGGATAGAGAAAATTGAGACATTGGTCCCATTTTTATTTTGAAAAAATTCCAAATTAATTAATAAAAATGCTTTGTGATTTTTTCTCTAGCGCCTAAAATAAACAAATTTATAGGAAAATTACATAGCAAAATAAATGGAAAAGCAAAATGAATAAAATATCACAACTAAAGCAAATAAATACTTGATCCTAAATGAGCCTTTTGAATCTTCTCGTGTTCTCGCAAAAATGCCCCAAAAATGAAAATGAGATGTGAAATAAAAATAAAACACAAATAGAATAATGTTAGTAATTGAATCAATTAAAATCAATTAAATATAAAAATAAATGCTAAAATAAAATAAAATGAGATAAAACGAAATGATATCAAAATAATAAATGAATTAACATGTTTACAATTTAAAATAAATGAGAAAAATGTGTTATGAACAACAAATGGATTAAAAGATGTAATTGGAATAAAATACAACATGTTAATTAAGGCGTAAAAATATGAACATGATAATAGTGAAAATAAATAAGTGAACAAAATATTAAATATATGATAATGATAATGGAAAAGAATAAAAAATGATTAAATAAATGACATGATTAATTAAATATGTTCACAAATGATATAAACCATTTACATGGTAAAAAGATCAATCAAAATGAATTAATTTAATTACATGTTAAAAATAATGATGAATTAAAGTGAAATAAATTAATTACATGTTAGGAATTAAAAGAAATCAATACTCACATGAATAAAATAAATGAATGAGAATAATAATAAAAATATACATGTTAATAAATTAAATATAAACAAAATAAATAAATAAATAAATAACTGAAAATAATAAAAATGAGCATGAATAAATTAAATATGAACAAAAAGAATAAGAACAACAAGCCCAGAATGTTTACCTTCAGAGTTTCGGATTCGATGAAGGTAAAAGAATTATTAATTTTCTTATTCTTAATTTGCAAGATCAGAATTGAATAATAAAAATGTTGGAATTTTATTCCAAGAAAAAATAGGCTTAAAAAATGAAGAAAGAAAGTCAACAATTTTTTAGAAACAAAGAATTAATTTCTTTGCCAAAAGAATATTTTTATTGATTAAAAGAATGAAAATAATGTCAGGAACAAACAATTATCTTGTTTGTTCCAAAGAAAAAAAAAATCATTTATGAGAAAGAATTGTTTTTTAGAAAATCAAATGAAATAATCGATTTTAAAAACAAACAATTATTTGTTTTGCCCCAAAATCCATTGTTCATAAAAAAAAATTCAAAATAATAAAAAAAAACCTTGAAAAAGTTTAATTGAAAACAAATAACAAATTAAAAAATGAATTTTAAGAGCAAACAATTATTATGTTTGCCTCAAAATTCAATTGCATCAATAAATCTTCTTCTAAAAAATGTTTAGAAGAAATTCTATTGGAAAAAAGAACTAAAAAGATGAACTCAATTTTTTTGTTGGGGGAAAATCTGGAATTTTTCTTAGAGAAATTAAGAAGAAGAAAAGAAAAAGATGAAGAGAAAAAACCCTAGAAAAATCCCCCTTTTAAGTTTTATCTCATTCTTTTATATGAAGAAAATAGGAAAAATAAAATAATTAAAGGGATAAAATTTAATTAAATCAGATATTACCTATTTTAATTTTTAAAAATGGAAAAAATCTCTTAAAACCTTGAAAAAATGGATAAAAAACTGATTTTTAGGTCCAAAAATCGGAAAAAGGGGTATCAGACCCTTTAGCGACGCCCAGGAGTAGGGACGCCTGTCGCTATATAGGGACGGGCGTCGGAGCGGCAGCGCTGCGCGCGCTTTTTAGAGACACGCAGCATTGGCGACGCTGCGCGCGCAGGGCGCTGGGCGCCTGCGAGCTACCGCAGGCGCGCCGCCGCGCTCGACACTCGCGATCCGAATTTTTTTTTTTTAAATTTTAAATTGACTAAATGACTAAAAATACTATGATTTTAAGCCCCCATTTTTCAAAACTAATTTTTAAAATATTTTTTTATTATTTTTCAATTTTTCACTGCAAAATGCAATTTTTATAAGAAAATCATCACTTTTAACTTTTTTATCTGTAGAAAGGCATCTTATCATCATTGGGTAACTCTGATCTAGACTATCTCAGGACCCGGTGTCTACACTTAGGCTTTTATACCCTAGGTTAAAATCACAAGTCTAATAGGTTTAGGACTCTATGGAGAATTGGTTCAGATAGGCTTATTAATCATTTAAATAATTTGAACTCTTATTAAATCCAGTCTAGACCCTTTTTGAAAAAGTCATGCGTAGAAGCCTCTCCATTGGGCTTTTCTTTGTAGATTGGATGTAAATACCCAAATCAATTTCAAATACACTCAAATTAAATGGATGATATCTATAACTATTATAAAACATATTTAATTTAATTTGGGCTAAAAACCAAGCCTCCAAGGTCTTCTATATGTGTTTTGTGCAGAAGATACTTCCAGAAGGCTTCTGCATATATCACTTCCAATTAACCCACTTTTAATTCTCCAAATGATCCAAAATTATTATATCAATCCTATAACAATTATAATAAAAATTTATTCTAGAAAAAATGAACTATTGTGGCCCATTTCTCCAAACCATGCGTAGACTCCTCTAGGAGGTTTTTTGCGCATGTATAATTAATTAAACTCTTTTAATTAATTATTTTCTCTTTTTTCTTAGTCCATAATATTATCAAATATTATTAATAATGTCATTTTATCAAAATGCCTCTTCCTTATAGGTGTGCGGCCTATTAGATTTTCTGATCCACTTGATAGTACATGCCAAACAACAATTAAAAAATTGCATGATTTAAATTCTTTAAATCATTATATTAATTCTTTAATTAATATTTACCCATATGTGCATGTAAAAATCATAAAAGGCTTCTAACCAAACATCATGAATATCCAAGTGATAGAAAAGTCAAATGGTTTGACTATACCATTCCATAGAACAGTTACCATGCAATTGCTCATTTCACCTTACTTTATCTCATTTAGGTTTTGAGTACAGATTAATGTCAACTCATATAAATCTAAATATAGTTGTTATAATAATATAATCTTTGTTCCTAAAATGCTTTGTGTGGATCATCCACCTTGGCCTTCCACTATGGCCAAAGAGTCTCTGAACAAGAATATTATAGAACATGTGAGATCATTTTTTTAATAAATTTGGGATGGTGAATCCTCTATTCGTCACTCAACTATCTTCAAGTAGGTCGTGATATACCCAATCTCCCAACTATGTTCACCCCTCGATGGTGGTAAGCAGTTATAGAGTCAAACTATACCACTCACTACTTAAAATAACTTTGATGATCATAAGTCTGATGATACTTGTACCACTGCTATTAAGAAATTCCTTAATGACATAGATTTAATATCCATATGAGGATTCTCTTGGCAGGTCTCTAATATACTTGTTCTTTAACAAGCATCCACATATTAATTTTGATCATCTCCATAATCACAGCTATAAGAACCACTGATTGAACTTTTCAAGAATCATAGCATGTATTAATCTATCCGTATTAACAATATCATGACTTGTTAATACTATGGCTAGGAATGTTAAGGTATTAACACATTTGCATGAAATAGGCATCTCATATCATAAACTCTTTTATGATTACCGTTGCATTGTGTTTCTAATACCAATGACTTCATTTATTAATTTAAGATATAATCAAACAAGATGTAATCAAAAAATAAAATTAATAAATGAATTGTGCCTACTCATCAATAATAATGAGTTTGCATACTACAAGAAAATCACATATTAGCAACGGAATTCCATCACTAATCCAAAATAGCGACGGAACATGCCGTCGCTCTTTTGGCCATTGTTAAATTTAGCAACGGAAATATTCAAAAGTAAAGGGCAGTGATGTACGAAAAATAATATGTTTCAATTGTTATTGACTCATGTACTTTTTATATTTATTTTGTAATAGCTATTTCTTTACTTGAATGATTTCACTTCTATTTGTTTGATTTTATATATATATATATATATATATTTGTGTTATCATATATTTATTTAGATTGTTATGCACAATGATATTTTTTATATTTTTTTTAGATATAGATGATAACAATTATAATGATGATGTTGATAGTGATGAACAAAAATTCTTATCAATTGTCACATGTGCAATTACAGCAATAGGGGAGTATTATGCATCATTTATATATAGGGAACCTTGTATGGTGTCTTATCAAAAGGGGAATGAAATGGTTATTAGAAATAATGCAAAGTCATGAAAAACGTAGTATTAATATGTTTAGAATGAGAAAAGATTTAGTATTCCAATTAATATCTGATTTACAATTCAATTATGAATTAAAACATAGTAAAAATATGTCAGTAATTTAGAAAGTATGTATTTGCATGTACATACTTGCTTAAGGAGCATCTAATAGGCATACTCAAGAGCATTTTCAGCATTTAGGTAAAATTATTAGTAAAGTTTTTGGAAAAATATTAGCTGTTTTATGTCTTTTAGCAGAAGACTTGATAAAGCCTAATGACGCTAAATTTCGTGAAATTCCACCGAAAATTCTACATCACGGTAGATATATGCCTTATTTTAAGATAATATTTCTAAATATTATATTTTTATTTCATAAAATTTCAAAAATGTTATGTATTTAGTTATATATATCTCTCTATATTTTAGGATTGCACAGGAGCTATTGATGGTACACATGTACCGGCACATATAAGTTCAGAAAATCAAATACCATTTATAGGAAGGAAAGGAATACAAACACAGAATATCATAGCTGCATGCAATTTTGATATGCAATTTACATTTGTATTAGCTGCATGGTAAGGAACGGCAGATAATACACGCGTATTATTTCATGTAATCAACAAAAAAAGAATTAAAATTTCCAAAGCCAACTCATGGTAATATTCAATTTAATTTATTTTATGTCAACTCATAACAATTTTTTTTTTATTGTTCTATATAGCTAATACCTTTTTTCTAAATATAGGCAAATATTATTTGGTAGATGCGGGGTATCCACAAATCAATGGATATCTTTGACTTTACAAATGGATAAAATATCATATTCATGAATTTCAATATGGTAAACATGCAAAGAGATATGAAGAAGTCTTTAATAGTGCTCATTTATCTCTTAAAAATTGCATTGAATGAACATTCGGAGTTTGAAAACAAAATTGAAAAATTTTACGTGACATGCTTTCATTTCCATTTAAAATTCAAACAAATATTGTGATTGCAATAATAGCATTGCACAACTATATTCGAATATATTCTTCAAGTGATCCAGCTTTTATGAGATTTGATAAAAACCCTAATTTTGTGCCATTTGAACATTTTGAAAATGTTGAGCATACTTCACATTCTAAAAATTATATAAGTAGTAAAACAATACAAATGGATTCTATTCGTAATCAATTTGCCTTTAGTTTAGTAAAAAAAAGAATTTAGTTTAATTATTTAAAATTATAAGAAATAATATATATGATGAATTATAAAGATTTTATATAGGTAATTGAATCTAGTTATCAAAATAGTTTTTGAGCCGGTTATCAATTAAAAGAAGTTGTATTTATTTATATTTATTTATTAAATTAATTATTAAAATTATATATTTTTATATATAATTAAATAAAAATAAATAAATAAAGATTTTATATAATATTATTTTTATTTAATTATATATAAAAATATATAATTTTAATAATTAATTGAATAAATAAATATAAATAAATACAACTTCTTTTAATTGATAACCGGCTCAAAAACTATTTTGATAACTAGATTCAATTACCAAAGAATCTGAAACGTATGTTGTCATGTTGGCTATGACACAGCGCATGTTAACTTCTGAAAGTGCATAAAACCCGAACACAGTCTGGTTTTCCAGAAAGGAAAATCTCTGGATGGCGGGGGAAGGCGGAGTTAGAGTGATAACCCTAGGAGGCAAGGGTTCTTCTCTCTCTTCCTCTTCAGTATACGCCGTTGCCACCGGCCAAGCACACTTGCGTAACGACTCATCTGCTATTGATAGACTAATTTCCAATCAAAACCCTCTCAACGCATCTCAAATTGTCTTCCCTAAAGCCTTCACCCCTCTGGAAATTCGCGCCTCTCTCACTGTTCTCCTCAACAAGCTCCTTCTCTTCTCCAATTCCACAAACATCCGTGCATTTCTTCCCACTCTTATTTCCGATGCCCTAAATTCAAAGTCTGAGACGTTCAGTTTGGACTCCGTTGATCTTACTGAAGAGGAACGCCTCGTGATTGACAAATCATCTGCTCATGCGTATGGCATTTGTTCCATTTTGGACCACGAATCCACGGCTTTGGCTTCAGTTGTGGATGCAGTGGCTGCTCTCTCTTGTGAGGCGGCCAAAGGTAATGTGGCGGCGTTTAGCTCCATGGACACTGGGGATGGGTTTGTCGACAAAGAGGGGATTGGGGTTGCTGGTGATATGAAAATCTTGCTTAATGGGTCTAAGCTGGTGGGTAAAGTAGAGAGTGAAGCATTTTCTAGGATTCCCAAAATCAATGGGAGATTGAGAGAAATGGCGAAATCAGTCCATTCAATGACACGCGTTGCACTGAATTCCCGTGAGGAAGTCCATGAAGGTGATGCTGTGCCGGTGGTTCTAGCATTGGCTGCAGCAATTTCGAAATTGGGTAAGAGTAGTTTGTGTCGAATGAAAATGAATTTAGATGCTGTGGGAATTGAAAGTTTGAGAACCAGTTTGTTGGGCGTGCTTGAGAATAAATGCCCCAATGAAGATGCACTAAGGAATGCTTATAAGCTGGTTTTGGATTCTAATTACGATGAGGATAGTGGGAAATTTGTGCATGAAGTGAATTCTTTATTGGGGATTGTGTGGAGCATCGTTGCCTGGGAGGGAATAACAGCATTTGTTGTACTTGAAGGTGGGGAATTGATGAGTGCAAAGGGTGTTGAAGGAAATGAAGTTAATGAAATGGATGGGAAGATGGTGAAGAAGGGTGAGAAGAAGAAGAAAAAGGCAATCTTGGGCAAAGGGACCAATGTGGTCGTACAGTTAATTAAGGATAGGTTGCAGAATAAGAGAGGAAATTCGAGTGATTGTTTGCAGGTGTTAGAACAGTGGGTTGGGGATCTTTTGTTGTTTTTTGATCCAAAACGACCAGGCTTTGATGAATTGTTACAGAAGGTGAAAGAGATTGTTGAAAGCAATGAAAGCAGAAGACTTCCGAAACTTCCAAAGGTAATGAATTTCTAGTTGCAGTTTTTTATTTGTTTGATTCTGCTGTTGGTTCTCATGTATCTCTTGTTTGATTATTATTTTGAGAACTAAAAGTTTAATCTTTTGAATTGAAGTTAAACCTTTTAAGATAAGTGAATTATGCATTTCATGAAAATGAGATTGTATGCATCTATTGATCAATAAAGTTTATTTGTTAATTGGAATGAGAAAAGTGAAACAAATTGTAACTCCTGGACCATTTATTTATTTATCTCTTGTGAAATGTCGATAGATGCTAAATAGGTTGATCAGGTATTCATTTCCAATATATGGAGCAATGATAAAAAAGAATAGTTGAAAGTTAATAACATATAGGCACGGTTAAGTGTTTGCCTTGTTTTTTTATAGGTTATCTTTTGATCCCTAGAGTTTAAAAGGTTGCAAAGAACCTTTTTTGCTTTTATAATCCAAGTCAATGCTACTTACAATAATAATTATGGAAAATACTGTTGTAGAAACTATTGATATCATTCACCTAGGTTGACTTTTCTATCTAGTTTTTGAAGGTTTGTATGCACTGGTAATTTGAAAGATTTTTTCGTTGTTACTTAACCATGTCATGTTTCATGTTGGACTTGAACTTGTTCTGGAATTCTATTTTTTGAATATAATATTCACTATCAGGGTACTCGTGATTTTGCCAAAGAACAAATGGCAATAAGGGAGAGAGCATTTTCAATAATAACTGAAGTTTTCAAGAGGCATGGTGCAACAGCCCTAGATACTCCTGCATTTGAATTGAGAGAGACTCTTATGGGGAAATATGGAGAGGATTCAAAGTTGATTTATGACCTTGCTGATCAGGTATGTAAATTGTTGTTCTGATTAGCTCATGTATAGATAATAGTGTTACTGCTATTAGTTAATATCAAAACTGTCATCAACTTGTCATTTTTGTTCCTTAATTTAGTGTGTGTCTTAGTTTATTTTATTTTTCCCTATGGAAACAAGAAAACATAAAGGCACTTGTGAGGTATGGTTGTCTATTTAGGGCAGTTATTGCTTATGCTTGCTTTAGGGTCAGTGTTTTTAAGGCTGAAATTGTATCTGAGCCTTGTAGAAATTAATGTTTGATTTAATTTAGTTATTATAATGTCCATTTGGTTAGTAATGAAAACTTGTCTTTTTTCTCTGTTGGCTAAATTGCAACTAGCTATGTTTGTTTATTACTTATTTGGACTATGCTTTTTCTTGTTCAGTTCATTTTCTTATTGAACTTGCTTTGTACATGTCATTCCATGCATAGGCTGAATTTTGTTGGTCTAATGTTTATGTAACTGATCTTGTTAGTTGATAGCAATTGTGTATATTATTATAATTTGTGTTCCACATGTTGCAGGGAGGAGAGCTTTGTTCTTTGCGATATGACTTAACTGTTCCATTTGCTAGGTATGTGGCCATGAATGGCATTACATCATTCAAAAGATATCAAATAGCTAAAGTATACAGAAGAGATAACCCATCTAAGGGAAGATACCGTGAATTTTATCAATGTGACTTTGACATAGCTGGCCAATACGAAGAAATGGGTCCAGACTTTGAGATTGTGAAGATTTTGACAGAGTTGCTTGATGAGTTAGACATTGGGGATTATGAGGTAATTTTTGCCAATATATAGTGTTTTTCCTCGCTTTGTGTACCATTAGTTATGGTACTTTATAATGCTAGTCCTTCCAAATATATTAATCGTTATTGCATGTGATTCTATTCTATAGGCAGGATGACATGGTAACCTTTTAAAAATGTCAATACCATGGAATTCTAAAAAGTATTAAAAATTTGAAATTAGAGTTTTGGATATAAAGTCCATGCTGTTACTTAGACAAATTGCAAATGATAACAGTTTGATGTCTTGAGAATACTCCGATCACTTGAAAAGGCATGATTCCCAATGGGTTTCCACTGGGAAGACTCCCACGGTCAAGTCAGGTAGTGAGAGGAAGATAATGATTATAGAGAGAGAAGAGAACTTAGAGACTTACCTGGTGGAGCTGAAGGCTTTATATAGCGTGTCCTGGCTGTCATTAATGAGCTGGGCTATTAAGGCTCAGTAACAGCTGGGTATTTACTATTGTAATGCCTGGCCTTAACTCCTATTTAATGCTTGTAACGCCTGAGAAGCTTGTCTAGCAGAGCTTAGGGAGTGGCGGTATAGCATTTTGGTTATCAGAAAATATATTGATAAATTACATTGTGGTCAGTCTCTCATTTCTTCACAACATTTAGGCCTATGCCAATACCATTAAAATCCATTTGTGGTAACATTAGAGTGCTGTCCCATATGGGTCTGCACTTGCCTAAGGTGCTTACCTATGTGGTTATTTGCATTCTTTTTATCGCCTCTTTGGAGATAAATTTGAAGCAAAGTATTTTAAGTGCTTATTCAATTATTTTCATTTGTACTTGACAGGTTAAATTGAATCATCGGAAATTGTTGGATGGAATGTTAGAAATTTGTGGAGTGCCACCTGAAAAATTCCGCACTATTTGTTCTAGTATTGACAAACTAGACAAACAGTCTTTTGAGCAAGTCAAGAAAGAAATGGTGAGGGCATAGGCAATACAGTGCCAACTTTGATCTATGTTTTTATGATTTTCTTGAGTTGATTGAGAGAAATCCTTCATTGACATATTCAATGTAAACATGCCTGAATGTGCAATTTGTCTAGTTTACCAAATTTCAGTTATCTATTGAGTCTCTGGTTCAACTTTTGCTGATTTCTTTTTGATTTGTTTTGTGTTGAAACCCTTCGTTTAGAGAATTGAAATCCAATCTATTGTCACTGATGTAAATTAATTGGAACTTTGTATTTATCGTTTAACATGACCTGATATTTTAAAGATTTATAAGGCATATGTGAAATCCTATGTGCATTTAACCTACATTATCGTGTGGTATTGGTCTATGATTTTTATTTATTTTGTCTCCTTGTGATTAACTTGTTGGAGCATCTGGTAGATTTAAATCAAGCTGCTTTGTATCCTGTATTTTATTTATATCATGTGATGCTTTTACCAAAATTTTGCTCCAATAATGGGATTTTTAATTGTCTGCAGGTTGAAGAGAAGGGTTTAAGTGTTGAGACTGCAGACAGAATTGGCACTTTTGTGAAGGAAAGGGGACAACCAAAAGAATTATTATTGAGGCTTAAACAGGAGGGCAGCAAATTTTTGGAAAATGCTTCTTCTAAGCATGCCTTGGATGAATTGGAGATTTTATTTGATGCTCTGGATAAGTCGAAGTGCATTGACAAAGTGCTCTTTGATTTGAGTCTTGCTAGAGGGCTTGATTATTATACTGGAGTCATATTTGAAACTGTTTTTAAAGGGACTACACAGGTAAATTTTCATTCCTCTATATATGTTTTGGTTAACATGTTTTGCCATTGTTGATCATGACTGTGCATTTTGTGGGATGCATGATGAAAATTTATAGGAAAATTTGCATAACTGCTGTGTTAATGTTATTGTTGGATTATAAACAAACTAAACTGGAACTTATTGTTCATTACTTGATGTCAAAATGTTGATGGGATAAGGATGTATATCTTTTACTTCCTAGAAGAGTTGGATTTTCTGTGAATTTTTTTATTTTTATTTTTTTTTCATAAAATTGCTTCAATAAGAGCGGTGTTAATGGTCAACTTCAATATCAAAGATGAATGTGCATTTTCTTGAGGCTGTCTAGTAGAGCATTTGGTGTGATATGCATATGGCTTTATCTGCCCATTGTTTTTCCTTTTTCTTTGAGGAAGTTGCCATGTTAGTTTCTGAGTGACCTACTTGACGAGTCATGTGTTTTATATGGTGATAGAGTTTGAAAAAGTTTTTTCTTATTCCTTATGAGAACTTAAGAACGAGTATGCAAAACCGGTGTACAAAAATCAAATTACAAGTCTTTGATGGTCTCGTTGGCTTGACTGCAATTATGTTTGTGAGTTAGAATTTCAAAGCAGATTGTGGCATTTTCTAATTGTTTAGGTTTTAATTCTCATTTTCTCAATATGTATCTTTAAGGTATATGTAGAGTTCCAGTTAATAAAAGACATTTTGTTTTCATTTTTTCCCCAGTTATTTTGGGTTTCCTTTTTTGGTCGTTTTTCGCACTACTATGTATTTTACATTCTCTTATTGGTCTCTTGTAATTTCTGAATACCAGAAAACTGTCTTGTGAGATATTCTTGGTCCACAATGGTTTAATTGGTCTCTTAGATTTTTATTTGCCTAATCCATTAGCTAAATGTTAGGATGTGTTCCCTGCTGACTATTCTGCTCTATAATTGTTGGCTGTTATCTTGGTTGGGAAGCTTGATTTAGAGTTTTGATACAGTAAAAGTTGAAAGGGTAGAGGTTTCATTGTCAGCCTTGCCAAATCAGAGTGCCTGTTTTTACTGTCATTTTTTCTTCTGTGGAGGATATGGTATGAAAGTGTAGGCAGCCACCTTCATAACTCTGAACCACGGCTAATTTTATTGTTCTTACTTTCCAGTTTCCTTTCTTCTGTTTTTTTTTTTTTTTTTCCTTCTTCTTTTCCTAGTCAATATGCTATAACATCACATTGCCAGTTGAGTAATTTCATTTTGAGATAATGTGATTTGACTTTCTGATGTTTCAGGTTGGTTCAATTGCTGCGGGTGGACGATATGACAACCTTATAGGAATGTTTGGTACAAAGCAAGTTCCAGCTGTTGGAGTAAGTCTTGGAATTGAACGTGTATTTGCTATTATGGAGCAGCTTCAAAGGGACCGGAACCAGGTGATACTGACATTTCATATGACTACTGTATATAACTGAATGTTAGGAGGTGTTTTACTGTTAACTGTCGATCACACCTAGAGCCCATTTTCCATGCAAATTGTTTGAGAACTGATTAAGAAGAATAAGTTATTCTCTTAGCTGTTAATAAATAGGAAAAACATCCTGGTTTACATATGGACACAAGCATGCGTTTTTGGTGTAGGTCTTCTAATATTACTATATAGTGCAATCCTAAGTCAATATGAAGAGAATTGAAAATCTCATATTGCAGTATGGCAGATAAAATAACCTAATATGGCAATATACTCAGCTCTGATTTATTGGCTTCACCTACATCTTGAATGTGACCGTCACTTTGTTGATTGTCATTTAATAGTGAATGTCATAAAACTATTGTCAAATGCTTTACACTTGGAGGACAACTACAATTTCCCTGTGAGTGGGAATGCTCCCTTGAAGAGGGGCACTGTGCACTTGATATAGAATCATATAAGACTGATGTAAGTTTTAATCTTATAAATCATATAGAATCATTTACATTATGGATATACCTTATTTCATCACAAAGTTCCTTGTGACCTAGATTACTAGACTGTTTCTCATCCTTTCCTTGTGCAATTGCTAACTCTTAAGTGCCATAGATATCCTCTAGTTCTATGAAGACTGTTTAGATTCCTGGATTATATTTTTATATTTATTATCTGTAATTCCTTCATTCTTTGTTAATGCATGATTTATAAGTGAATGACATTTGAATTTGTCTGCTATATGTCTGCAATATATGTAAACTATCATCAAGAGACGGTCAACCATTAGGATTCATGTTTAGAACTTCCTTGCCTAAAAAGTTGTGTAATCCATAGTTTTCATGAATTCTTGTTGTTTTGCTTGTTGGCAGACAACCCGACCAACTGAAACTCAGGTTTTGCTGAGCATACTTGGGGATAAAAGTAAGCTCTCTTTAGCTGCAGAGCTTGCTGGTGAGCTATGGAATGCCAAGATTAAAACAGAATATACTGTCAGTACAAGATTTAGTAAGCACATTGATCGTGCCAAAGAATCAAGAATTCCTTGGATGGTGCTTGTGGGTGATAAGGAGCTAGAGAAAGGCGTTGTGAAAATAAAGAACCTTGAGACCACTGTCGAAGAAGAGGTTCTGAGAAGTTCATTTGTTGATGAAGTTAAGAGACGGTTGAGCATGTGAAAAATCTCACACAAAACGTGGCGTTGTTCCCATCGAGTTCTTCTAAGCCTTTTCTGTACTTGTGTGCACTATAGGATATGATCTGCTAGATGCATTTATAAATTTTGTTGGTATATTGGGAATTTCAGCGTAAATTCCCTGCCTGCCTATTTTTGTTTAATTCAATGATATAGCAAACAATTACACAAGGAGATCCAGCCGAAGTGAGAGGATGCACTTGATTATGAGAATCATCAGTATGTTGGTGTATGCAAAAAAAAATGTTATTTAACACTCTGAACTTATATAGCACATTCATTAATTGGTGGATGCAGTTTGATTTATGAGTATTACTCCGGTGCACCGTATCCTAATCCTGATGCGACATGACCTCATCATAATTGAAAAATATTTATAATTACTTTAAAAAATGAAGAACTTATTCTTTTAGTTCTTCAATGAGTCTAGATTACTTAAAAATACCGTATAACCGATTCATGCTTGCACATAGTTATGGTGCTCGGCTGCTATCTTTAAACCCACAACATGGATAGCCCAGAACAATTAGACTGTCAAGTCTATATTATGCTTAGCCGTTCAAAGTTGTAGCCTAATTATAGTTCTCATCCATTATGTAATTGCCTGATGGTCATTCCATATTGAGTTAGCAAATCAACTTCAAAATCACAAAGAGGCAATCACATATCGACCTATATATCTGCTTCATATACTATCAATGCTTGTTTCCCTAACTTCCCATTTGCCCTAAGAGAAACACTTGGTACCTTAACCAAATACTTCAACAATATTGTACTTCTCCTTCAAAGGAGTCAGATAGAAATCCCTCACTATTAAACTAATACTTCTTAGCCGAGGAAATCACCTAGGTTTTTTCTTCTAGAAAATCATTATGCCCCCATTGAATTATGGCTCATTCCCCAAGCTACTAGGCATGTTATCATCAAGCAACCCAACACCTATCCTACCCTCACCACCACTTGAGCTATCTATCAAACTCATAGTTAAAGCTAAGAAGAGGCAAAAGGATCAAATCTTGAGGTTACGATAAATTACTATGAGAATGTAAAGCAAACACTAAGAATATTGTAAGAGCATACATACTCTCACATTAACCACACAACGCTTGTAGAGTAGAGCACAAAAAAGGATAGGAGAGAAAATGAGCAAATGAAGCTCAACTTTGCTCAAGTATATATATGAGGTCTAAATCATAGATCTCCCAACACATGGACGGCGAAGAAAACTCATTTTCCACATGTACGAACATAAAGATTCTTCAGTCACAAAGAACGAGGTGACACTTCTTTTCAAAATTCAAAATGGGGTGGGCACCAAATTGACTCGCCAAATGCTATTTTGCCTTAGTAATTGCAGCACCTTCGAAAGCTTAAAAGTCACCTCAAAAACTAAAACCACGTGCTGACATAAATGTTGCATTCTGAGGAAGGAGGACTTATGGTAGTAGGACTGTTGGCAGTTCGATGCCTATTTGAAATAGTCAGCTCGAACTTCACATTACACGAATTGGTCAGTTTAGTGGACATATAGCTCGAATTATTATTGGAATGTTACAACCTTTTTCACTTCTATAATGGCTACATTAGGTAATCAATAATGATTAATTATCCTGACTTTGATGCTGAACACTCAAATCAGTAGAGTTCTATATATAGCTCAATAACATTTTAAGTCGGGTATGATTTTTCCACCCAATATTACACCTATTTCTCTCTAAGTTTTTTGACTTAATAGTTAGGATGCTCCTCACTGGAAACTTTACTAAATTATTTACTTTTTCAAGCTATCTATTCTTTACTGGAAGTTAAGCTGTGGATATTTGACTTTGAAAGTAATCCTAGCTAACAATATGGATTATAGAACTTTTATCACTCCACATTGATTTTAACAAAACTCAAGGGTAGGGGACACCAACAACTATTAACAAAAGACTTTGAAGGAATGTTGTTGTAATGTGGATTTCCTGCCCTTTGATTTGCTTCTGTAAAATCCTGTAAATGACAAAGGGTTGTATTCTAGACACCATCACTATGAAAGTATTGTAAAAAATTTGCTTGCTTCGCGACTTCCAACTATGCAAGAAAATAAAAATGACTTGAGCAAATAAGTCTTTTAAATTTCCCTTAGGGTTCATACTTTGAATGATTATCAACCAACTATAGACACTAGGTCCCGAGACAGACCAGATCAGAATTAACCAATGATGACACCGATGCCTATTTTATAGGTAGAGGGCTGAAACTGTAGGTTTTCACATATAAATTTCACGAGTTTTGGGTAGACACCATCACTATAAAAGTATTGTAAAAAATTTGCTTGCTTCGCGACTTCCAAATATGCAAGAAAATAAAAATGACTTGAGCAAATAAGTCTTTCAAATTTCCCCTAGGGTTTATACTTTGAAGGATTATCAACCAATTATAGACACTAGGTTCCGAGGCAGCCCGGATCAGAGTTACCCAATGATGACACCGATGCCTATTTTACAAGTAGAGAGCTGAAGCTGTAGGTTTTCACCTATAAATTTCACGAGTTTTGGGCAAAGATCCTTTTCGTTTCCTCGATGATTTTAAAAGGGAGCTTCTCATGCATAAGTTTTGAGTTTTTTTTTTTTTTTTTTTTTTTTTTTTTTTTTGTGATCGACAGTCGTCCCTCATAGTAGGGATGCCCGTCGGTCAATGTTAGCGCGTACCCCTTACGACAAATGAATTATGTGAATCGCCCAATTAGTGGCGACCGACGCCCGCTCCTCAGATGAGCGAATGCCCATTGGTTTATCATTGTTGACAGGGGCAGTTGTCGCTCGCGCAAGAGGTGCCCAACCTTTGGTGAGACAGGCTGTGGAAGGGCATTTTCAGTTTTTACAGTTTTCTTAGCGACTGACACCCATCCCTCAAGCGAGGGATGCCCGTCGGTCTCTACCTGGCATCCGACTAGGATTTTCTTTTTGAAAGAAAATCTAAAGTTTTATCATTTTAATTTAAATTCCTGATTTTTAGAGATAAAATTTATATATTTGAAAATATTTATCCCTAAAGATAAATTAAAGATATTATCCCTAAAAATAATTCGAAATCCATTTATCTCCAAAGAAAAGTTAAATATTGGACATTTATCTTTAAATATAAATTAAAAGTATTTGATTTTATCCATAAAAATAGTTTGAGATCATTTATCTCCAGAGATAAATCAAATGCAATATTTATCTCTAAGGATAATTAAAAGTTTTGCATTTATCTTTAAAGATAAATACATAGGTTTTATCTTTCAAAAATGCTAGCCTATAAATAGAGGCACAAGAGAAAATTAAGGGGTTTTTTTTAGGGGGGGTAGGGGGGAATTTTGAGAGAGAGCAAAATTATTTTTAAAAACAAAAAGTTTTCTCTTTATATTGATTTTTCTTTATTTATTGAAAAAGAATCATAAGTGAATTTGAGAAAGGGAAACCAATTATCTTTTCTTGCTTTACCTTCCTAAAATTTTTAAAATTTTAAATTATTTAAAAAGAACAATTTTTTTAGAGAGAGAAAATTATTTTCAATTTGTTTAGCTGTCAAACAATTCTTGTAGAATTCAAAGGAGATCTATACAGTTTTTATCTTCCAGAGAATAATATTCTGAGGGTAAATATAGTCATTCTGGCATTAATTTTAATATATTGACATGAGATGTATGATTTGGGGCAAAGTTTAGATTAATTTATTTGTTCAGTAATTTTATTATATTTATGCTGTAATTGCTTTATTAATACTTTGTTCAAATATAATCGCATGAAATAATGGTTTAACATCTATATAATATAAGAATTTGGACTTTAATAGGTTGTTTCTATTGTTTTTAAGATCTGGAGATGACCGAAAGGATGAAGGCCCTATAGACGGCCGTTTCTCATGCGAGCAATGGGTCATCGCGGATTACTTTTTCTTCCCATTGGTCACCTCTCAAACGGCCGTCCCTCATCTTTTAGTCCGTCCCTAATTTGTTTCTTCTTCATTTTCAATTGTTTTTATTTCTCTCTTCTTATATTATTTTTTATTTTATTTTATTTAAATATTTCTTTAGTGTTTCTCTACTGATTTATTCTTTTTATTCTTTATTTTGACATTTCTAACATGTTATTTTGTTTTTGTTTTATGAGTTATTTTATTTTGATTTTATGAGTTTTATTTTAGATGATAGAATGGGGGTTCAAATTAGACAAGCGACTTTATTTTGGTTCGTTCTCTTCCATCCTTATCTCTTAGTGTTATTTAGCTTTTATTTTTCTCAAATTTTATCATTTGGCTTTATTTATCATAAATTTATTTTTGTGTTCGTTCATATAAAAAGCACCAAAAAAATTTTTACAAATAAAATAAGGTTTTCTCTAATAAAATAGGACCAATGTCCTAGATTTTTTCCAATAAAATGTCACCTTAAAAATTATCCTTTTTGTGAATTGCATGAGGGAACGAATGTTCATATTCTTAAATAAATACCACATTTTATGCATGATTTTTATTTCTTTTATTACTTGGAGTTGTATTCTGCCCCTATTTTACTGTAAGTTAATGTGCTTTTTTTTTCTAATTGTATCATTTATCGCTTTCGTTATGTGCTTGATTTGCTCCTTAATAAATTGCATAACTACATAAAAAAAATGATGAAAATTTAACTTAAAAACTCATTTATAATTTTAACCAAAGTATGAATAAAAGTGATGTCCTGAATTATTTCTAGTCTTAGGTTTCATGAGATTAGATGAACCTTCCTAATATTCTATTAGGATGGAAATTGCAAAATATCTGTTGTTACCCAAAATAGACATATATGCATCGTTTTAGGCTCAATAAGGCTAGATGAACTTTTTCAATATTCTATTGGGATGGTGACTCCAAAACACCTCTTATTGCCCAAAATAGATGCCCCCGTAATTTTTATGGATTTTATGAACCTCTCTTGAATCCTAAAAGTTGGTTTTCAAGGTCTATAGGGTTCAGTGCACGTTACAGTGGTGACTCAACTGGGGACTTTAAGACATTGCTTCGAAAATACCTTGGTTAAAATATATAATTGAGTTTTTAAGCTAAAATGTTATCCCTTTTTGAGCTTGCATTGCATTTCATTATAGAGCCTTAGATCTATGCTAGTTGGTTCCATTTTTACCTCAGTGCATTCCCAAAGCATGACCCTACGTTCACTCAATGTAGAGAAGTGTTATGAATAATCATCAGCCCAAGCCTTGTACCATTTTGGTATATCAAATGATGACTCGATCGATCGTTATGCTCATGACGAGCTAGACCTGTCGGTAGAAATTATGCTTGGGTAGCCTTAAAATATCATTACCCTGTCTAAAGCTTATGTAGTGGAAATAAATACTTTTCTTAGGTAATATGAACCTTAATACTGTGCTTGCTATATGGACCATTATGTGCTGAATAAACTCAAGCAAATTAAATGGTCACTTTATCAAGGGTTTTCATACCCCGATGGGCCTATTTGGTTTCATTTGAGTTATTTAGATACGTGATGGTCAAAATGTATGTGCCTTATTTTAGAGTGTTATACTATCGAATTTTTTTACCGTGCACCATATGCACCCATTGGGTTCCCCGATAACCCATAGGTTAATCCCACATAGGAAAGAGACAATACGACGTCTTGTGTGAGAGTAACAAGGTTGGAATTATCTACTTGCTTGTGTGTGGTTGTGAATGCTGCATAAAGCACGACCATGCATTATATGTCATTCATGCATCACCCTAACAAGGTATTTTTTATAGCCATCATAGATCCATCCAGGTGCTCCAGGGATCCCGGCGGTTAATTAATTAGGAACTCATTCTTTGATTTACGAGAAAGTGTGACAGTTTGGGGCTCAGAATCTCTCTCAAATAGCAGTGAGACTTATTCTTCAGGGTTTTCAGTAGAGGTCAACATGGCTAATCCATCAAGAGAATCTGACGCAACCTGTGCACTTATTACCGACGAGATGAACAGGGGGTCACAAGAAATAGAAAGAAGGTTAAAAGAGTTTAAAAATCGGATGATGACGATGATGGGGAACTTAACCACTGCAATAACACCACCCGCAAGGCAAAATCAGATCGCCCCACTTGTAGGATAAAATGATCAAGGGACAGTTAAGGAAGATCCTCCAAAAGTAATATGGCCATTAGCGGTTGACCTTAGGGCTACAGGCCAAAGAAGAGGCAAAGCCTGTAGATCTGAAAATGATTTTATAAAAGATGAATATGAGGAACCAATAGTGGAAAAAGGCAAGGCACCTCAGACTGAGGAAGTAATGTGGAGAAAAATGGAAGAGAAATTTGAGACAATGTCTCGTATGCTGATCATCGAAAAGGGTATAAACCCAGAAGATAAGGAGTTAGATGGGGAGGATTTGATTTCGTAGAATTTCAAGATGCCTGATGTCCTGAAATTTGATGGTACTTCGGATCCAACAGCACATGTGAAGTAATATTCATAGGTACAACCTTAACAAAAAAGCAAAAAATAGAATACTTTTACTTGAGCTTAATAGGGCCCGCAATAGACTGGTACCATAGGTTGGAAAAGAAAATAAAGAAAGACTAGGATTTGCTCATAGAAGAGTTCCTCAGGCAATATGATTGCAGTACGAGAATTGAAATAACTTTGAAAGATCTGGAACTACTGTAGCAGAAATTAGGCTATCCATCAGGAGCGCCAGCCTATATCTGAGAGAGGGATTGAAGATGAAGGGATTGAAAGACTAGAAATATTTGAAAGATATTGCCAAAGAAGCTAAGGGTGAATACTTATCAAAAAAGACTAGCAACAAGAATTACACTAGGAAGGGATATATAATAAGCAAGGGATAAACAAGTCAGCCAGCTCCAGTAGTGGTAGCCGGACAGGTAAAACAGCAGAAGTTTCGGCCACAGGGGTAGAGCAGAGATATTTTTCAAACTTGGGAAGGTCTCTATTAGGGGTGCTAAAAAGGTTAATGAAAGAAGGAAAGTTGAAGCCTTTAACACCTAGACTTGCCAAGAGCCAAGGATGGCTAGGACATAAAGATGACGAGTTTTGAGCTTACCAGCAACATATTGGACATACTACATATAATTATAGGATCTAAGACATGCAATTCAGGATCTCATTGATTCCAAACTAATCACTGATACAGAGCAAATAAGCAACAAGAATAAGTCTGGATACAACAGTGTTCCCCCACCTATTTTCATGATCAGGTCTAGTCTGCCCAAATGGTACATATTAAAAGACTTGTTTGGTAATGAATATATCGCTATCATACACCATGAGCAGAAGGCAAGTGAAAAAAGGATTCCCGTGGTGACTATTGACTATTGGTCCACTAGTGAGAGTAGAGATGATAATAATGAAGATGAAGAGCCTGCTGACCTATGGGGCTCAGAGGATGAGAAAAGAGAAAAAATTAGAGTAGTGACCCGAAGTGGAAGGGTAGTTCTGAAGGTAAAAAAAACCATAGGATCTAATGCCTATACCCCCAAAGAAGGAGCCAAAAGAAAACCAAATAATGAAACAATTGAAAAAGACATTAGCTCAGATATCGATCTGGGACTTGCTAAGGCAATCACCATTGCATAGGAAAAAGTTAGTAGAAGCCCTGTGTGAATCCATTGTGGCAACCACTATTTCCCCCACTGAGCTGTTTGATATTGTAAAAGGAAGCTTTGGGGAAAGCTTAGTTTACTCAGATGCAGATTTATCGACAGAAGGCTACAACCACAATCGCCTTCTGTACTTAAGGGCGCAGATCAATGAAAAGCATACAACATGTGTAATGGTTGATGATGGGTCATCTATAAATGTGTGCTTTTTTGTGGCAATCTCTGTGTTTGGATTTAATGAGAGTATATTGAGGAAATCTGACCTTACAGTCACTACATATGATAATTCTTGAAGACAAGCCTCAAGAACTTTCAAAGCGATGGTGAAGATAGGGCCAATAGGAACGAAAGCAGAATATGTGGTCCTTCCTATTTCTGCCAACTTTTTAGCATTGTTAGGGAGACCATGGTTCCATAAGTTGGGAGGAGTATCGTTGACTTTACACCAGATGATAAAAATCCCATATGAGGTGCAGGTACTGACAATCAGAGCTGCTAGAGAAAATTAGATTTCTATTTCAGAGATTGAAAAATAGCCTTTCGGCAGGTTTCATGTCGCTATGATAAGCGGGGAAGAAGATAATATGGAATTCCCTCAGGTGGTAAACATAATAAAAAAGATGTATTTTCTCCTGAGAGCTAGTTTGGCAGAAGTTCTCAAGGGCCACAGTCTGCTATCACAACAAGGGGGTAAAAAGATTGTAAGGGTCCCGGGTACAAAGGCACAATAATGAAGAGCAAGAAAACAATAGGCGAGATCCCTCATATCATAGAAAAGTTTTGTACCGACCACCTCAATCTGTGCCTATAATGGAGAAGCTGGACCTTAATGGATAGATGAGAAAATCATTCTAGGGTTTTGAGGTGTTCAATGACGTCTTTGATTAGGACATTGGAGTTATCAAGCAAATTGAGGGCTTTTGGGATAAGGAAGTCATGACCAAAGGGATTGTTTGGGATCTAGGTGCACCCGAGGAGATTGTTACAGATAGGCTTTTGGCCACTGGAGTGAAAGGAAAGAAGTAGGTGGAAGATAAAGCTATAGAGAAGCAACACAAGTTTCCAAAGGAGGTTACCAAAGAGCCTCCAAAATGCCAAGATATTACCCAACCATTAGCTGCGACATCTGCGTCGGCGGAGAAAGAAGATGATAGTGATTTAGATTTTATTTGTGTTCCAAAAATTTTCAATAATGTTGTTTCTGACTTTATTTTCATTAATAAGATGAATAATTTTGCATACTTGTGTGATATTTTTAATGATTTCACCAAGTATAATCATGAACATGACTCATTCATAGTAGACATTGATTCAACTGATGCAGCTCCGTTTAATCTCGAAAATTTAAAAAATCTAAAGGAAATCTTGATAGCATATAATGTAACTCCTGAAGAGAGATTAAGATTTGAGAGAATTTTAAAAAAATATGAAAAAGTTTTTGGTTGGACCTACGAGGACATGCAAGGAATCAATCGTGAAATTGTTGAATATGCTATACTTATGTATCCAGATCTCAAATCGATCAAGTAAAAACTCAAAAGGCTTAAACTAGAATGGGTAAAAAAGGTTAAGGAAGAGATCCATAGGCAAATTGAGGCTAAGTTCCTTATTGAGGTTTAATACCTGACTTGGTTGAAGAATATGTTTCCAGTGGCCAAAAAGTACGGCAAGGTGTGTGCATGTATAGACTATCGGGATTTGAGCAAAGCTTGCTCAAAAGATGATTTCCCATTGCCTCATATTGATGTTTTAGTGGACATACAACCACCTGTATAATGTATAGCTTCATGGACAAGTATGCTGGGTATAATCAGATCCTCAACAAGATAGTTGATCGGATTAAGATAGCTTTTATCACTAAATGGGGGACATTTGCCTACAGGATGATGCCTTTCGGATTGAAAGATGTAGGCACAACCTACCAAAGGATGGCTACTAAAATTTTCAATGATTTGATTCATAAAGAAGTAAAAGTGTATGTCGACGATATGATGATCAAGTCGGCTACTAGAGAAGGTCATTTCGAGGCTTTAAAGAAGTTCTTTAAGAGGATTGACAAATACAATTTGTGCCTTAACCCTAAGAAATGTATCTTTGGAGTTACCTCGGGAAAACTTTTGGGTCATGTGATGAGCTAGAGAGGGATTGAGATCGATCCCGATAAGGTCAAAGCCATCAGAGAAATGCCAGTACCCCAGAATGAAAAGGATGTCATAAGTTTCTTGGGAAAGTTACAGTACATCAGCAGATTCATTGTGAAGCTTACTTCAATTTGCGAGCCTATCTTCAAACTGCTTAGGAAGAATAAGCCTGTGATATGGAATGATAACTGTTAGAAGGCTTTTGAGACCATTAAAGAGTACTTTTTAAACTCACTAGTTCTAAAACCACCTCAGCCAGTAAATCATCTAATCCTTTATTTGGCAATAGATGATAGTTCTAGAGGCGGTATGATGGCCCACGAAGACGAATTTGGAGTAGACTTCGCGTTCTATTACCTTAGTAGGAAGTTTCTCCCTTATGAAATCAAGTATGCCGAGGTTGAGAAAATCTGCCTAGCAGTAATTTGGGCTTCCAAGAAATTAAGGCATTACTTTCATTCTTACAAGGTACATGTTGTCGCTAAACAGAACCCTCTCAGATATCTCCAAGAGGCACTCTCTTTGCTAGGAAATATGGGAAGATGGTTGATACTGCTGCAAGAATTTGACGTAGAATATATCACTAGGAAGACCATCAAACTACGAGATGTAGCAAAATTCCTAGCTAAGCTTCCCATTGAAGGAGATTAAATTGAGTATAAATTCCCGGATGAAGACGTTATGGCCATTGCAGTGCAAGGTTGGCAAATGTATTTCGATAGGGCAGTTAATAATAAGGGAGCAGGAGCAGGAATTATCCTCACTACCCCAGACAATGAAAAACTTCCATTAGCTAAAAAGTTGAGATATAAGGCTACCAATAATGAGGCTAAATATGAAGCATGCATTTTTGGGTTGGAAGCACTGTTATCCTTGGGGGCAAAGAATGCAGAAGTCTTTGGGGATTCATCACTGGTAATCCATCAGATCCGAGGTGAGTGGTCTGTGAAAGAAGAATGGCTGATTCCATATGTAAAGCACTTAAAAATGTTAAGTAGTCAGTTTGAAACCCTGGTGTCTATGTGGGATAACCCGTAAGGGATAGTTATAAAGCCTATTTTGATCTTGAGTTTTGAAAAACCTTTTTCTAAGACCGAGCAGATAATGGATATTAAAGTAGTTAATGGGAAACCATGGTACTACAATATTCAGAATTACTTAGAAAACACAATATTCCCGGAAGAAGCCACCGAAGAGGATCGAAAATTGATTGGTAAACTGTCGACCCAGTTTATCAATATAAACGTTGTGCTATACAAGCTACAAGCCAATGGTATTCAGTTAAGATATTTGGATGAGAAAGAAGCTGAAAAGGTTATAGAAAAGATTCATGCTGGGCTCTATAGAGATCACATGAGTGGCCTAATATTAGCAAAGAAGATCATGCTACAAGGATTTTATTGGCTTACAATAGATACGGACTGTTCAAATATGTGAAACAATGTCAATCGTGTCAATAATATGCGAATTTGAGACACCTCCCAATCTCTGAGTTACACAATTTAACGTCACCATGGCCATTTGCAGCTTGGAGAATAGATATCATGGGTGAGATACGCAACAGCCTCAAATGGTTACAAGTTCATTATGGTCGCCATCGACTACTTTACCAAATGGGTTGGGGAGGAATCTTTTAAGAAAACCGATGCCTGGGATATAGCCAAATTTATTGAATGGAATTTGATATGTAGGTATGGCTTCCCACAACACACCGTGTCTGATAATGGAGTACAATTCTCGGCTAAAACTAAGAAATTACTCTAAAAATACGGCATAGAGCATCATAAGTCCTCTCCATATTGCCCAGAGGCTAAAGGGGCAGTCAAGGTACCTAATAAAAACATCAAGCAGATCTTGTAAAAAATGGTTCAGAATTATAAAGACTGGTTGAAAAAACTACCTTTCACGCTCTGGGGTTACAGAACTACCGTCAGAACTTCTACGGGAGCTACACCTTGCTCTTTGGTATACGAGACAGAAGCAGTATTGCCAATTGAGGTAGAACTCAGATCTTTAAGGGGTGGTCATGGAGGCCCAGATTCCAAAGGCTGAGTGGGCACACTAGCGATTACAGCAGCTGAATCTGTTAGATGAAGATAAATTATGAGCTTATTATCATAACCAAATTTATCAGAAAAAAACTTACCCGATCATTTGGAAAGAAGGTAAGGAAGCATACATTGAAAGAAAGAGACCTAGTTTTTAAGCAGATGAGGCCAGGTGTTCCAGATATACATGGCAAATTTAGGTCAACATAGGAAGGTCCGTTTGTTCTCAAAAAGTTGTTATCAAAGGGGGCAACAATTCTAACAGATTGTAGCACCCCTAATACCACAACCTGTAGCGCCCCTCCTCGACCGCACGCATAGCTTTGCTATGGCAGTCGAAGAGCATCGCCATACACACACATAACACATACACATGCAATTGAGTTATAGACAAAATCTAGAATTAACAAATTTCTTTTAAATGCAGCGAAATACATTACAAAACTCATACTATCAATAAATATCATTAAGTCTAAACTTATGTTTATATACAACCTTCAGTTATTACATCACTTCTTTTTACATGCTAAAACTGATAATTACATTATACATATTACAAAAGACCTACACAAAAATAGCGAACCCTAGTGTGTTGACCAGAGAAGATACAGGGTCATCATTCAAATGCGCTTCACTTTAGACTCTACACGGATTAACACCCGTACTAAGCGATAATGCTTAGTGGGGAAAAAACATATAATATCCATTTATACATTCATAAAAAATCATGATACACATGCTTCCTAGTAATATACACATATGGCATAGAACATCTGTAACACCCCAATACCCCTTGGGAGGATATCGAAGGCGCCGCACACACTAGGACAAAAACATCCGAATACAAAAAAAACGGAAGCAATAAAACATAACATAAACGAATAAACTTAAAAACTTATAATATAAATCATCAAAATTACAAAAGCGTCCTTTTGAACATTTACATAAACATAACTTATACAAAAATAAATTCTATACAAATACATATGCAAAAATACAAGAGCAAAGTACAAAAAGAAACCACTCTAACTCCTAGTGGCCGACCTGTAGATGCTCAACGCCGAATTGAACCTGCCGCCTATACGGAAAAAACACCCGTGCTAAACAATAACACTTAGTGGGGAGGAACAGAAACATATCTATACAATAATAACAATTACACAAGAATACGTATGACAAGAGCATGCAAAAATCATATGCATTAACATACTTTAATCACTCCAATAATAATAAAGCAAGCAACTTTATAAACATATCCACTAAATCAAAATGATTAACAGAGAATCTGAACAAAGACAAATCACTACTGCAACAATACTCATATATAAATACACATCTCTGAGCGCAAATCCCAGTACACTCTCAATACACTAGCCTGAATTTACATAGGTTGTGGATACGGCTACACTAGATACTGCGAACAGTATCGAACACTAGAGACCGAAGTCTCAAAATATTTTTAAAAATTTTGGATACCCAAAGATATCAAACACTAGACCCAAATGGGGTCAATCACTAGCATGCTTATATATCCACTACTATGACCATTCAGGCTCACGTATTTACACTTAGTCATAACACTCAAACTTTACAATAGCTAAAAAAAGAAATTACACCACTGAACATAGTTATAAACAATATAAGCATATATAAAAATACAAAATATTATCTCCTATAAATAAGAACATGAACCAATCATGAGTGAGAAACCATGCAAAGTACAATAAATAAAACATTTTTGAAACACAAGGGAGGGTCATGCTCGCGACGACCCGTCGCGCCTGTGATAGAGGCGTATCCTGTTTGAAGACACGCTCGCGATAAGTTACAAGCTCACGAAAAGGAGCAGACAGGCCTCTATCGCGCTCGCGACCAAGGGCGGGTAGTTTTCCCTTGCGCTTGCGCTTACATGCGTGCTCGCAATGAGGAACAGTCCAACAAATGCTCAGCTAACCGAGCTCTTTGTCGCGCCCGCGATAGATGTCGCGCCTGAGATATAGCACTCCACAGGAGGTCGAAACCCCGAACTCACTACAACAGCCCGTAACCCGAGCTCTTTATCGCGTTTGCGACAGAGACAAGGTACCAGGCCAACAACCCAGAATCACAACTCTACTCATGCAAATATTCACTCTAACACATACTATCATGCATAATCTTCAAGTCATCCATCAATAACACTTGAAACATGTAAATATTCATGCCAATAACATTATACAATTACTACAAACAATCAATAACAATCTAACAAGATAATTAATTAATATAAATCATGCCCAAATTAACTCTAAATATATGGGACAAAACCCACAAGCAATTGCTAATACCTTTCCATTATATACATACAATTAACCAAAACTCAACACCACACACATGTAAACATGTTTAACATACCAAAATTTATAGAAATTGAACACTCAAAATCCAGGGCACAACAAAAAGGCAAAACTCCCAAACCTCTTAAGAAGCTTCCAAAACCAATCCTTTTCAAGCTCAAACCTTCTTTTTTCCTTTCTCTTTACTCTTGTCAGCAACTTCTTGCAAAAACATCCAAACCCAGCAAATCTCTTAATCCAAACCCATATACGAAAATCAAAACAAGAAGAAGAAGGAGATGAAGACATGAAACCCAAAAACCAACCATTTACCTTACAATAGCATCCAAACCGCCTCAAATCCAACTTAAAACTTTGAAGTTAAACTCAAGCAAGAGAGAGGCAGGGAGCACGAAAGAAGAAGAAGGAGAAGGAAATGGGAAGAGGGCAGGAAGGAAAAGAAAATAGGTGGGAAAAATCTGAAATGGGTTTTCCCTCTCTCCTCCTTTTCCTCTCTTCTTCAATTAATGCTCTCACCTACCCTTGCCTAGGTGGCAAGCTCTCAGTGGTCAACTTATTCAAAACCTTGACTAAAGTCTCTTTAGTCCATGGCAAATGTCCTCCTAATCACTTAATAAATTCTTTCCAATAATGACTTTAATTATCTTTCAATTAAGTCCTTAATAAAATTACTCTTATACATATCCAATTACCTTTATGCCCTTGATTACCCAATTAACCATGCAAATCCTACTAGGCCCCTTTTTGGGATGTTACAACATCATCATGTACATGTCTTATAATAATAATGCATACTTAAGGTACATCTTTTATCATAACTTCGCATTCATATAACATCAACATTTGCTCATATTTTGATATCGCATATCATTCACATCACCCATAATTTCACATTGCTTTATTATCAATTCAGCACTCATTTCATTATTTTCGTAACATTTAAAGTTCACATCACTTTATTAACAATACACGATTTATTCATTTCTTACCTTGCTTGATATCGCATATTGTTCACATAACGCATACAATTCACAGTACTTTGCTAACAATTCATCATTCATTTATTATTTTGCCTGCAACTCATAGATGCAGATAACGGGATGATCACTCTAATATCCATAGATACCTTTATATCACACTAGTATCCGTAAATACTTTAAATATAGTCACACACAATCGCTTTTGGGATCCAATCGGGATTACCCATGACCCAAACGGGGCAGGCAAATTAAAAAGCGCTTCGGCTATAGCACTTAACCCTATAGGCATGTCTACCTATCCACGACTCGACTTGCAGGCTAAATAACTAACCCATTATTTGTTTCCATTAACATGTTATATAACATCCACAAAGTTGTGTTAAATAATTATTGAATAAATCATAATACTATTTATTTCCATATGCATATAACTTATTATCAATCTCACACTCATTATTTAATTCATACAAACGAGATATATAAACATATACTCACCTGAGTTGCCACATTAATAATTTCCATATATCCACATGAAGCAATATAATATATATCATTAGATAACTTACATACACATATGACTTATCAAATAAGCCCACACTTCATTATTCATATTATACATGTTCACATGGGTTAACACATTATAATTTCCATTAAATTTTGCTAAACTTGATTGAATTCCATTTTATACACTTATACAACAATATATGGAATTTCATAATGAATTACATAAAATCCAAGTACCTCACGGTGACAACCAAATGGTTGTGACCGTGACATAAGCAAATATGAGCAGAACCAAAAACAGGAACACCTCACAGTGACAACCAAATGGTTGTGACTGTGACATATAGACAACTAAAAATAGAATGTAAATAGAAGTACCTCACGGTGACAACCAAATAGCTGTGACTGTGACTGTAGACACCAGGTCCCGAGGCAGCTCAAACCAGGATTACCTAGTGACAAAATTAATGCCTGCCCACAGGCAAAAAAGTTGGATGTGATAGTTTTCTTGTTAAAATTGCAAAAATAATAATAAAAAATAAAATTAGTAAAATTAAAAAGGAGGTTTGAAATGATAGTGTTATTATCAAAATTATTTAGGAAAAAAAAATTCGGGCGTTTGTGGCAGTCGGCGCACGAGGGTTGGCCTCCCTCTCTTGCTAGTGTTGGGACGGGTGCCCCCGACGCTGCAAGCGGGGGCATCGCAGTGCACAGGCTTCACTCGCCCATCGTTTGCCGAATGGCACCCGCGTCGACGCTTGTCCCTCGCTAGTGACGGTCGTCAGTCGCCCCCCAGCTGCTGTAGATGCATTTTTTCATAAAAAAATGCTTGATTTTGGCCCAAAATTAATTTTTTGCCCCTTTTTCCAGGATTTTAAAGGTTTTTTCATATTTGAAATTTAAATAAAGAACATTTTGATTTAATTAAGGATATTTTTCCTTAATTAATTAAGTTTTCCTTTTTTGATGATATAAATAGGAAAACTTAAGAGAAAATGAGGGGAATTTTTTTGGGTAATTTTTCTTTTCTTTTCTTGAGTTTACATTTTTTCTTTTCTTGGGTTTTTGGAATTTTGGTTCTCTTTTCTTCTTCAAGAGAGACAAAAAATCTGAATTTTTGGGAGGATTTCTCTTTAATATAATTTCTCCAAAAGTGAGGAAAAATAAAGAAGCAATTTTCTTGGTGTTTTTTTTTTCAATAGAACTTCTATAAAGAAATTTTAAGAAAATTTTCTCCATTAAAAATCATTATTGATACAAAAAAAAAATAATTTTTTGTCTTTAAGATCTAAATTTTCTTCCATATTTTTTCTTTGAGCAATCTTTTTGCAATTTTTCTTTTTAAAGAAAAAGTTTAAATTTTTGTTCTTCTAATTCTATTTTCACGAATCTAGACAAGGAAATCAATCATTTTCCTTTTTTAATCGAATCAAAATTCTGAGGGTAAATATTCTGGGTTCGATTATATATTTCTTTTATTTTCTTGTATTTTATTTATTTATTCACAATCATTTAATTAACATGTAAATCTTTAGATTTATTGTGTATTTATTTATTTTATGTGATATTCGTCATAAATTTAACATTTTTTTATTTTGTTTTTTATTCTTTTTGTCATTTACTTTATTTTTCATCTTTTATTATTATTATTATTATTATTATTATTATTATCATCATTATCATCATCATCATCATCATCATCATCATTCTTTATGTTTTTTACTTGTGTTAATTTGCTAATATGCTAATTTATTTGTTTTCATTATGTCATTTAATTTATTTGTCATTTAATTTGCTCTATTTTACTTTATTTATTTTAATTCATTTTTTATTAGTTCATGTGTTTTAATTATTTTTTTTAATTACTAACATTAATTTCATTTGTATTTATTTTTTATTTCAAATGTTTGTTTTTCCTTATTTGAGCACTCATGCGAACGAATAAGGAGAGCCAGGGGACTTACTTTAGTTGATTTATCATTTTTGTTATTTATATTATTTTTCTTTTTATTTATTTTGTCATGAATAAAATTATTTATTTTATGCACGTTTAAATAAAAATCACAAAAATATTTATATTAATAAATTTGGAATTTTTTTTAATAAAATGGGACAAATATCCTAATTTTTAGCCAACTCATCCCTATTTTCTCAATAAACATCCAAAATAACTATTCTATTTTTAAGTGTGTATGAAGGAACCAATGTTCCTATTCAAAATAAATGTCCCATTTTATGTATGTTATCTATTTAATTGATTTTATTTATATAATTTTTTATTTTGGGGGATTGTACTTTTTGTCCCAATTCCATGTTGTAATTTGTTTTTTATTTTATTTATTACTTTTTTACCGCTTTCTTTACTGTTTGAGTGTGCGCTTAAATTAATTTGCATGACGTGTGAAAAAAAAATATAGAAATTTAATAATTAAAAGCTCACTTATAATTTAACCAAGGCATTATTAAGAGTGAAGTTCCGAACCACTCTCTGGTTTAGACCTCTGAGGTTAGATGAACTTTTTCAATTTCTTATAAATTGGGTGGCTACTCCAAAATACCTTGAAGGTGCCTAAACGTTTCATGGGATTAGATGAACTTTACTAATATTTTATTGGGAAGAGATTTCAAAATATCTCATGTTACCCAAGATCTAAACGCGAAACCCTAAAAGCAGGGCCTCCGAGGTTCGGAGCGCGTCATAGTGACATAAGGATAATTTGAGAAAGAATAGAAAACAGCAGCATCTCACGGTGACAACGAAATGGTTATGACCATGACATAAGAAATTTTTGAGGCATAATGGAAAACAGAAGCATATAACCTACCTCTTTCAAGCCCTCTCCTACTTCCATGTATATGACTTATAAAAACCAACAAAAACACCATTTTTAGCCAACATGGCCTTCTAACCAAATGTTCATTTACTTGTTAACTTCCTAATAGCACAAATCACAATACATTTAGACTCAAAATCAAAGAGTTATGGCCAAGGGAACACAACTTGCTCTACACAATGGAAAATTTTGAAGATCTTAGAGTCCCCAAAACAACAGGGCTATTTCTATAACAATTAATAACATAGAAATTATGATTCTAAGCCAATTGATCTCATTCATTCTAGAGCTGTAAAACTCATTTTATGCGATAAACAGTCCAAGTAGGTCAAGATGAACCTTAAAACCAGTTTTGCACTATCAAGCTTATCAACCTTGAAAACAACTAAATTGGTATAACTAATTCACTAAACTCAAACTAAACTTCCTTAACATATAAATGAACATTTTAGTACATTCAATTTCACATTAGGTACCCAATCATTCATAAGTTACAAAACAAATTCTCAAGTCTCCGAAAATAGGGTTTCATGCTTATTGGTTAATAAACTTCATCGCAATCAATTTAACACAACCATACACATCTTTAATTCCATTTAACACACAACACAATTAGGCATTTTCAAATTATATCTATTATCAATTTAGCACACATAACACATAGTTTTCCAAACCTCAAACTCATTTGCTCCAATGAGTTCACTAGGCACTTGGCTCACCAATCTGCTCCTTTCCCTTATCTTTTCTGATTTTTTACACTACAACACAATCCAATTTTCAGAATTGGACAAAGGCTCAATTCCAAATTAGCACAGAAAAGAAGAAGGAGAAGAAAAAGAGCAATCTAACACAACCACTTACCTTGATTAGCTAAGAACTCAACACAATCAACCAATAAAAATCAACCAACCAGAATTTCAAAGGAACAAAAGACTAAAGATGAAGAGAAGAAGAAGAAGAAAAAGAGCAGATTGAGACTTAGGGAATGGCCAGCTAAGGAGATACAAAATGGGACAATTTCTGCCTCTTTTACCTCTTTATATTGCATGTTGAAGATGAGTTGGCAAAACCAACACATGCCACATGGAATGCACTAACTCTAAATATGATTAGATTAAACTAATCTCACTTAACACTTAATTAATCCTTCCCTTAATTAATCATTCACAACTACACTTTAGTCACTTAACTTATTATTTCGTGCATTTAAGTCCTCTTTTTCAATTACACTTAGATCCAAAATTAGAAATCCTAAATCAAACTTGTCCAGTTACCCTAATTGAGCAAAATGCTACTATAGTTCTTGGGTCATTACACAGATAGCGATGGAAACGAGTTTAGAGAACCAATGAATGTTGATAGACATAAAAGGTTCCATGGCTAAGGACTAAAATCAAAAGAAGAGAATAAATGCCCCATAGATCGAAAATCGAAGAAAGGCAGCCTTGCTAAAATTGGGTGCCCCGTCAGGGTAAAAATCGAAAAAAGGCATTCTGGGCAAAAATCAGATATTGAGAAAAAATATCCAATCAAGAAAATTTGAGAGAGCTGATTGGAAATAGGAGTTTAATGCTCACAGAATCTGTCCTGATATTAATTGTAGTTCTGCATTTTTTATTCATGTCAAATAGTGGTCATGTATGATGAAATCATATTGAAATGCATATGTTTATGCAATGAAATTAAAACAAAAATAATTCAACTTATATGTTCATTACTATCTAGTTTTATTATAAAACGGATAAAAGCATTATTTTTTACTGAAATTATGTCATCTAATAGCTATCATTTACCACTCTCACCGGCCAGATGTTGGAGTTGATGAGTCCTATTATCAGCTGCAGGACTGATCACCCACCTCGTGTATGTAGTCGTGGCAGTGAAGTTACAAGCATTAATTCATGGGTTGACTATCTGTGACGCGCGTCGGACCCAATCGCTTGCCGGAAGCCCGCCTTTAGGGCCCCGAGAGGGTTTGTATCTTTTGATCTTGGGCAATCATGAGATATTTTGGACACCTCTTTCCAATAAAAAACTGGAAAGATCATCTAATCCCATGAACTCTTTAGGCACTTTTGAGGTATTTTAGAGTCGCCACCTAATTTACAAGAAATTGAAAAAGTTGGTCTAACCTCGGGGGTCTAAACCAGAGAAAGATTCGGAACTTTACTCTTATTAATGCCTTGGTTAATTATAACTGGATTTTTAATTTTAAATTTCTATCTCTCTTCTCAAGCGGTCATACATTGAAAAAGTAAAGCACAAATCAATCACCAAAGAAAGCGATAAATAAAACAATAAAATAATAAAGCAAACTAAAGAAAGATAAAAATTGGGACAAAATACAATCTCCCAAAATAAATCAAATAAAGCATAAATAAATAACAAAATCAAATGAATAAATAAACATCCATAAATCGGGATATTATTAAAGATAGGAACATTGGTTCCTTCATATTCACTTTGAAAAAATGAAGAGTCATTTTTGGTATACATAGGAAAATCGGGATGAGTGATCCCATTTTGAGAAAATTAACTCTCCTTTTTAAAGTGAGGTTTATTGGTTGAAATTAGAACATTGGTCCCATTTTATTAGAAAAAATCTCAATTTATTAATATTAATTTTTTGTGATTTTTTAATTAACATGCATAAAAATAAATAAACTTATTACAAATTACATAATCAAAACAAATAAAACAAAAATAATGAAAAAATAATAAAAACTATGGTGTCTTCAAATCTCCATGGGCTCACATTTGGCATCGGAAAAACTCACACATAAAAATAAGTATTGAAATAAAAAACACAAATAAAAGTGATGTTAGTAATAAAAATGAATTAAACATATAACATATGAAAATGAATCAAAATAAATAAAATAAAATGCATTATGAGTAACAAACTAATTAAATTACATAATAAAATAAGATAACTTAACATATTAACAATTGAACATGCATAAAAACATACATGATAATAATAATAATAATAATAATAATAATAATAATAATAATAATAATAATAATAATAATAATAATAATAATAGTAAACAAGAATAACAATAATAATAACAAAGAAGATGAACAATCAAATAAACAAAAAGGAAAAGCAATAAAGTAAATAAAACATGCTAGATCTATGAACAAAATCACACAAAAAAAAACAACAATAATAGATTTAAAAATCTACATGGTTGCTAATTAATCATAAACAAAAATTAATAATAAAATAAAAATAAAATGAAGTCCAGAATATTTACCCTCAGATTTTGATTTGATGAGTGAAGGTATATAATCAATTTCCTTGTCTTGATTTTGCCAAAAAAAGATTAGAAAAATAAAATATAGAAGAAAATTTTTATCTCAAAAACAAAGAATTAATTTCTTTGTCTCAAGGAAAAAATTGTTAAAAAGAAGAAGAAAATTCCTAAGAACAAAGAATTGTTCTCTTTGTCTCAAAAATTAACTTAGAAAATCAAATTAGAATATTAGGAGAATTTTTCTTGAAGAAGAAAATATTTTTCTTAAGAAAAGTCCCCCCAATTTTCTCTCTAAAAAAAAGAATGCTCCGAATAGATTGAGAATGCCTTGGGAAAGGACTTAAAAATAATGCTTCGAAGAGACTGAGAATGCATTGGAAAAATGACTTAAAGATAATGCTCCAAAAAAACTGAGAATGCATTGGAAAAATGATTTAAAGATAATGCTCCGAAGATGCTAAGAATGCCTTGGAAAAAGTACTTAAAGATAATACTCTGAAGAGATTGAGAATGTTTTGGAAAAAAGACTTAAAGATAATACTTCGAAGAGATTGAGCATGCATTAGAAAAAGGACTTAAAGATAATGCTCCGAAGAGACTGAGAATGCCTTGAAAAAGGACTTAAAGACAATGCTTCGAAAAGACTAAGAATGCCTTGGGAAAGAACTTAAAGATAATGCTCCGAAAAAACTGAGAATGCCTTGAAAAAAGGACCTAAAGATAATACTCCGAAGACACTAATAATGCCTTGGAAAAAGGACATAAAAATAATACTCCGAAGACACTGAGAATGCCTTGGAAAAAAGACTTAAAAATAATGCTCCGAAAAGTCTGAGAATGCCTAGAAAAAGGATTTAAAGATAATGTTTCGAAGAGGTTTAAATGCTCAATGATTGAGAGGTTTTGATGCTCACTGAGGGACTTAGATTTTGAGCCTAATTACCCCCGGCATGGTGTGCGTCAATAGGTTTGCTCTCTTAAATATCCTCCTTGACACTAGTCCACGGGATTCCTTTTCTGCGAGGACTTGTGTTGCATGTATGCCAAAATTATGCACATGAAATGCATCCTGAGTCACATATGAAAGAGGTAGCTAGGAGCACATGAAATTGATGTCATCATCGGTCACCATGGTTAGGTGAGCGCCGCTGCCTAGGAAGGAAATGCCTCAGCGAGTAGGTGCTGATCACCCTGGGAGGGGGCTCTGACAGTAATTTCAGTTTCTCTTGTAATCATACCTAAAAGATAAAGGAAAAGTAAAGGAATTAGAAGTACTGACAACAAGCTTGTTCTTAAAGACATCATGTAGAATGTTAACTGATTTTATAAAAGGTAATGATAATGAGCTAAGCCTATGATATTTTGCTAAGGGATGATGTTGACATTTTCAAAATGACTAGGCAAAATATACCTGGAGGATAAGCTCTGACCAAAAGTGTTTTTATAGAAGCGTGGTGACCGACAGTTGTGGCTTGAGCGAGTCATGACCAGCCCGTCAGTCACTTGTTTAGATTCTATTCTTGCATTTTTTTCTGCATAATGCATGCATTTCATGTGCATAAATCATTTGCGCGTATTTCTTAAAGTTCTGTAGGAAAAAAAAAAGACTTGTAGAACGTAATCACTCACGGAAGTCAAAACGTGGAAATATTTAGGGAGTATCTTCAAAATTGCAAAGTCCATATTGAGTCATAGAGGCAAAATTAGGGCATTAATCACTAAAAATTAGGTTCTTAAAAGAAAAAATCCAGAACAACCGACGGGCTTATGGGACAGGCCGTAGCTCGCTTTAGGTGCAGGCTGCCCATCGGTTAAGAAAATCTATAAAAGAGTCACCCGCCGCTTGACCTCTTACTGTTCTTCTTTTATTATCTTCTTCTCTCTTCTTTTTCCTCTCACCAACCGATGCTCCAGTACGGTTTTTCTGTCATTTCTCCTTCATTTTTTGTTCGTTTTGCACATTATTTGCGCCAAAATGCTACTAGGTAGTTGTGCACGGGTCTAAGTTTCTGCAATTTATTTCACATTTTTTTTCAATATAGTTCATCGACTCACAGGTTAGTTTCTTGCAATTTATTCCTTTTCTTCTTTAAATTTCTTTAAATTCTATGTTCTAGATATACTTAGATACGCATGTTTTGAAATGTAGGCGAAACTATGCCCTTTTAATTTTCTGCAATTTAAGTTTTTGCACAATGTCAAAAAAGAAAGAAAAAGAAAAAGAAAATAATAAGTAATAAAAATTATAAAAATAAGCAGTAGAATATGACAATAAAATAGGATTCTTATTTCCTAGTTAAAACCATTACGTTCTCTAAAAATATCTGCTTAATATCTGTATGATTGTTGTTAGGGCCTGAGGCTTGTCGATTGCCTTTTTTTATGCAGGAGGTTGGGTACATTCTTGCCGAGATGCTGTCGAAATTTTTTTATTTAGGCACATGCTTGTTGAGATGCTACCAAAATTTTTTTTGTTAGTCACATCCTAGCCGGAATGCTGCCTAAATTTTCAAAAAATCACAAAATTGCAAATTTTAGTTATCTTATGTTTAATTTGTTTTCAAAATAAACTAACTTGTAATCTTTTTCAGGATGCCTCCTTGACGTAATATTCCTCGAGAGCAGCCGGAGGCTTAGGCCCCCATTTGGATGAGCCTTGATCAGAGGGAACGGTTTGAGGTTTTAGCTCATGCCCAATTCCGCTCTAGCAAATACATTTCCAGGATATTCCTCCAGCAGTTGGGGATGATTAAAGAGGTGGACGCATTATTAGAGACAGTTAATTTGGTCAAGTTCCTTGGGCCATCCTTCCGGACCTATGCAGAGGTCTATAGAGAGTTCCTGGCCACCTTACACTATAGAGGGTTTCAAAGCCAGATACGAAGGAGGGAATCATTCAGTTTACAGTTAGAGGTAGGGGTGATCACTGGGCGGGGCGGGGAGTAGCTCCCCACCTACTACCCCGCCCAGGGGCAAGGATTCCCCGTCCCTGTCCCCGCCCCGGGGATCCCCATCCCCAATAAAAATGCCCAACTCCAATGGGAATTTCCAACTCTAATGGAGATTTTCGCCCCGAATCAAAAATATTTCACAAAATTTACCTTGCACAATTTAATAATTGATGACTTAAAATTAAAAACATCTTATACAATTTAAATACAAATATTTATCAACATCTCATACAATTAAAATATAAATATTTGTAAACTTCCATACAATTTAAATATTAATAATATCACTTGGACAACTTCCACACCGACGAATATCAACTTAAAAAAATTTAATATATATAATAAAATATTAATTTTTTTCGGGGTGGGGACCCCCGTTCCCCGTCCTAGCCCCGAATTCAAGGGCGGAGATTTTCTTCTCCTCAACCCCACCCCCGCCCCTACAAGGGAAAAATTCGGGGATTCCCCACCGCGTTTGGGTCGGGTCCCCACAGGGGACGCCAAATCCCTGCCCCATGATCATCCTTAGTTAGAGGGCACCACTTCAGCATTACCTGCTAGGTCTTTGCGCAGGCATTGGGGCTTCCATTTGGGGTAGAGGTGGTTACACCAAAGAGAGTAGTCAGGTGACACCATTGGGAGACTATTACGCTACCTGGGACTCCATATGACCATGACACGGCAAAGAGCACCATGCTCTTTTCACAGGCCCTCAGATACCTCCACAGAGTACTTTACAGTTCATACTTAGGCAGGGCAGGAAACCCTAGGTCAGTCAATTCTGCGGAGATATGGAGTTTATAGGCCATGGTTTCTGGGCAGCGCCTGAACATTAGTCACGAGATCGTGGCTAATTTTGTTAGGCTAGGCCATGAGTTCTCACCATTCATATATGCAGGAGGGGTGATTACACAATTATTACTGCACTTAAGGGTAGCATTTGACTTTAGACCTCCAGTCGACAAGGACATCTTTGTAGATCTGGCTACAGCCCAGACCATGGGGATGATTGCTCAAGTACCCGACCGCTCTGGGGTGTACAAGTTACTCACAATAGCGGAGACCTGACGGATTTTCCATATACCTCTACTCCAGCTAGCAGCAGATGAGATCCTAGAGGAGGAGCTTTAGCCAGATAGGGACCATCTACAGTAGCAGTAGCCTGAGGAGGAGCAGCCTCATATGCCCTAGGATTAGGGTTTGGATATAGATATGAACGATATGATTCACACCCCGGCTTCTCAGCAGAGCCATGTAGAGGTGTTGAGTCCTATCCCTCCACCACCATTAGTATAGCGGGCAGATATCCGAGTTGACAGGAGATATCACCTGTACAGTTGACCTGGACACCCGGGGGCATCTGCATCCACCACTCCTCCACTACCAGAGCCCCGAGCAGAGCCAGTCCAGGCTAATAGACAGGTGCCTTCCCCATCCATGCAGCAGGAGATCATCTCAGTTGTCACTGCTACTTTTGCAGAGATGGACCAGAGTATGGAAGAGAGAGCTAGGATTTTAAATGAGTGTTTAGATAGACAGGAGTGGCTCATAGAGAGTTTGAGGCAAGATTTTAGTGCTTCGCAGATAGTGATAGCTCAAAGGATTGACAAGGCCATCCAGCTTATTGATGAGTCTATCACCTCTCTCAGATTTCGGGTTGAGGTTTTAGAGACATTTATACTAGCCTTATCTAGGACTATGAGGGAGTTATGTCAGGAGGTTGGAGACTGACTTACTTAGATTAAGGATGCCTCTAGACATCAGAGCTCAAAGCAAACACAAGTCTTTTCAGAGCTAGCGATAATGGTTAGTGAGTTCATGGATTTCCTTAGGACTTGTGCACAGCCTTTTCTGGATGGGTATGCTCGAATCCAGTTCCAGCTTTCCCGATGAACAACACCTCTAGTAGCGCCTCAATCTCCACTAGTGAATGTCACTCATTAGCAGCCAGCCACCAGAGCCGGACCCTCGACCTTTTCAGATCAACCCTTTTTTTCTAGAGCTGGGCCATCTACATCTAGAGTAGGGCTATCGACATCTAATGCCCAGTCGATTCATGTGTTTGACACCAATCAGGACCTAGATGAACCATTTGATTATTCTCCTTTTTAGTGCATGTTCAGGGAGACTTGTATATAGATATCTTTTGATGTACAAACTTTTCTTTATTATTTATTTAATCATAACTATTATGTTCCACTCGGATTTTTACTCTGCTTTAAAGACACATAATAATAAGAACTATAACTAATAAAAGAGATTACAAAACAAAGTATTAAACTTATATTTCAAAAGATCCAGTTAATACAATAGTTTAGCAAAATTCTCTGAAATTATAGGGATTACATTTATTAATCATATGCCAATAACCTGAAGGTGACAATCATATGCCAGAAGGATTAACCATAGTCATTAGCAACGACCATAGGCCAATAATTCGACGGCAATAATCATATGCCGAAGTCTTAAAGGCAACAATCATATACCAGACATACTATCTTGACGGCGACAATCATATGCCAAAGTCTCGAAGGCAGCAGTCATATGTCGAATAGACTGTCTTGATGGCGATAATCATGCGTCGAATAGACCAACTGTAGTCTATAGGATAATGTAATGGCGACAATCATATGCCAATGCTTCGACGTCGACAATCATATGTCAATATCTTGACGGCGACAATCATATGCTGGATAGATTATCTGTAGTCTTTAGGATATCCTGATGGCAACAATCAAATGCCAAACGGATCAAAAATAGTCTTCAGAACGACTCAGCGGTGACAATCATATGCCAAGGTCTTGATAGAGACAATTATATGCTAGATAGATTAACCGAAGTCTTTCGAATGACTCAGTGGAGACAATCATAAGCCATAATCTTCAATCTTCAATCAGCACAGCAAAAGGTAAGGACTGCCTCAGGTACGTTCTTCTTTCATTTTCTTTGAATTTTGGCTCAATCTAGATACTAGTGTACTAGTCTCCCCAAAATTAGGGGCAACTGTAGACACCGAGTTTTGAAGTAGCCCAGATCAGAGTTAGCCAATGATGACACCGTTGCCTATTTTACAGGTAGAAGGCTGAAGCTGTAGGTTTTCACCTATGAATTTCATGAGTTGTGGGTAAAGATCCTTTTTGTTTCCTCGATGATTTTAAAAGGGAGCTTTTCATGCATAAGTTTTGAATTTTTTTTTTGTGACCAACGGTCGTCCCTCATATGAGGGATGCTCTTTGGTCGATGTTAGTGCATGCCTCTTGCAATAAACGAATTACATGATTCGCGTAATTAGTGGCGACCGACGCCCACCCCTCAGATAAGGGAATTCCCGTCGGTTGATCATTGTCGACAGCCGCCTCTTCTAGAGACAGCCGTCGCTCGCGCGAGAGGTGCCTACCTCTAATGAGACAGGCTCACTACAAGAAAAGGTGTTAATACCGACGGAATTTTAGCAACGGATTATAAACCGTCGCTATTTAGCGATGGAAGGTGTATTCTGTCGCTATTTAGCGACGAAAATTTATTCCGTCGGTAAATAGCGATGGATAATTATTTCCGTAGCCAAAATAGCGACGGGGAATCAAGTCCGTCGCGAAAAAGGGCGCCAAACCTTCCCCCCAAAAATTGCGACATAAATTAGCGACGGATATATAAGTCCGTCGTTAATTAATTTGCATTTAGCGATGGAATTTTATTCCGTCGCTATAATTGGCGACGGAGTTAGAAACCATCGCTAAATTTCGCGACGGATATATAATTCCGTCGCGAAAAAGAAATAAATTTAAAAAATAAAATGCTTTTAGTGATGGAAGTACTATTCCGCCGCTAATTACCGACAGAATTCAAATTCCGTCGCTATTTGTAGCGACGGAAATTGCATTCCGTCGGGAAATCTGAATTAAAATCAGATAACCCTTCCCCCCCTGATCCTCTCTCTCTCCTCCCTCTCCCCTCACTCTGCCCTCCGGTGTCCGCTCCCCTGCCCTCTCGCCGCCGACGACCGCCCCTCCCCTCCTCCTCCTCCTCCTCTCTTCCCTCCCTTCTCTCTTTTTTTCCCGCTCCGTTCTTCCCTTCTTCTTCCCTCCCTCCGTGCGCCTTCTCTTCTTCGCCGCTGTCGACCGCCGCTGCTCCGGCGTTGCCTTCCTCTCCTCCTCAACCTGGTAGTCCTCCCTCCTCCGCCTCCTCCTCCTCTCCTCTCCTCCGGCGTCAGGTAAGCCGATCTGCCCCTTTTGCCTTTTTTTTTAATTATTATTATTATTATTATTATTATTATTATTATTATTATTATTATTAATTTATTTAACTTAATTAGACAATGAATTATTAACTATTGTTCAAAGAAAAAATTAATTTTTAATTAGTGTTGATTGTTGTTAGAATTAATTTAAATTAGTTATGTTAATTAAATTTTTTGTTATTTTTAAAAAATACAATGAATTAATTAGTGTTAATTGTTATTAGAATGTTAAACATTTGTTGAAATAGATTATTGTTAATGTTATTAATATTATTAGGATTATGGTTAATTAATAAAATGACAAATTTAATGTTGTTAGTATTATTATACATAAAATAATAAGATTAGCATTTAGAACACCACAACTTTCATCATTTATATCTCATTCTTACACCATTCATTATATAATTAAAGATACTTTTTTTTTGCGAAAAAATAGAAAATATATATATATTTTAGCGAATGAAATGATAAAAAAATTAGAATATGATAATCCGACAAATTGTGTAGCGCCAAAAGTTTGAAAACACCAATTCTCATAAAAATATGTTTGGATATGTAAATAATAATAATAATAATAATAATAATAATAATAATAATAATAATAATAATAATAATAATAATAATAATAATAATAATAATAATAATAATAATAATAATAATAATTTCCCTTTCTTGAAATTGTGGATTCTGAAATATAATGAAAATAATAATTTGATTTATACTCATTTTTATTATGTGAACCAAACTCAATTTAATTGGATTAAATTAAGAAAATATTATTACTATAATTATTATTATTATTATCACTTTTATAATATAGGTTATTGAGTATAATATTATTGTAAAGTTATTTTTTTAATTAGTATTATTATCTAGGTTATTGACTGTAATATGATAAATTTGTATTTTTTTTTGTTTTGAGCATAATAATCCGTATAAATTTTGTTTAATTGAACATCAATTGTCGTAATTAATCATGTATTTAATATAAAAGTAGTTATATTATGAGTTGCTAGCATTATTGTCTAATATATTAAGTTTTGTTTTTTTTTAATTAGATTTTTATAATTCTATTTGAGATGTCTCCTTGTTCATGTAACAGTTTTGGAATTAATTATGAGTAACGTAGATAGATCTTGGATGTATAGACGAAAAACAAGAGATGGTTACATTAATCCTGAATTTGTGGAAGGGGTTCAGTCGTTTATTGAATATGCCAGTTCTCAACCTGCATATATGGAAGGGGCTAAAATAAGATATCCATGCAAAAAGTGCCAGCATCTTAGTTATCTGTCAGTCGATGAAGTGTATTTTCACCTGTTACGAAAGGGATTTGTGCAAAATTATTTTGAGTGGACACGACACGGAGAAACATCAATCTGTAGTACATCAAGTGGAAATGTGGGTAACATGTGGACAACTGAGGGTGAATTTGAAAGAGAGGGGGGATTTGTAGCCGATGATGTAGGGGTGACTGATAATCCATACGTTCAAATGGTTTACGATGCAGCTGGCCATGATTTTAGGGAAAGTACACCAATGCTGGAAGAACCCAACGAAAATGCAACAAAATTTTATGATTTGCTAAACTCAGCAGATCAGGAGTTATGGCCAGGCTGCGATAACATGACTCAGTTATCTTCTGTAGCTCGGATATTGAATATAAAATTCGAATGCCATATTTTGGATTGAGGTTTTGACCAAATTCTTGCTTGGTACAATGAATCATTGCCTCCTGACCATAAAATGGTTGATAATTTGTACAATGTGAAGAAACTGATCAGTGGTTTAGGTTTGCCTGTTGAGAAAATTGACTGTTGTCGGTTGGGATGTATGTTGTTTTGGAGGGATGACATCAATTTACAAGAGTGCAAATTTTGCAGTCAACCTAGGTACAAATCTAAAAGTGGTGGTAATCAGCAAAAATTGGTACCTTGGAAACGTATGCATTTTTTTCCATTGACTCCTAGGCTTCAAAGACTATATGCATCCGAAGTTACTGCACCTCACATGAGATGGCATGATGAGCACGAAAGTACAGGTGGAATAATGAGCCATCCATCCGATGCAGTTGCATGGAAACATTTCAATAACACCCATCCTGATTTTGCTGCTGAATCTCGAAATGTTCGGCTGTGTTTGAGCACTGACGAATTTCAACCTTTTGGTCAATCAGGGCAACAATATTCGTTATGGCCAATCATAATTACTCCATATAATTTGCCTCCATGGATGTGTATGAATGAGGCATATATGTTCTTGACAGTTATTATTCCAGGACTTAGAAATCCGAAGCACAAAATTGATGTATATTTGCAGCCATTGATTTATGAGTTGCAACAGCTTTGGGATGTCGGTGTTGAAACATATGATGCATCACTTAAACAGAATTTCATGATGAAAGCGGCATTAATGTGGACGGTTAGTGACTTCCCTGCCTATGCTATGTTGTCGGGTTGGAGCACGGCTGGAAAACTAGCATGTCCTTACTGTGGCGACGATTCAGATATGTTTTATCTTCAACATGGGTGCAAAACTTCTTGGTTTGACAACCACAGGAAATTCCTTCCACCTGATCACCCTTTCCGACGGAACAAGAACAAATTTCTTTAGAATAGAGTTGTTCTTGCTAGTCCTCCTGTTATCAGAAGCAGTGAGCAAATTTTACAAGACATCGATGAGTTGGGTTTACTTAAGGTAACAGAAGTTGATGCTGATGAAGTTAATGGAAGAATCAACAAAAACTTTGGTTGGAGGAAAAGAAGCATTTTTTGGGATTTGCCATATTGGAAGACTAATTTGTTACGGCATAATCTAGATGTGATGCACATTGAAAATTTTTTTTTTGATAATGTGTTCAACACCATTATGAATATAGAAGGGAAGACCAAGGACAATTCAAAATCACGAGCAGATTTAAAGTTGTTATGTAGAAGGCCTGAGTTAGATAAAGATTTTTTAACCAGAAAATATCCCAAAGCATGCTACACTTCGGACAAAAAACAAAAGGAAGTCTTGTGTGATTGGTTAAAAGGACTAAAGTTTCTGGATGGTTACGTCTCCAATTTGGCAAGGTGCGTCGACATGAGAAAGTACAAATTATTCGGTATGAAAAGTCATGGTTGTCACGTTTTCATGCAGAGGCTACTCCCAATAGCATTTCGAGAGTTATTGCCGACAAAAGTGTGGGAAGCTATAACAGAGCTAAGTATGTTCTTCAGAACATTAGCGTCCTGCGAGATAAATGCGGCAGATATGGCAAGATTGGAAATAGAAATTCCAGTAATCCTGTGCAAACTTGAAGCAATTTTTCCTCCAAGTTTTTTTGACTGTATGGAGCATCTCCACGTGCATTTAGCACATGAGGCGAAACTCACTGGTCCGGTTCAATATCGTTGGATGTATCCATTTGAGCGGTAACTATCTATGACCTTCCATTGCAATTATATTATACCTTTGTATGCTAATTAATGGCATTAAGATATATCATGTAGGTATTTGTTTCACTTGAAGAAGAACGTAAAAAATAAAGCTAGAGTTGAAGGTTCAATATGTAATGCTTATTTGGTCGAAGAAGCAAGTACTTTTTGTTCGCATTATTTTGAGCCTCATATACACACGAGACAGTGGAAAGTACCACGTAATAATGATGGCGGGGCATCAAGTAATCAGGACGGAAACTTATCCATTTTTACATATCCTGGGCGTTTACATGGCCGTTCAATAAGGAAAATGCTAATAGAGGATGAATTAATAGCGGCCCATAGTTATATTTTATTAAATTGCGAGGAAGTTCGTCCTTATGTTAGGTAAGTTTAATATATACTCTAAATTGTGATATATTGTTTTACTATGTGAAGAGTGTAATATATAAATTGATATTGGCATTTTAGATTATTTGAGGAATGGATACGGGAGCTAATGCCTGAGAAAAATGAAAATGAGGTGAACAAGGAAGTCGAAAAGCACTTTCATGATTGGTTCAAGACATATGTAAGTTGTGATTTTCACCATATATGTCCATACATACATGAATATATGAAATATATGATTTAAATGATGTTAGCTTATTGGAATATGTAGGCATCAATAAATGCAATTGACAACAACTACATCACTGATCTTGCAAAAGGACCTTTGCGATATGTGAAATCATTTTCGGTGTATTTCGTGAATGGATATAAATTTCATACACAGAGTCATGGTCATAACAAAGAAACGGTAAACAGTGGGGTTTGCATTCAAGGAGAGTTGATGTATTATTATGGGCAAATTGTTGATATAATTGAAGTCGAGTATCCCGCGTTGCTAATAAAACGTTGTGTATTATTCAAGTGCGAATGGTATGATCCAACTATTAACGTGGGAACAAAAATACATACCAGATACAATTTAGTTGAAGTCAACCAGCGTAGAAGATTGAGGAACTTTGAACCATTTGTGTTGGCAATGCAAGTGGGCCAGGTATATTATGTCTCATATCCAAGCGTAAACCGAGACAGATCGGAATGGTTTGCAGCGTGCAAAGTCAAACCAAGAGGCATTTATGAAAGGAAAAGCGCCGGACAAAGTGAACGTTCTGAAAATAATGATGCATTTCAGGAGGAAGAACCGAAAGTTCATGAAATCAACAACTCTCTGAATTTTGAAGATAACGAACCATTGAACTATGCGGACAATGAATTTGTTTACATTGATGGTGAGGATGATGAAGAAACTTTGGTTGGCGATGGATCTGATAACGAGCCAGAATTTTCCTCTTATACATCGAAAAATGAGGATGATTTGAATTACGATTTACAGCTTAGTAACGATAGCGAATAATTTATTTAACTACTTGCTTATCATGTGAGACTAATTAATATTGCACTGACACTACAAGAAAACAGGCATTTCCCGACGGAAAATGTGTAATTTCCGTCGGGAAAATAAAATGCCGACGGAATATTTTCCGTCGGCAATATGGGCGTAGGGAATTATTCCCGACGGAAATTTTCCGTCGGTAATAATTCCCGACGGAAATGCTATTTCCGTCGGGAGATTACCGACGGAAAAGTTTTTTCGTCGGTAATAATTCCCGACGGAAAACTGTTTCCGTCGGGAATTTCCCGACGAAAATGTGTTTCCGTCGGGAATTATTACCGACGGAAGTATAATTTCCGTCGGTAAATTACCGATGAAAAACTGTTTCCATCGGTAATATTTCCCTACTGAAATGCTAATTCCGTCGGGAAATTCCCGACGGAAATTATACTTCCGTCGGTAATAATTCCCGACGAAAGTATAATTTCCATCGGTAAATTACCGACGGAAGTATAATTTCCATCGGTAAATTACCGACGGAATTAGCATTTCCGTCGGGAATTTCCCGACGGAATTAGCATTTCCGTCGGGAAATTAAACCAACATTTCCCTCTATATTACGATTATATTTTTATAATGCATCTTATAACTTGTAAAATTAATTGCAAAATAATAAGCAAATGAAAATGATATCTAAATTTTAATATTCAATAATAGTCGAATTTAATAAAATTGTACTATTTATAAAGATAGTAATTATGTAATAACATAATAGTCATGTCTAATACAAAATCATAACTAATTAAGCTGATGGCGGAGGCGGCGGCGGCGGCTGAAAAGTACGATCGGACTGCTGCGATGACACCATACCCTTCAAATTTTCCATCTCATTGCGCAGCTCAGATATGAAGTCGAGAGATTGCTGCCATCGAGTCTGTGACTGTTGCAATTCAGATCTCAGCTCATTTACAGTATTCTCAAGTTCATGGACTCGCCTGGATTCAGACTGTCTATGTGATGCGGCAGTACTTGAACTTGAGGCATGCGAGTGACAGGATTTGGCCAAAGAACCTAAGCCAAATATCCGTCCTCGCCGGTCTCTACCACCAGACACGTCACAATAGATTTGATTCGCATCCACATAATCAGAAGTCTGTGAGCATTGCTGAATTGCATCTTGAAGTTGTTCCTGTCGTAGGACAAATATTTTACAATAAGTAACGATTAATAATAAGTAATATTTAAAATTTGTAAAATATAGTAACTTGGACATACATGTAAAACCCTTGACCGAGAATTGACGAACGTTTGACCATCATGCTTGTTGGTGTGGGTGTGGACAAATACCTCACCATAGGTAGCCGGTCGACCCATCGATGCTCCCTGTAAACATAAAAAGAATTAAAGATAAACTATAATTTATTGACTATTCGTACAAGTTTTTACTTAAATTTCGGCAGAGTTTCCCCTATATTTGGAGCATACCTCCTGTATACATAGACAAAAAAACACTTCAAATTTCGAGACTACGCTACAATCCAACATTCAACAACAAAGCAAACTCCTCACACAAGTAACATTCCCGTCCTCCTCTATGTTAATAATATAAAATTCAGACATCCTAACCATTAATTACAGTGGTAAAAGTAATATTATGTAAAGTTTTTACTTAAATTTCGGCAGAATTTTCCCTATATTTGGAGCATACCTCCTGTATACATAGACAAAAAAACACTTCAAATTTCGAGACTACGCTACAATCCAACTTTCAACAACAAAGCAAACTCCTCACACAAGTAACATTCCCATCCTCCTCTATGGTAATAATATAAAATTCAGACATCCTAACCATTAATTACAGTGGTAAAAGTAGTATTATGTAAAGTTTTTACTTAAATTTCGGCAGAGTTTCCCCTATATTTGGAGCATACCTCCTGTATACATAGACAAAAAAACACTTCAAATTTCGAGACTACGCTACAATCCAACATTCAACAACAAAGCAAACTCCTCACACATCCCATCCTCCTCTATGGTAATAAGATAAAATTCAGACATCCTAACCATTAATTACAGCAGTAAAAGTAATATTTTGTAAAGTTTTTACTTAAATTTCGGCAAAGTTTCCCCTATATTTGGAGCATACCTCCTGTATACATAGACAAAAAAATACTTCAAATTTCGAGACTACGCTACAATCCAACATTCAACAACAAAACAAACTCCTCACACAAGTAACATTCCCATCCTCCTCTATGGTAATAAGATAAAATTCAGACATCCTAACCATTAATTACAGCAGTAAAAGTAATATTTTGTAATACTTACAAGTCTATCTGCATGTTCCCGATGCGACAACGATCCTCCAGTATGCAAGCATGAACTGAGTCCCTCAGGTCCTCCCCGTCTGTTACTAGAATTCTGCGATGCGACGGAAATGGCTTCAGGGGTCGTCCAATACTGTCTCCAACGTGCCCATATATCTTCGGTCATGTAGGGAGGTCGGACACCACCATTTTTTATCAAGCTGACTAAATCTCTGTAACGTGCCCGCGCACGAGTCTCCCACACAGAAGGCATGATATCGTCCAACGCCGAATTCCAATAACATTGTTTACTATGAGACAGACAGAACAAAAAAACAAAATGTAAGCAAGTGTAAAATATAATTTGTTATGTAACCGACTTTATCATAAATGTTTTACCTTGAATTCTTAGAAATAAAAATTCTTTGTTTCCTCTGACACATTCTTCCAGGCAAACCCATCGTATTCAATTCTGTTTTTGAAAGAGGTTGTCATAATGCGTGAACACTTTCCTGAAGGATTCAATCTAAGATACAACAATGTGAATAATGTTAGTACAAGTAATAACTGTCATTGAAATCATAATGAAGTGAAATATTAATTACTTACTCTTCAACTGTGATATTGATGTATATTCTTCCATCCTCTCCGAGCCAGGCGTAGGCTCTTCCGCTTGTTCTGTTCCCAACCCCTGACCTGGCATAGATTCTGGGTGTGCCATAGGAGTGAAATCAGTGGAAGGAATGGTAGATGGTGCAACAGAGACGGGCGGTGTTACGGCAGCCTCAGTGCTGGCATTGAGCCCATGCGATGGGGATCCTCCAGTACCAGTACTGTCATCGCCATCATGCAACCTGAGACGCGGAGCAATCGACGTTTTCTTCTTTCGCTTAAACATTTTTCAACCTGGCATTATAAGAAAAATGCATATTGTCAGATAATAGAAAATAATTACATTGTAATAAGTATATTAAATTAATATTCAAGTCAGTGCAATATTAATTGGTCTCACATGATAAGCAAGTAGTTAAACAAATTATTCGCTATCGTCACTAAGCTGTAAATCGTAATTCAAATCATCCTCATTTTCCGATGTATAAGAGGAAAATTCTGGCTCGTCATCAGATCCATCGCCAACCAAAGTTTCTTCATCATCCTCACCATCAATGTCAACAAATTCATTGTCCGCATAGTTCAATGGTTCGTTATCTTCAAAATTCAGAGAGTTGTTGATTTCATGAACTTCCGGTTCTTCCTCCTAAAATGCATCATTATTTTCAGAACGTTCACTTTGTCTGGCGGCTTTCCTTTCATAAATGCCTCTTGGTTTGACTTTGCACGCTGCAAACCATTCCGATCTGTCTCGCTTTACGCTTGGATAGGAGACATAATATACCTGGCCCACTTGCATTGCCAACACAAATGGTTCAAAGTTCCTCAATCTTCTACGCTGTTGACTTCAACTAAATTGTATCTGGTATGTATTTTTGTTCCCACGTTAATAGTTGGATCATACCATTCGCAATTGAATAATACACAACGTTTTATTGGCAACGCGGGATACTCGACTTCAATTATATCAACAATTTGCCCATAATAATCCATCAACTCTCCTTGAATGCAAACCCCACTGTTTACCGTTTCTTTGTTATGACCATGACTCTGTGTATGAAATTTATATCCATTCACGAAATACACCGGAAATGATTTAACATATCGCAAAGGTCATTTTGCAAGATCAGTGATGTAGTTGTTGTCAATTGCATTTGTTGATGCCTACATATTCCAATAAGCTAACATCAATGCAATCATATATTTCATATATTCATGTATGTATGGACATATATGGTGAAAATCACAACTTACGTATGTCTTGAACCAATCATGAAAGTGCTTTTCGACTTCTTTGTTCACCTCATTTTCATTTTTCTCAGGCATTAGCTCCCGTATCCATTCCTCAAATAATCTAAAATGCCAATATCAATTTATATATTACACTCTTTGCATAGTAAAATAATATATCACAATGTAGCGTATATATTAACCTTACCTAACATAAGGACGAACTTCCTCGCAATTCAATAAAATATAACTATGGGCCGCTATTAATTCATCCTCTATTAGCATTTTCCTTATTGAACGGCCATGTAAACGCCCAGGATATGTAAAAATGGATAAGTTTCCGTCCTGATTACTTGATGCCCCGCCATCATCATTACGTGGTACTTTCCGTTGTCTCGTATGTATATGAGGCTCAAAATAATGCGAACAAAAAGTACTTGCTTCTTCGACCAAATAAGCATTACATATTGAACCTTCGACTCTAGCTTTATTTTTTACGTTCTTCTTCAAGTGAAATAAATACCTACATGATATATCTTAATGCCATTAATTAGCATACAAAGTTATAATATAATTGCAATGGAAGGTCATAGATAGTTACCGCTCAAATGGATACATCCAACGATATTGAACCGGACCAGCGAGTTTCGCCTCATGTGCTAAATGCATGGGGAGATGCTCCATACAGTCAAAAAAACTTGGAGAAAATATTGCTTCAAGTTTGCACAGGATTACTGGAATTTCTGTTTCCAATCTTGCCATATCTGCCGCACTTATCTCGCAGGACGTTAATGTTCTGAAAAACATACTTAGCTCTGTTATAGCTTCCCACACTTTTGTCGGCAATAACTCTCGAAATGCTATTGGGAGTAGCCTCTGCATGAAAATGTGACAATCATGACTTTTCATCCCGAATAATTTGAACTTTCTCATGTCGACGCACCTTGCCAAATTGGAGACGTAACCATCCGGAAACTTTAGTCCTTTTAACCAATCACACAAGACTTCCTTTTATTTTTTGTCCAAAGTGTAGCATGCTTTGGGATATTTTCCGGTTAAAAAATCTTTATCTAACTCCGGCCTTCTACATAACAACTTTAAATCCGCTCGTGATTTTGAATTGTCCTTGGTCTTCCCTTCTATATTCATAATGGTGTTGAACACATTATCAAAAAAAAATTTTTCAATGTGCATCACATCTAGATTATGCCGTAACAAATTAGTCTTCCAATATGGCAAATCCCAAAAAATGCTTCTTTTCCTCCAACCAAAGTTTTTGTTGATTCTTACATTAACTTCATCAGCATCAACTTCTGTTACCTTAAGTAAACCCAACTCATCAATGTCTTGTAAAATTTGCTCACTGCTTCTGATAACAGGAGTACTTGCAAGAACAACTCTATTCTTAAGAAATTTGTTCTTGTTGCGTCGGAAAGGGTGATCAGGTGGAAGGAATTTCCTGTGGTTGTCAAACCAAGAAGTTTTGCACCCCCATGTTGAAGATAAAACGCATCTGAATGTCGCCACAGTAAGGACATGCTAGTTTTTCAGCCGTGCTCCAACCCGACAACATAGCATAGGCAGGGAAGTCACTGACCGTCCACATTAATGCCGCTTTCATCATGAAATTCTGTTTAAGTGATGCATCATATGTTTCAACACCGACATCCCAAAGCTGTTGCAACTCATAAATCAACGGCTGCAAATATACATCAATTCTGTGCTTCGGATTTCTAGGTCCTGGAATAATAACTGTCAAGAACATATATGCCTCATTCATACACATCCATGGAGGCAAATTATATGGAGTAATTATGATTGGCCATGATGAATATTATTGCCCTGATTGACCAAAAGGTTGAAATCCGTCAGTGCTCAAACACACTCGAACATTTCGAGATTCAGCAGCAAAATCAGGATGGGTGTTATTGAAATGTTTCCATGCAACTGCATCGGATGGATGGCTCATTATTCCACCTGTACTTTCGTGCTCATCATGCCATCTCATGTGAGGTGCAGTAACTTCGGATGCATATAGTCTTTGAAGCCTGGGAGTCAATGGAAAAAAATACATACGTTTCCAAGGTACCAATTTCCGCTGATTACCACCACTTTTAGATTTGTACCTAGGTTGACTGCAAAATTTGCACTCTTGTAAATTGATGTCATCCCTCCAAAACAACATACATCCCAACCGACAACAGTCAATTTTCTCAACAGGCAAACCTAAACCACTGATCAGTGTTTTCACATTGTACAAATTATCAACCATTTTATGGTCAGGAGGCAATGATTTATTGTACCAAGCAAGAATTCGGTCAAAACCTCGATCCGAAATATGGCATTCGGATTTTATATTCAATATCTGAGCTACAGAAGATAACTGAGTCATGTTATCGCAGCTTGGCCATAACTGCTGATCTGCTGAATTTAGCAAATCATAAAATTTTGCTGCATTTTCGTTGGCTTCTTCCAACATTGGTATACTTTTCCTAAAATCATGGCCAGCTGCATCGTAAACCATTTGAACGTATGGATTATCAGTCACCCCTACATCATCAGCTACAAATTCCCCCTCTCTTTTAAATTCACCCTCAGTTGTCCACATGTTACCCACATTTCCACTCGATGTACTACAGATTGATGTTTCTCCGTGTCGTGTCCACTCAAAATAATTTTGCACAAAACCCTTTCGTAACAGGTGAAAATGCACTTCATCGACTGACAGATAACGAAGATGTTGGCACTTTTTGCATGGACATCTTATTTTAGCCCCGTCCATAAATGCAGGTTGAGAACTGGCATATTCAATAAAAGACTGAACCCCTTCCACAAATTCAGGATTAATGTAACCATCTCTTGTTTTTCGTCTATACATCCAAGATCTATCTATGTTACTCATAATTAATTCCAAACTGTTACATGAACAAGGAGACATCTCAAATAGAATTATAAAAATCTAATTCAAAAAAATCAAAACTTCATAAAAATGAGTTTGGTTCACATAATAAAAATGAGTATAAATCTAATTATTATTTTCATTATATTTCAGAATCCACAATTTCAAGAAAGGGAAATTATTATTATTATTATTATTATTATTATTATTATTATTATTATTATTATTATTATTATTATTATTATTATTATTTACATATCCAAACATATTTTTATGAGAATTGGTGTTTTCAAACTTTTGGCGCTACACAATTTGTCGAATTATCATATTCTAATTTTTTTATCATTTCATTCGCTAAAATATATATATATTTTCTATTTTTTCACAAAAAAATTTATCTTTAATTATATAATGAATGGTGTAAGAATGAGATATAAATGATGAAAGTTTTTCTTGAAATTGATGTAAGAATGATGTAAGAATGAGATATAAATGATGAATTAAGAATGAGAAATATAAAAACGGTACATCACTTCATATTAAACTAAAACAATTCAAAAAAAAAATTATTAAAAGTGTCTAATATAAAAAAAAAAATTAAAAATTGGAGCACTTAAAAATAATTGTTTGACATATTAAAATAAATTATAAATTGTTTTAACTTAACAGCAAAATACTCTCTCTATTTATCTAACTTAACAATTTTTGAAAAAAAAAATTCAGTCAATTTGATAATTTTTAAATTTAAAGAGTGTTTAGTTACTTATTTTTTATTTTGACTTTATGTATACGCTAAAAAGAAGGTATTCAACAGAGTGAAAATATATAATTATAAAAAATTAATAAAATAATATTTTAATAAATTATAATGAAAATTTTATAAAATCGATATTAATTAATAATTTTTTTAGTTTATATGAGAAGCTAAAAGTTAACAAATTGAGTGAAAATGAATTATTACTTCTGAGTTGACTAAAATAGCTCAATTAAAAAAGGAAAAAAATTATTGATTATATTAATGCAATGACCCAATTTCTTTCTTCGGAGCTGTTATTTATAAAATGATATTTTAAATGGTATTATTTTTTATTAAATGACTCTTAGTAAGAGAAAAAGAATGAGTATTTAAACAATTCATAAATATCAAATTGTGAATACATACATTTCTACTTATGATCATACGCTTATTTTATGCTTCTCTAAACATATATGCTCAATTTTTAATTAGTGTTATTTGATTTAACACTAATTAATTCATTGTATTTTTTAAAAATAACAAAAAATTTAATTAACATAACTAATTTAAATTAATTCTAACAACAATCAACACTAATTAAAAATTAATTTTTTCTTTGAACAATAGTTAATTAAGTTAACTCAATGTCTAATTAAGTTAAATAATTCATTGTCTAATAAATTAATAATAATCTATTTCAACATTCAACAATAATAATCTATTCTAACAACAATAATCTATTTCAACAATCAATCAACAATAATTCATTGTCTAATTAAGTTAAATAAATTAATATTAATAATAATAATAATAATAATAATAATAATAATAATAATAATTAAAAAAAAAAGGGCAAATGGGTACTGTTGGCTTACCAGACGCCGGAGGAGAGGAGAGGAGGAGGAGGCGGAGGAGGGAGGTCGACCAGGCTGAGGAGGAGAGGAAGCCAACGCCGGAGCAGCGGCGGTCGACGGCGGCGAAGGAGAGAAGGAAGGCTCACGGCAGGGAGGCAAGCAGAAGGGAAGATCGGAGCGGGAAAAAAAGAGAGAAGGGAGGGAAGAGAGGAGGAGGAGGAGGAGGAGGGGAGGGGACCGGCGAACGGAGGGGAGGGGGCGGTCGTCGTCGGCGGGAGGGCAGGGGATCGGACAGGCAGAGTGAGCGGAGAGAGAGGAGAGAGAGAGGATCGGGGGGAAGAGGGTTAAAATCTGAATTTAATTCAGATTTCCCGACGGAATGTGATTTCCGTCGCTATATAGCGACGGAAATCACATTTCGTCGGTAATTAGCGGCGGAATATATTTCCGTCGCTAAAAATAGCGACGAAAATAACATTCTGTCGTTAATTAGCGGCGGAATATAAATTCCGTCGCTAATATTATTTTTTTTTCTTATTTAATTTTAGCGACGAAATTATATATCCGTCGCTAAAATTAGCGACGGAGTTAGAAACCGTCGCTAATTTTAGCGATGGAATAAAATTCCGTCGCTAAATGGAAATTAATTTTTTTTATAACGACGGATTTAGATATCCGTCGCTAAATTCTGTCGCTATTTCTGGAGGGAATGTTTGGCGCCCTTTTTCGCGACGGACTTTGTTATCCGTCGCTATTTTAGCAACGGAATAATAATTCCGTCGCTATTTAGCGATGGTTTTTATTCCGTCGCTAATATTCCGTCGCTATTTTATGATTTTCTTGTAGTGTGACTTGGATATTAATTTAATATGCTTATTACAATGTAATTATTTTCTATTATCTGACAATATGCATTTTCCTTATAATGGCAGGTTGAAAAATGTTTAAGCGAAAGAAGAGAACGTCGATTCCTCCGCGTCTCAGGTTGCATGATGGCGATGACAGTACTGGTAATGGAGGATCCCCATCGCATGGGCTCAATGCCAGCACTGAGGCTGCCGCATCATCGCCCATCTCTATTGCACCATCTACCATTCCTTCCACTGATTCCACTCCTATGGCACACCCAGAATCTATGCCACCTCAGGGGTCAGGAATAGAACAAGCGGAAGAGCCTACGCCTGGCTCAATTGGAGAGGATGGAAGAATATACATCAATATCACAGCTGAGGAGTAAGTAATTAATATTTCACTTCATTATGATTTCAATGACAGTTATTACTTGTACTAACATTATTCACATTGTTGTATCTTAGATTGAATCCTTCAGGAAAGTGTTCACGCATAATGACAACCTCTTTCAAGAACAGAATTGAATACGATGGGTTTGCCTGGAAGAATGTGTCAGAGGAAACAAAGAATTTTTATTTCCAAGAATTCAAGGTAAAACATTTATGATAAAGTTTGTTACATAACAAATTATATTTTACACTTGCTTACATTTTGTTTTTTGTTCTGTCTGTCTCATAAGAAACAATGTTATTGGACCTCAGCGTTTGACGAGATCATGCCTTCTGTGTGGGAGACTCATGCGCGGGCACGTTACAGAGATTTAGTCTGCTTGATAAAAAATTGTGGTGTCCGACCTCCCTACATGACCGAAGATGTATGGGCACATTGGAGACAGTATTGGACGACCCCTGAAGCCATTTTCATTTCAGAGCAGAATTCTAGTAACAGACGGGGAGGACCTGAGGGACTCAGTTCATGCTTGCATATTGGAGGATCATTGTTGCATCGGGAACATGCAGATAGACTTGTAAGTATTACAAAATATTACTTTTACTGCTGTAATTAATGGTTAGGATGTCTGAATTTTATCTCATTACCATAGAGGAGGATGGGAATGTTACTTGTGTGAGGAATTTGTTTTGTTGTTGAATGTTGGATTGTAGCATAGTCTCGAAATTTGAAGTGTTTTTTTGTCTATGCATAGACAGGAGGTATGCTCCAAATATAGGGGAAACTCTGCCGAAATTTAAGTAAAAACTTGTACGAATAGTCAATAAATTATAGTTCATCTTTAATTCTTTTTATGTTTACAGGGAGCATCGATGGGTCGACCGGCTACCTATGTTGAGGTATTTTTACACACCCACACCAACAAGCATGATGGTCAAACGTTCGTCAATTCTCGGTCAAGGGTTTTACATGTATGTCCAAGTTACTATATTTTACAAATTTTAAATATTACTTATTATTAATCGTTACTTATTGTAAAACATTTGTCCTACGACAGGAACAAGTTTAAGATGCAATTCAGCAACGCTCACAGACTTCTGATTATGTTGATTTGAATCAAATCTATTGTGACGTGTCTGGTGGTAGAGACCAGCGAGGACGAATATTTGGCTTAGGTTCTTTGGCCAAATCCTGTCACTCGCATTCCTCAAGTTCAAGTACTGCCGCATCACATAGACGGTCTGAATCCAGGCGAGTCCATGAACTTGAGAATACTGTAAATGAGCTGAGATCTGAATTGCAACAGTCACAGACTCGATGGCAGCAATCTCTCGACTTCATATCTGAGCTGCGCAATGAGATGGCAAATTTGAAGGGTATGGTGTCATCGCAGCAGTCCGATCGTACTTCTCAGCTGCCGCCGCCGCCATCAGCTTAATTAGTTATGATTTTGTATTAGACATGGATATTATATTATTACATAATTACTAACTTTATAACTAGTACAATTATTAAATTCGACTATTATTGGATATTAAAATTTAGATATCATCTACATTTGCTCATTATTTTGCAATTAATTTTACAAGTTATAATTTGCATTATAAAAATATAATTGTTAATTAAGGGGGGAAAATTTGTTTAATTTCCCGACGGATTACCGACGGAAGTTAAATTTCCGTCGGTAATTATTCCCGACGGAATTCCGTCGGGAATTTCCATCGGTAATAATTCCCGACGGAATACTCTATTCCGTCGGCAATTATTCCCGACGGAAATATAACTTCCGTCGGGAATAATTCCCGACGGAAGTTATATTTCCGTCGGTAATTATTCCCGACGAATAGAGTATTTCGTCGGGAATTTCCCAACGGAAGTAGAATTTTCGTCGGGAATTTCCCGACGGAAATTATTCCCTACGCCTATATCGCCGACGGAAAATATTCCGTCGGCATTTTATTTTCCCGACGAAAATTACACATTTTCCGTCGGGAAATGTCTGTTTTCTTGTAGTGGCTGTGGAAGGGCATTTTCAATTTTTACAGTTTTATTAATGACCGAAGCTCGCCCCTCAAGCGAGGGACGCCAGTCGGTCTCTACCTGGCATCCAACTTGGATTTCCTTTTTGAAAGGAAATCTAAAGTTCTATCCTTTAAAATTAAAATCCTGATTTTTAGAGATAAAATTTATAGATTTGAAAATATTTATCCCTAAAGATAAATTAAATATATTAGATTCTATCCCTAAAGATAATTCGAAATCAATTTATCTCTAAAAATAAATTAAATATTTGACATTTATCTTTAAAGATAAATTAAAAGTATTCGATTTTATTCCTAAAGATAGTTTGAGATCATTTATCATTAAAGATAAATCAATTGCAATATTTATCTCTAAGGATAATTAAAGCTTTGCATTTATCATTAAAGATAAATACATAGGTTTTATCTTTGAAAAAGGCTAGCCTATAAATAGAGGCATAAGAGAAAATTGAGGGTTTTTTTTTTTTTTTTGGGGGGGGGGGGGGGGGATTTTGGGAGAGAGCAAAATTATTTTTAAAAACAAAAAATTTTCTGTTTATATTGATTTTTCTTTTATTTATTGAAAAAAAATCAGAAGTGAATTTAAGAAAGGGAAACCAATTCTTTTTTCTTGAGTTACATTCCTAAAATTTCAAATTATTTAAAAAGAACGATTTTTTTTAGAGAGGGAAATTGTTTTCAATTTGTTCAGCTGTCAACCAATGCTTGTAAAATTCAAGGGAGATTTATACAGTTTTTGCCTTCCAGAGATCAATATTCTGAGGGTAAATATTCTGGGTTAGTCATTTTGGCACTAATTTCAATATATTGACTTGAGATGTATGATTTGGGGCAAAGTTTAGATTAATTTATTTGTTCGGTAATTTTATTATATTTATGTTGTAATTGCTTTATTAATACTTTGTGAACTCTATCTAGTATTAGATTTCAAGAGATTAGATAAACCTTCCTAATGTTCTATTAGGATAAAAATTACAAAATATCTCTTGTTGACCAAAATAGACATATACGCATTGTCTTAGACTCAATAAGACTAGATAAACTTTCTCAATATTTATTGGGTTGCGACTCTAAAACACCTCTTGTTGTCCAAAATAGATGCTCTCGTAATATTTACGGATTTTATGAATCTCTCTCGAATCCTAAAAACGAATTTTTGAGATCCACAGGGATTCGTGCATCACACCAGCACTCATATAACCTTGAATTAAGGGACATACAAAAGGTAATATCAAAAGAGAAATTTGACCATATAGGAGCAATCCTTAGACATAAAAAGACCAGGTGCTGCAATTTTTTTTAGAAACTCATAGAAAGTGACAAGTTGGATTTACTGTGTATTCAAGTTAAGATCTTTAGGCAACTATTAATCAAAGCCCTCTACCAGAAAACCTTGATTTTGAGTGGGATTTTTAGCTGCTAGAGCTCTTTCCAAATTGACACAAGCAAAGTAAGGGTAATTTGCATCACCGGTCACCTAACTATAACTTTTGTAATAATAAAGTCTTTAACTTTTAATTTATAAAATAAAAATCACCTAACTTCAATTCATGTAATACAAAGGTCGTTTTAACTTGCTATTGTAGATTTACCGGTCAACATTTTAGCCTTTTATTTTTCAAAATTTATACAAGACTATGATATTAATTAAAGCGAGTATGTTGTATATGGAAATTTTAACTCACCTAAGTAGAACTATAGAGGTACTAAAGGATCTTAAAAATATTTTGGTGATTGAATTTTAAGGTTTCTAACTTCTCTAAATTTTCATATTATATAAAATATGGAGAACTTACTACAAAATCCAAAAGCTCTCTATTATTTAGAAAATAATTCTTAAACTCGCTCTGATTGAGAGCCAATTCTTCTAACACCTTGAAAACACCCAATGAATTCTCCTTCCATCTTTCTAATTCCAACAAAAACTATATGTACTTTAACATATTGATATGGACTAGTATAATTTGGCATGGACAATGCCGATGCGATTGATCCATGTGTACTTTAAGTGCGTAAAATGACACCATTATCTTTTTCTTTTTTTATACTGCATTTTACCCTATTACGCCATTTTATACACATGAAATGATCATGAATCAATTGGAATGTCATATCCGCTATATTAGTCATTTTAAAATCATAATCTAAAATTCTTCTAATATGTGAATGTGAATCCAAAAAATTTTCATGACCGGCAAACACCGATTTTTTCAAGTAAATAGGTGGTGAATTTCACAAATTGTCCTCTAATTACAGTAACTATACCGACTATATTCCTCATCTAAATTGAAAGAAAAAGGAAAGAAAAAAACACCCTTCTAACCTTGGAATCTTATCCGCCTCATATTTCATATGAATTAAAGAAAAATAGGAAGTTCTAGTCGCTCACGGTTTCATAATCCATGGGCTATTTATTTTCTTAACAAGCATACCTAACTTAATTTAAGAAATAAATATTAAAAAATCAAACCCTTTTTGCATTTTATCCACACCAATTTGCTTCTACTTGTCTTGTAGATATTCCGCTAGCACTTTACCCAGTTCACTCCACTACATTCCACCTCTGCATTATTCACCACCTGTCAAAAATTGGTTGACAAAGTCAAAACATGAACCAATAATAACGGGACAATGAATAGCACAACCGTGCTCTCAACTGTATGAGATTATAGCTGTTGGATAGACGAAATTAGGAGAGAGAGGGGGACCAAGGCCAACTAACTGTGCGAGGGTTGCATATTAAACGCAACCTCTCGTTTTAGCCTCTCTTTTCCTCTTTATTGGATTCCTATTTCTTCTTCTCCAGTCGGGGGTGATTTGTTAGGGTTCTTCGCTTTTCTGTTCGTCGATTAATCATGGCTGGAGAATCTTCAACTGATTTTCAAGACTGGGAGCTCCTAGTCAACTCCGATTCTGACATGGTTAACTCATCTGATGCCATCAATAATTCGAGGAATTTTGAAGAAATCGAGCCTGATTCTGAAGGTGTGCTCAGGTTAGATTACTTTTCTCTTGAAAATGATAATCGATATGCCAAAACTGTTGCTGCTGATGCCAGCGAGGAGGGCTCTGTTGAGTCTGACAATCCTAGTTGGATTGATCCCGGTTATGATACTCGGTATCAGACGAAGAATTATGCTGAATTTTGGTCTGATTCGGGTACCGATCGCTCCGATGATCATAAATTTAGGGATTTTGATGAGAAAAATGAAATGGGTTTTGTGGATAATGGGAAAAGCGAAGTTGGCCTTTTAGGGATTGGAGAAATTGTTGGTAACGATGTTAAGGTGGCGGCACTGGAGTCTTCTGAGGGCACTTTTAGTAATTTTAAGGGTAAAAATGAAATGGGTTTTGAGGAGAATTTGAAAAACCAAGCGGGGTTTGAAGATTTTGGAGAAAACGAGAGTAAAGATGAGAAGTTTGGTAAGTTCTGGTCTGATGCTGCTGGTGACAGTCTGATTTTTGGTGATTTGGGGAAGGTGAATGAGGTTTCTGAGAATTTGGGTGAATCTAACAATGGCAATGTCTCCAAAGAAGAGAATTCGAGCGCGGTTACTGTTGGAGAAAGAAAACTAGGAGGTAGTGAAGAGAAACGGAAGGTTGTGTGGTGGAAGGTGCCTTTTGAGTTGTTGAAATATTGTGTTTTCAGGATTAGTCCTGTGTGGACTTTCTCTATGGCGGCAGCCGTAATGGGATTCGTTATCTTGGGCCGGAGATTGTACAAGATGAAGCGCAAGACAAGGAGCTTGCCACTTAAGGTTACTGTTGATGACAAGGTCAGTAATTGTTTTCATTTATTTCGCCATTTCAATTGGTAAATATTTGTTGGATTTGTCAAGTCCTAATTGTCAGTGAGAGTTTTCAAGGCCGGACAAGTTTTCAGCTCCAGTTGAGCCAAAGTTTCTTCCCTACTCAGATTTTAACTGGCATATAAGCAAAATTCTTTCCAATAATATTCCATATCGCGATCTCGCTAGGACATGATTTCTTGTTCCTTTTGCATGTGCTTCTTTGCACAGGACTTGGGCTGCATGGCCTTTGCCTATGCCCCTTTCCAATAATCTTCCTCGTTGCTTGATAAAATAAAAGTAAAATGTTGCAGTATCAAGTTAAATGGGGTAGTTGCTTGCATCAAAATATGAGGTATGAAATAAGGTATCTGTAAAAGTATATAGATTGCAATCGTGATTAATTGCTTGCATCAAAATATGAGGCATCAAATAAGGTATCTGTAAAAGCATATAGATTACAATCGGGGTTAAGTCAGGAATAAAATATGAGGGAATGCTGGAATACTCAAGATTGAGGATCAAGTTATGCAAAGGTTTTTGCCAAATAACATGAAAATATTTCACAAAAATTTTGTTAAAGGGCGAATCAAAGGATAAAACTTTTCGTACAAATAAAAAAAAAAAGCCAATCCTTTATGTGGTGCTAAACCTTATTAACAGTAAGTTTTGGTTGTTTGAAGAACGTTTGGGATTCTCTTTAGGTCAGCTGGTTAGATCATTTGGTTCTGACCTCAGTTTTGCAAATCTAGCTTTCGTCAGCAGCTTCAGTAGCATTTGAACTAAACTTGTTACGATCTAGCCATATACCTAGACTTCCCATTCAAGCCTATATAACCTTAGGCCTCTCCCTCTTTAGTGCTGGAAGCTTCATCTTCTCATCTCTTCACCTTTTTTTTCCCCAACTTCATATGATGGAAACATGAAGAAGTAAGGACATTTTCATTTCCAATTGGTCAAAAATGCACTCTGAGGGACTCAGAGATGCTGTTGTTCTGGAGAGGATTAAGATTGAAAAAGGCTTGCGATTAGTCCATATTCTGTAAGATTTAGCCTATCACCTGGATTTACATTTTGGCACTGAAAATTATTGTCAGTTGCCTGTACATGCTCTGGAGTCCTGGCCTCTGTAATTTTTTCTTTCGTTTTGCAACATCTAAAATGTTAGGATAACTTATCCTGAGTTGATATGAAGGATTTGAATATGTTGCTCACATGTTTACATTTTGAATAATTTACTGCTTTTCAATCTAATTAGAACTGATCCTGAGAAACATATGCATCGTAACTCACTTTTTGTTTCCTTCTCTGTGTTCTCCATCCTGGGGCTTTTAGATTCTAGTTATTGGGGTACTTGCTTTGAATCATGACTTCTTCATTTTTAATATGTTCTGGCAAGCAAAGCAGAGAAATAGGAATTTGACAATTAGGTTCTCTTCATAGCAGCACAAAAGAGCTTTTAATTAAATTCTCCTGGGTGTATGTTACCATGAGGGCTGCGCATGTTTATTATGTATTTATTTCTTCAGAGCTCCTTTCTAACCAACCAATATTTTTGTAGCTGACTTAACAAGTTCCTTCAAAAGCTGGCTCTAGATATACGTCAATGTCAAATGAAGCCAAAATCTAATTATTTCTTCTCTTCCCATTTTCAGCCTTTAGGGGAGAAGGAGAAGCCTACAGTAAAATACCCTAAAACCATTATATATTAGGTTTCTACAAAATCCCATAAAACTATCCATTTATTTAAAAGATTTTTCCTGTTCTGTGTTCAGTGTCTTTTAATGGTGCTTCCCTTGATTCTTAGTTGTCAAAGGTCTGTGTTAAGGCTCCTGGTGCACCTAGATGTTATGCCGAATACATTGGGCAGTCTTAGGATATGGCTGATCTATGAAAAAGATGTCGGAGGGGCTCAATTCAAATTAAATAAATAGAGCAAAAGGAAATGATGATGTGGATTACCATTGTTTTTTCTAGAAATTGCATAGAGTATAGTGCTTTGACTTTGCTATTATGATCATCTTTTTTAATGCATTGTGTTATGTGTGGCTAGTTTCTTCCAACTTTTGTGCAAAACCTTGACACGCATTAAATTAGTTTGGCTATTATCCTTTTAGGATGAGATGCTGTTGCATTTGATAGATATAAAATGAAAAACAATAAAAAAAATATTCTAGTCCTAATTCGATTAATGTGCACCTGCTCTGGTGCATACCTGCTCCTCGCTCTTATGCGAATTACCCATCCAATCTTTTGCATTTTATACTTGCCTCGGACACCTAATTGAAGTTGCATTTCAATAGTCTTTCATTCGTTATAATCAAAATAGTTGTGATGTTTTTTGCTGGTGGTGTGGACAAGATGAATTTTTCGATTCTCTTTTCATTAAAAAAAAAATTATATGAAATGCAATTTGGGCGGATATTGGAAACTAATTTTTAAGAGGAAACATGAGAAAATGTGGTCTCTACCATTTGAATTTATTGCATGTTTTGTCTGTCTATTTGTTTGTTTGGAAATTTACTCGGGTTTATGTGGCAAAATGGGAAAGCAGTTTTTACTAGAATTGAAGGTCATATACATGTACAGCTTTAGTTTCATTAGCATGTTGAGTTTCATCTGACCTGTCTCTGCAGAAGGTGTCACAGTTCATGAGCCGCGCTGCACGTCTTAATGAAGCCTTTTCAGTGGTGAGACGGGTCCCCATTGTACGACCTTTGTTGCCGGCACCTGGGGTGAATTCGTGGCCTGTCATGACTTTGAGATAAAGACATTGTGATGGAGTAGATATAATGGGGAAGCATTATGGGTACATGTTTAAGATCTAATGTTCATCTTCGCATAGCTCTGTAAGTAATCCGAGTGTTTTAGAATTTCATATGTATGAACTTGTTCAAATATTTGTATAAATTAGTGACCATCTCTGTTATATTTAATTTCCTAAAAGATCAAAGATGCTTTCTGTATTTTAATCTTGGTGTTATTTTTTACTTTCCAACATTGAGCATCATAGTATGTTGAATCAACGTTGTAATATTTGCAGTCCTGTGGGAAAAAAAGATTGCAATGTTTGTGATTTGTTATTTGGGTACCCTGGTTTACCTTTAACGGAACTATATGGGATAAAAAAATTTGTGTTTACATTCCTATATGTAATTTTTATGTTACATGACACCTTTGTCTTTTATGTTTGTCCTCAAATCGTTCTATGGTTTTTCTTCGCTTATAGATTCTTCTATATTATTATAAAAATCAGTTCTATTTCTGAAGAAATTTTTTACTCAAATTCTATTATATTTACTTTTTTTCTTTTTTCATCTTTTTCATTGCATGGTTCAAAAAGAATATTGTGACCTACTGATTTAAAATGTTGTCAATGACCAAAAGTCTCTTTTTCTTTTATAGCATTTGGAAATATTATTTAAAGAATCTTTAAGCTAGATGACTTGTTACAACATATCTTTTACTCATATTTTTCTTTGTTATATGATTAAAAGAACTGTGTGACACTAATTTACAATGATGTCAATGCCATTAAGTTTTGAGTTTATGCAAGAATTGTTGTTTTTTCTTTGTCTTAAATAACAATAAATTAGTGATATTATTTCACTATAACAATCTTTTTTTTTTTTTCTTTTAAACTAAAAGTTGTCTCAAAAAGATCAAAAGCATCTTTACAAATTAGTCCTCTAGGTGAGGAGTGGGGTTTACAACCGAGCTACCAGGACGACTTTTTAAACTTAACTTGCTGATAATTAGATAGGCTATTTCAGGATCTATGAATATGAGAAAAATGTAGAAGATAGAATCCTGTTATAAGAGATTTAATATCCTCTAAAACAGTCTGCTTCACCTTTTATAGATTGAATCAAAAGCAGAGCTTGAGCAAAATGCATGAGCTTCAGCCTAGAGAGGCGATGAGGTTGGAAATTGTAAATGAAAACCATCATGTAGTTTTACAGAATTTTGTTAAATATCATCGCCTAATAAGTCTGTCTTTGCGAACAAAGTGGACTTCTGGGTGCAAGTTCGTGATTTACTGACTGGCTTTATGTTAGAATAGATGTCCATTCAATTTGGGAACTTTATTTTGGTTCTTTTTTTTTAGTATGATTTCAGATTGATTATTGGAAGAAATAAGAAGTATATGAGGGTAAGGTTATCCATTGAAGTCAGAAATCTAATTAAACACAAGAAGAAGAAATATTCGGTGCAGGGAACTAAGTTATATATGCTGCTTTTAAATATGGGAGATTAACACTCTTTCCTTATCTCTGTGGTCGGCTTGGGCACAATGATAGTTGTTGCAGTGACAGAATTAATAAAAATTCGGTAAAAGTTAAATAGTGGGATGATCGGAACGTGGTAATTACGAGCGATTGGTTATGCGACGATGAGGGAAGGGCTGCTCCAAGTCCTGTGGCTGATTCAAAGGAAGTTGGGTCAGTTACAAATGCTAGTCGCTCAAATTTCGCTAGAGTGGATAAAAAAATTAAAGCATGTAGACGTAGTTGAAGGGAAAAGGAGGCTTAGGTGTGACAAAATAAAAACGTGAGTTTATTTAATGATAATGCCAAATTATCATTAGGCGTGAACAACTTAAAGCCCAATAAAAAGAACAAGCTCGAAACCAAGTGCGTGGCAAGCAAATGTTCAAAGAGTCAAAATCTGGCGGCGTCAACTGTTCGATTGGATTGACAGGACATGCCCCCTATTAGCCCACTAATAGACACCACAAACATGTTCCTCTTATTTGCTCCCTGTTACATCTCCATCTACCTACTTTGACACCGGAGGAAGGCACTCCAGTACCTTCCTGTGGGCTTTATAAATATCGCTATCACTGTAGATTTAGTATCAATCTCTTGAGATTCTCTCTCTCACTAGTATTCTTTCTCTAAAACACTACTTACTTAAGTTTTGAAGTGTTTATTTACACCTGTTTCGACCGAGCAAGCTTTCTTATAGATACAGTAGATTCGATTGGCTTGCACAGAATCACTATCCGGCCTCGCCTACTTTTAATTTTTCAAAATTTATCATTTGATGCTTTCATTGAGAGTTATGGCAAGTTCAAAGCGCATCGGCATTCCTGAGAATGAGGAAGATAACCATCTCAGTGATGGATCAAGATGGATCAACATAGAAGGGAGGGAGCCCGTAAGTCCCCCATACGAAGTAACCTACTTCCCATGTTCAACCAGGAGTGCCTGGCACAGCCAGATGACACCATGAAAGACCTGAAAGCAATCATTGGAGACTTTACTAAACGCTTCATCCAATCCATCCACAAAGGCAAACAACCTCAAACTTCAAGCAAGAGCCTCGAGGTTGACGATGAAAAAGGAATGAGAAAAGACAGAGAAATAAAAGGATCGTGATATCCGACTCAGTAGAGAGAAACCATGAAAAATTCGATACTCGCTCCGATGATCACGAGATGGGCAGAAAAAGCAAGGGTAAAGGAAAGATGTATGTTAAAGACAAAGACGACACCTTCAATGCATATGACCCCCACGGTTAACCTCATCTATGCTTTCCATAGATGATGATTTGTCCTTCATGTGCACTCCTAAAGAGAGGCCTTCATAGAAGGCCAAAGAAGAAGAAAAGTCAAGGATAGAAAAGGAGCATATACCTGGTTCCTGCAAAAGGTAAAGAAATTCAGACTTGGGCACCCTAGGAAGCCCATTTTTTATGGCAACACTGTCTCAACTTTTTGTCGAGAAATTAGAGAGCTAAATTGTCCACCAAGTTTTAAGAAATAAGGATGCCCAAATACACGAGAAAATCTGATCCTAAAAGCCACATCTCTGAGTACTTGATGCAAATTCAGATGTACTCCTATAACGATAGGATTTTTTGTAAAGTTTTCCTTACAACTTTGGCAAACGACGCTGTAGATTGGTTCTATGATCTCCCTTCGGAATTAATCATTGCTTTCAAACAAATTCGTGATCTCTTTACAATGAGGTTTATTGTACATATCTGAACATCCAAAACGGTCAGCGATTTGTGTAACTTGAGACAAGAACCCAATGAAAGTCTTCAAGACTACATTGACAGGTTCTAGATACTAGCATCGAAAATCAAGAACCTGAACCCTGATATGGCGGCTTACGCCTTGGCTAGGGGTGCAAATAGTCGTCCATTATTCAAGAGCATCATGGCTCATTCGCCGACCGATTTCACTGATTCAATGGATAGGGCAAATCAATACATTCAGCTAGATGATGCCGATCAAGCAGACATAAGGATATCCGACCGAGTAGTGGCAGATTGTAATATCCGATTGGATGGCCGAATAGAAAAGCGAAAAGCCCTAAAAGAACATCCATTTCAAGAAGCTCTGGCAAAAGGAAGGAAACAGAGTAGGGAAGGTATGAACGCCACGTAAACAATCCAGCCAGAGCCTATACCCTACTCAATACCAACCCTGCTAACGTTTTAATATGGATTAAGGACAATCATAATAAGGACAACTAGCTAAAGAAAATGTCTGATCGAACATACTCAAGGAGAGATAAGAGAAAGTACTGCAAGTTTCATAGAGACGTTGGTCATACAACAGACAAATGTAATTCACTGAAAGAAGAAATTGAAAGACTTGCAAAAGGAATCCTTAAAAAGATTTGTAGGGTAGAGGCAGAGAAGTCCCTGCAAGCCCCTACCAGAAAAAGGGACCGATCGAATTCTATAGATGACAACGAAATATAAAGTTAAGAAATCTTGAGCAGCAAAGACAAAGGGCGGCGATGATCAACATAATTGCCGAAGGATCATCGTCTAGAGAAGATTTTTTTAAGACAAAAAAAGGCAAAGGTGCGTTCTTCTCAGCAAAATTTGACAAGATGCGACCCATGACCATATCTCCTGAAGATGCAATCGATCTAAAATTCCCTTATCAAGAAGCATTAGTTGTCTCTACGACTATCAATAATTTTGAGGTGACAAGAATCTTGATCGATAACGGCAGCGCCATGAACGCCCGAACTTTGGAAGCATATAAGAAGATGAGGCTTGCAATCAAAGAATTAAAGCCGAATATCAGCCCACTGATCGGGCTCGGTAATGCTACAGTGCTAGTGGTCGGATAGGTAGAGCTTTTTGTGGAACTCGGAGATAAGGCAATGACACATACGTGTAAAACCACATTTATAGTCATGGACTTGGATTTTTCGTATAATGCAATTTTTGGCAGACCGCTACTCTTTCAGACGGGAGCCATGAACAGTATCAGGTACATGCTCATGAAAGTGCCCACTGAAAATGGAAAAGCCATCCTAAGGGGAGACCAAAAAATTTCTAGGGAGGCTTGTCTCCATGGTCAAACAAGGAAAGCAAGCCTACATGGTAGAGCCTAGCTTGGAAAAAGAAAAAGAGGTTGAAAAGTTCAGGATGGATCCAGAAGGAGAGCTAATGAAAAGAGAGGCGTCGAAAGGGAAAGAAGTCTTAATAAGGTCAAGCATGACCAAAGAGGTGGAAAAAGAAGTAATGCAAGTACTGATAATCAATTAGACATCTTTTACATGGAAACTTGAAGATATCCCTGGTATCGACCCGAAGGTCATCACGCATAAGTTGAATACCGATCCGAACCATCCTCCAATCAAGATAAGACTAAGAAGGCATGCTCTCGATTGGAAGAAGTCAGTACTCTTGAAGGTTGGAATCATTCGAGAGGTAAATTATCTCGATTGGCTCGCCAATGTGGTCCTAGTGAAAAAGAAAAATTGAAAGCTAAGGATGTGCGTCTATTTCATCGATCTCAACAAAGCTCGCCCTAAAGATAGCTACCTACTTTCGAGTATTGATCAATTCGTAGACAGTATAGCTTGTTATGTGATCTACTACTTACTCGATGCTTACGCTGGTTACCACCAGATACTGATGTGGGCCGATTGATCAAGAGAAAACAAGCTTCATTACAGACGACAAAACCTTTTACTACAAGGTAATACCGTTCGGTCTAAAGAATGCATTAGCAACCTACCAAAAGCTGATGAACAAAATCTTGAAAGATTAGATCGAAAAAAATGTTGAAGTTTATGTTGACGATGTGATTGTAAAGAGTAAGAGCCAAGAGGAACACATCGATGATCTGAGCAAAGTATTTAGCACTCTAAACAAGTTTCATATGAAGCTGAACCCAGAGAAATGCGTCTTTAGAGTACCATCAGACAAATTTTTGGGTTTCATGGTTTCCTAAGGGGGAAACGAAGCCAACCTAGAAAAAATAAAGACCATCTTAGACATGCAACCTCCGAGCTGTGTCAAAGACATGTAGAGGCTGAAGGGAAGAATCACTGCTTTACGTAGATTCATCTCTTCCTCAGCAAAGCGTTGTACATCCCACTTCAAGAAGTTGAGAAAGAACATGTCTTTAATTGGGAGGCGGATTACCAAAAGGCCTTCGATGAGTTAAAGCAATTCCTCACCAACCCATTATTACTGAGCCAGCCGGTTTCAGGCAAAACACTTTTCTTTTATCTGTCTACCTCAAAGAAGTACTGGCGGCAATCCTGGTCAGGGAAGAAGGGAATCAGTAGTTGTAGATCTACTATATCAACCAAATGCTAAGAGGGCTAGAATTAAGGAAAAGTCCAACGGAACAACTGATTATCACGCTAATCATGTGCACTTGAAAATTGAGACAATATTTCAAAGCTCATATTATTGTTATCCGATCAGATCGGCCGCTCAGGAAAATCCTTAAAATGCCAGATTTAGAAGAAAAGATAGTAGGGTGGGCAATAAGGTTGCAATCCTTTGATGTTAGATATCATCTAAGGAACACAATCAAAGCATAAGCCTTAGCTAATTTTGTGGCAAAATTCACCAACAGTGAAAATGCAGAAGAACCTAAGAAAATTTCTTAGGAAATGATTGTCGACATAGACTCAAACAATCTGAAAGGAGGCACCAATATAGTGATAAAGGGACCCTTGGGCATTATTATCAAATACTAAACTTCAAGGTGTCCAACAATGTAGTAGAATATGAAGCACTACTACGAGGTTTGAAATTGGTCAAGTCCATCTGACCAAAATGCCTCAAGATAAAGAGCGACTCCTAATTGGTGACAAGTCAAGTACTCGGGACCTTTGAGGCCAAGAAGGAAAACATGAAGAAATAACTGGCCAAGGGCAAGGGCACACTAAAAGAGCTGGAAGATGCTGGAATGGCCTGGAGCCTAGAAAAGGCACTAAGAAATTCCAATAAAATGAACAATTTGTAGTTTGCAATAAAATGAACAATTTTTGCTTATTTGTATGGTGTTTTTAATGATTTCATTTCACATGATCATGATACATTCATTTTTGACATTAATTCAACTAATATAGCTGTATTAAATCTCGAAACTTTGAAAAATTCGAAAAAAATCTTGATAGCATCTGATATAACTCCTGAACAAAGCAAAATTCTGAGAAATAATGTAAAAAAAAAATGAAAAAGCCTTTGCCTAGACTTGGAATGACAAGGATATTGTTGGGACAACACTGCCTCAATATGCCAACATGACGACGAGCGAGGTTTCAAAAGCCAATCCTCTTCCTCAACATCTAGGACGTATACAGTGCAGCCAAGCAAAATCAAACTCCGTTCATCTAAGGGCTACATCAGGAGTTAGATAAATAAAACCCTGAACCTTCACAAGAAATATATAACTCATTGAAGCCAAGCCCTTATGAGTCTTTTCCTCCCAACCATTTGAGATGTTTACCCCAAAACCAATCAAGACTAACCTTTAATCATATGAGAACAACATGGACCCTTATAACAAAACTTAGAAGGACGGCTCATTACCTCACAAAAAAAAAGAAAAAAAAAATCAAAGTCCTGTCCTACAGCATAGTTCTGTCCTGAACCATTTGAGGCCAACGTACAACTCTATCCCAACCATTAAAGGTTACTTCAGAAATCGAGCCACCAAAGCCAACAAAAGGGAGATACAGACTTTCACGGCCAAGATCCAAGCAAAAAAACTTACTACCTCAGCCCGTTTGCACAAGTGCTAAGAAAAAGTCTTTGGTGCTTCAGAAGGAGCATTATCAGAAGGAGCAGCCTCCCCGGTTAACGAAGATGAAAGCAAATTCAATCTACACCGACAAACTAAAAGAGGTTCTATGGCAAAGGCTAAAAAAAGAAAAATAAATAATAAATGCCCCGCGGGTCGAAAACCAAAAAAATACAATCTTGTTAAAATTTGGTGCCCTGCCAGAAAAAAAATATTCTGGGCAAAAATTAAGGGCTGAAAGAAAATCTTCAATCATGAAAACCCGAGAGCGCTAATTGATAACAGGAGTTTAATGCTTTTAAGATCCATCCCGAGATTAGACAAGATTTTGTATTTTTTGAGATTAATGCCAAACAATGATCATGTTTAATGAAATTAAATTGAAACACATGCATTTATGCAATGATATATTGATGTGATCAGAGCAGTTCACTTTGTGTGATCAAATTCATCTACTGTCTATCCTCTGCTACTCTCACTACTCAAGCGCTTCAGTCGATTCATCCTGCTATCAGCTGTGAAGTTAATTCTATGGCACCTTCATGATAAGAATCAAACTCATACAACCATGATCCAAAATGTAAGTATATGCCGATCACGCTTGAAAGGTTTTTTTTTTCCAACAGCTTCAGCCTCCTTTGCAAATTGCCAAAAAAAAAAAGTCGTTAAGAGATGAAAACCGTAATTGACTCTCTAAATAAAAGTTAGGCAAAAAGGATAGAGTGAAAACCTGGAAACAGGTAGTCTGTCCTAAAAAAGAAGAAGAAGAAGAAGAAGAAGAAGAAGAAGAAGAAGAAGCCGCTGGATTGGGTTGGGTCTACTCCAGGCAAAAATAAGGCGTAGCGTTATGTGAAAATCCGAAAAAGACAAATTTCCCGCTAAGAAAATCCAGTGTAAAAATCTACAAGCGACACACTACCTTTAAAAAAAATGACTACAGGTATCAAATGAGAAACTCGCAATCCCAAAGGCATGAAATTCAAAAGCAATTCCAAAGAGCATCGATCCTACAACAAGTTGAGCCCAGCCCGGCTATCACCTCCAAACTCAGTTAGATGAATTCTTATCCTACATTTCTGCATGACACATACATTTCACTTGCATGCTCACTATTTTTCGTGCATATTCGGTTTTCCAGTTTTGCAGTAAGAAAAATTCGATGCGGACATCGACAAAAGCCGAGTGACAACATCAGTCCAAATATCAATCCAAACAATCAGCCAAAAACCTCTTAGGGGGGCAAATCAACCAAAAGGCTCACAGACGGCACCACTTCAAAATTCAGAAGGGTTTGCACAATGATAGCACTACCACTCGATGGAGGGTTTGCACGATTACGGCACTACTGCTTCAAAATTCAGGGGGATTTGCACGATGGCGGTACTACCATTCTACGGAAAGTTTGTACGATCATGGTACTACCAATTCAGAAGGGTTTGCACGATGACGGCACTACCATTCCACGAAAAGTTTGCACGATCACGGCACTACCACTTCAGAAGGGTTTGCACGATGACGACACTACCACTCCACGAAGGGTTTGCACGATCACGGCACTACTGCTTCAAAACTCAGGGGGGTTTGCACGATGGCGGCACTACCATTCTACGGAAAGTTTGCACGATCATGGTACTATCACTTCAGAAAGGTTTGCACGATGACGGCACTATCATTCCACGGAAGGTTTGCACGATCACGGTACTACTACTTCAAAAAGGTTTGCACGATGACGGCACTACCACTCCACGGAGGGTTTGCACGATCACGATACTACTGCTTCAAAACTCAGGGGGGTTTGTACGATGGCGGCACTACCATTCCACGAAAGATTTGCACGATCACGACACTACCACTTCAGAAAAGTTTGTACGATGACGGCACTACCACTCCACGGAGGGTTTGCACAATTACGGCACTACTGCTTCAAAACTCAGGGGGGTTTGCACGATAGCGGCACTAGCATTCTACGGAAAGTTTTCACGATCACGGTACTATCACTTCAAAAACGTTTGCACGATGGCGATACTACCACTCCACAGAGGGTTTGCATGATCACGGCACTACCGCTTCATATCTCAGAAGGGTTTGCACGATGGCAACACTACCATTTCACGGAACGTTTGCATGACCACGGCACTACCACTTCAGAAGGGTTTGCACAATGATAGCACTAGCACTCCACAGAGGGTTTGCACGGTCACGGCACTACCGCTTCCATTCTACAAAAGGTTAGCACGATAGCGGCACTACCATTCTACAAAAGGTTAGCACGGCCATGGTACTATCTTCAACAAAGGATAATACGCCGACAACATGGCGACAACCACCACAACAACAACATCACCCAGTCTAGGAAGACAGCTGCCTCAGGTACGCGCTTCTTTATTTCTTTCTTTGAGTTTTGGCTCACCTAGGTACCTATGCACTAGCTTCCCCAAAACTGGGGGTAATTGTAAATATCAGGTCCTGAATCAGTTTAGATCAAAGTTACCTAATAATGATAAATTGCCTATTCACGGGCGAAAAGGTTAAAAGTGATGATTTTCTTGTTAAATTTACATTTTAGAATAAAAAAATAATAAAAATATTTTAAAAATTAATTTTGAAAAATGGAGTTTAAAAATTGTAGTTTTTTTAGTTAAATTTAAAATTAATAAATAAATAAATAAATAAATATATATATATATATATATATATATATATATATATTTCACAAGTATCGGTGCGGCGCCCGCGCCCAGCTTGCGCGACCAACGCCCGTCGCGCGCGCCGACAGGCGTCGGTCAGCCCAGTCCCGCCACAAACGTGATTTTTCACCCGATTTCTGTTTTTTCTTCTATTTTTTGACTTTTTTCACCCTTATTTCGAGATTTTGAATGTTTTCTTCCTTTTTACACCCTACTTAAGGGAATTTTATTAAAAATCCTATTTCTTTCCCTAATTAATTATTTTTTCCATTTTTATTCATTTAAATAGAAAACTTGGGAAAGAAAGAAGGGGGAGTTTATTTTACATCAAAAATTTCATTTTCTTCTTCTTTTCTTCTCTAAGAATTTTCTATACAATTTTTCTTAACTTTTTTTTCTCTCCAAATAAAATTTTTAGGTTAAAAATTTCAATTTTTAACCAAGAATTTTTCTTGAGACAAATAAAATCATTGTTTGTTCTTGAAATTTGATTTTTTTTTTATCAATAATAATTTTTGAAACAAAAAAATCAATTTTTTTGTTCTGGAAAATTAAATTTCTTTTCTTCTTTTTAACAATTTTTATCAATAATAATTTTTGAGACAAAAAAATCATTTTTTTGTTCTTGAAAATTAATTTCTTTTCTTCTATTTTTTAATCAATTTTATTTTGGAATAAAATTCTAATTTTTGTTATTCTTATTTCTATTTTGTGAATCGAATCAAGAAAGTTAATCATATTTTTCATCCATCAAATTCAAAATCTGAGGGTAAACATTCTAAACTAAATTTTTTAATTTTATTTTTCTTTATTTATTTTGTTCATATTTGATTAGTAATTATGTAGATTTTCATATTTATTATGTTTTTTTATTTATTTTATGTGATTTTGTATATAGATTTAACATTTTTAATATTTTTTTTACTTTATTTTATTTAATTATTTATTCTCTATTATTATTATTATTATTATTATTATTATTATTATTATTATTATTATTATTATTATTATTATTATTATTATCATCGTTATTTGTGTTAATTTATTAGCATGTTAATAATCTATTTATTTTAATATGTCATCAATAATACATATTTTATTTATTCTAATCTACCATTTATTATTTTATTTATTTTCTTGATTTGATTACTAACATTAATTTATTTTGTGTTTTTTCCTTTAATTCTTATTTTCCTTGTTTGAGCATCCATGCAAGTGAAGGATAAGATCCGGATATTGGTTATTTTTATTGTATTTGTCAATTTTTCTGTATTTGTCATTTTAATTTAATTATTAATAAAATTATTTATTTTATGCACGTTTAATTAAAAATCACATAAAAATATTTTTATAAATAAATTAGATTTTTCTAATAAAATCGGACCAATGTCCTAATTCTTTTCATCCAAATAAATTATCACTTCAAAATTATTTTTTTTAATTATGCATGCGAGAACCAATATCCTCACTCTTAATAAATACCCCGTTTTATGCATGATTTACATTTATTTTATATTGGCAATTATATTCCGCCCTTAGTTTTGTTGTAACTTATTTTATTTCCTTTCTACCTTATTTTAATCTTGCTTTTTATCGCTTTTATATGTGATTGATATGCGCTTTATTAAATTGCATTTAAAATGCATGAGAAAAGGGATGAAATTTTAAAATTCAAAACTCAACTGTAATTTAACCAAGGTATGAATAAATGAGAAGTTCCGAACCATTTCTGGTCTTTGGGCTCAACAAGGCGAGAGAGCCATCTCAATCTTTTATTGGGATGGGACCTCCAAGACACCTCTTGTGTCCCGTAAAAAGGCTCAATTTGCACAGTTCTAGGTGCCACGAGGCGAGAGGGCTATTCTAATTTTCTATTAGGATAGGGCCTCCAAAACACCTCTGGTTTGCCCAAGCGCGAGGCCGAGAGGGCCATCCTAATGTTAGGGTGGGGCCACCAAGATACCTCCGGCTTGCCTATGATTGCACTGTCTTAGTCTCATTGAGGCTAGACGAACTTTTTCGATATTCTATTGGGTAGCGACTCCGTGAAACCTCATTGTTGCCCGAAATAGACGCCCTTACAATTTCACTTGCAAGTTTCATGAACCTCATCCCGAAAGCCCTAAAGCCGGGCGGTCGGGGGGTCTCACCGGGGTTCAGCACGAGTCACAGCATCATAAAGTAAATGTGTGAGAACAAATGCAAGAGTGCATTTGGACTGGTGGTCTGAGTATGGAAATGGAACTTTAGTTAGAGTTGCCAAAAGGAAAGTGTAATGACATTAAGGAATAGACGTAGTGTGCATCGTCCATGGCTTCATTAATTGACTTATGAGTTGCTTGATGAATTGATGAAGTCGGTCAAAGAAATAATCCTAATAGCTAAAAAGATTTTATGAAATCTAGACTTCTAGAATAGTTGACATAAGTGTCAATTTGAGTTAGCGTTTATTTTTGTTAAATAAGATTTATGTTTCCTATTGATATTTGACATGAGTGTCTTATTTTTGGGATTATTGAATTTTATTTATTGGTTAAATAAATGTGTTTATTTAAAATGATGGCATTTAACTTTATAATAAATGTGTTTATTTTCATTGTTAATTGCCCTGCAATATTTTATGAGTAAAATGGTTGCATGTTTATTAAGTAAAGACTTAATAAAAATTCCCTCATAAGTTTGAAAACTTAATAATCCAATAATTTAGATTTATTATGCATGAAATTTTAACCTGTAAGGTTGGACATTAGGACTTAGAGGGTAATTAGATAGTATAAGTAACCTTTTCGAATTTGAGCCTAATAGAAAATTTTACTAGGTTATTATTTCAGATGCATAGTAAATTGCATGTGTTGCCTTATCTCCCTTAAATATGTGCAATATTATTCCATTTGAGATCAGATGATCCTAATGGATGCTGCTTTTAAGTCAATTGTTACCAAGCTTAATAAAGATATGAAGCTAAATGCTGACAATTATGAAATCTGGAATACGAAGATCCAGTGTATGCTTGAAGAGCAAGAGGCTCTTGAACCCTCAAGTTCGGTCATGGCTGAACCTGAAGATAGCACTATAGCCTAACATAACTAGGACCGGGATGCTTATGTTGCATCACATCACTAAACAATTCTGCAAGTATCAAAATGCAATGGATTTGTGGATCGCTTTGCGAAAAAAGTTCAGAGGTGTGTCTTTGACTAAGTTCAGATCGCTGATGATCAAATTTGATACATATCAGAAAAAGTCTGATTATTCGATGCAGAAACATCTAAGAGAGATAGAAAAAAATAAGTGAGTTTAGTGACTTTAGTCATAAGTTGACTGACAAACTGCAGGTCCAAACTGTTATCCGTTCTTTATCCAAGAGTTAGAAGTATATAAGGATGCAACTAACTCATGTGGACAACGTAAAATGATGCTGTTTATCATTTGGAGCTTAAAAGGGACTGTTTGGCAGCGACTAAGGTCAATGCCATTGTGCATGTGGCACAGTCCCATTGTAATAGAATGGGTTCTCATTAGAACAATAAAAGAAGCTTCAACAATAGGGATAAGGAAAAGGCTCGAGAGCCTGAAAAGAAAAAGGAAAAATGGAATCACTAAAGGTCCAAAGGCAAAAAGGAGGTAAAGGTTTCAAGAGTGAAATGTTTCAATTGCCTATAGAAAGGATACTATGCAAGAGAATGCATTGTGCCCAAAAAGATACACTATTTGACTCAAAAGTGAGTGAAATTTATGTATCCAGTTCTAAATTTTATCTTTTGTGGGTGATAAATTCAGAACTAATGGACAATATAACAAGAGATAGAGATTTCTTTGTTATGAAATTTAGGTTATGTTATTATCTTATTGAAATTTATTTTCAATTTATATTTTGAGGATGACAGTGCACGCTTATGCTTGAATGATTTCTATTATGGTTCTGGTTGTGTACTGAACGATTTAATTGTTATGGAAGTGGACCATGACTATGTAAATAAAATAAAATTTTCCTTTAATTTCTTATTTTTCACATAGTTATGAGAACAATGTGAAATTATGACATGCTAAATTAAACCATATTGGACAAGACCGAATGAATTGGTTAGTCAAAGAATGTTTAATAGGCAATTTAAATAAGGTTGAATTGCCCACACATGAGCATTGCCCAAAAGGAAAAATTAAATAGAAAATCATTCGAAAAAGGTACTAGAGCCAAATTTCCATTGCAGTTGGTTCATTCCGACATATGTGCTCAAATGAATGTGAGGGCAAGGTATGAGGCCTACTATTTCATCACATTTTAATGTGATTGTACCAGGTATGGTCATGTCTATTTGATTTCTCACAAGTCAGAAGCATTGAGTTACTTCAAGATTTATATGATTTTAGTTGAGAATCAATTAGATAGTGAGATTAAGGCTTTAAGTACTGACCGAGGTCAAAAACATCTTTATGATGTATTTAAAGCTTCATGTGATGAAAAAGGATTGAGCGTCAGTTGTTCATTCCTAGAAATCCACAACAAAATGGTATTGACGAAAGGAGAAATAAGAGTCTCCTATATATGGTTAGATCTATGATGGCAGAGGCAAATTTGCCTATCTCCTATTGGGAAGATGTTTTATTGACTGCCACATATATTATGAACTGTATGCCCTCTAAATCTGTCACTTTCACAACTTATGAGTTGCTGACTGGTCGACAAGCTGACTTAAGCCATTTACAACCTTTGGGTTATAATGCTTGCGTCCATGATATCTCGATTTGGTAAATTTGAGACCAAGAGGTGGAAAGAGTATCTATGTGAGATATTCTAAAGTATCAAAAGAATACATTTTCATGAATAAGCAAGAAAATGGCATAATAATAGAATTTAAATCACTAAACGTCATATTCTTAAGAGGATGAATTTTCAAAGTTGGGCGAAGTGAATTAAGATTTCACTTTCGATTAATCTCAGGAAGAGGAACCATCAGGATCACTCCATTCGAGTGGAAGGGATTTAAAGGAAGAAGGTTAAGACCCTCATCCTCCAAACGATCCGGATGTTCGAGACCTGATTCTAGTTTCTTGATTCTAGTGGGAATAAAGAATATGGTATTCCTAACTCCAATGGGGGTATGGAATATAGTCCCAGTGGCAGCATTGTGAATCACGATGAATATATGAGACATATTTATCAAGATTCAAAACTGTAAAAATCTAAAAGGATAAGTGTTTCATGCCGAAAATTTAAAATCAAAGGCTTGAACAAAGTCCTTTTAGTTATCTCACAAGACAAAGAAAGAGCATAAAAATATTCAAAAGGCTTTTTGATGTCCATTTAAGAAAAAAATGGATTAAAGCAATGGAAAAAGAAATGGCATCTATGAGATCAAACCTTGTTTGAGAACTAGTTGATCTACTGGAAGGACACAAATTGAGAATAAATGTATTCTCAAAGTAAAGCGAAAGGCTGATAGAGGTATCGAAAGATATAAGACTCGGCTAGTCGCTAAGGGTTTCACACAATAGGAAGAGATTGACTATGAGTAGACTTTTTCATCTGTTGTAAGATTTACATCCATAAGGTTGATTCTGGCTATAGCGGCGAGTTTGAACCTAAAGCTTCATTAAATAGATGGAAAGACTTCTTTGCTCAATAGAGAAATGGATGGAACAACCTAAAGGTTTCATCGGAAAAAGGCAGCGAACATAGGGTTTGCTGATTGATGAGTTCAATCTATGGCCTTAAACAGTTTTCAACACAATGGTACTTGACACTTCATCATACAATCATGTCGAATGTGTTCAACATGATTGATGAAGATCATTGTGTTTATAGTAAAAGCTCTAAAAATGAATTTGGCATTTTGGCATTGCATGTAGACGACATACTTAAAGCTAAAAATGATAAATGGTACGTAAATGAAATCAAAGATCGGTTATCGTCCAACTTTGAGATAAAGAATATGGGTCAAAATATTATATTCTTGAAGTTAAGATTTAAGAAATTGTTCGAGAAGATTATTGTCTATTTCTCGAGAGAAATATATCAACAAAGATCTTGAACACTTAAATATGTAAAACTGCAAACCCATAGATAATCCCATTACCAAAAATCAGTTTTTTAGCAAAGATGTGTGTCCTAAGACGCAAGAATAAATGAATGTATGAGGAACGTTCTATATGCCAGTGTCGTGGGTAGTTTTATGTACACGATGTTATATACAAGATATGATATATGCTATGCAGTGGGCATGGTAAATAAATATCAATCTAACCCAGGCAAAGCATATTGGAAGCAATTAAAAAGATACTTAGATACCTTAAAAGTACAGTAGGTTATTCTCTCTATTATCAAGAAAGGGATCTGCAAATGAGAGAATACAGAAATGTTGATTGGGCAGGAGATGTGCATGAGAGGAAATCCACCTCAGGTTTATATTCTTATTGGGTAAGAGTGCCATCTCGTGGAGTAACAACAAACAAACATGTGTAGCCTTATCAACAATAAAAGCTAAATTTGACACTTCCTTAACTGCAGTATAAGAGACAGTTTGGCTAAAATGGTTTGTGAGCCATTTAAGAGTAACTGTCTCAGAGGTATTAGTGACAGTTTTTAGTGACAGTTAGTCGTTGATACTTATAGTAGAGTTAAGCATATCAACATTAAGTATTAATACATCAGAATATTGTTGCACGAGGAGAAGTGAACTTACAGTACGCCTCTACGAATGCAGATCCATTGAGTAAACCTGTAACACCCCAATTCGGACCCTAGAAGTTTTGGCTAAATTTTTGTTGGATTTTGATAAATTAAGAGCGAATCTAGATGCAAATGTTTTTATTGTACTAGTGTGGTTTTAAAAAAAGAGTAGTGGACTGAGTGAGGGTTCTGTCGCGAGCATGACTAGTGTCACAAGCGTGACTAGTGTCGCGAGCGCAATAGAACACTCCCTTGGTCGAGTTCTCTAAGTTGGACTCTTCGGGTTTTACTAATGTATATCGGACACGTGGTAGCTTGGGAGTGTGTGTAGGGGGCTTTGACAAGTGAAAACGTAGGAGGTTGACACTTGGCATGAGTTTTTGTTTTGAGCATTAATTTAAGTGGGTTGCATTAAAGGCTTTTAGGTTGGCTTTTATGAGGATTTGCTGGCATTCTTTGGGTTGACCGGCCACTCCTTGTTTCCCTCTTCATTTCTGCTTTTGGTTTTCTTTTTCCTTCATTTTTCTTTCTTTGTTCTTTGGCTTTGCCGTGCTCCTTCTCTTTTCTTTCTCTTTTGGTTTACTCTTTAAGTGGTTCTTTTGGAATGATTTGAAGAGTAAGAGAAGGGTTTGATTTGGTTCTTGAGTAGAGGTAAGTGGATAATGATAGTATTGGTCTTCTTCTTCTACTTTGGCTTTCTGTTTTTGGTTTAAAGTTAAGAGCTCGGTTAAGTGTTCTCTTGGTTGATTTGTGCATGTAAGCTATGGACAAGAAGAGGAACAAGGGAAAGGAGAAGATTGGAACCAATTAGAGAGACGTGGTCAAGCTACCTAGAGGTCGGGATCGTGTGTGATCATTTTGATTGCTTGCGGTGTTCTTATGATATATATATATATGTGTGTGTGTGTGGTTATGATCATGTAATTTTATTATTTACATGTATGTTAATGAGGTTATATGATTTCTATATAGTTTTGAGTGTAAAATATGATTTTGGGAAAGCTCTGCTCATTTGTTCACCAGACCTTCTTGTAATGTTTTTGTCATAAGTAGAGTTTTAGACCTGTAAATTGAGTAATTGTGATCCATTAGAACCATGTCTTCCATTCCTATAAAAGTCTCAGAAATGACCTTGAGCAAATTCTTGCTTTAAGACCCTGAAAATTTACCAAAACAGTAGTATTGCTATTTGGGCCGAGTTACTAGAATAGTATAGGTTGTTTAGCTTATATCTAAAGTTATAAATGTCCAAATGACTTAAAACTTGTCACATTTGAAATTTAACATCCTAGGGAACATTTGTTAAGAATAAAGTTTTGCCTAAAAGCGTCTCTAACTATGTGGAAAATGGAGTGCAAGTTTAGACCTAAAGTCTATCTAGAGTCTGCCTTGTGTTTTGAGGCAGAATAGGTTTACACAGCCGTAAGGAATTTCTCACCACCATGTAAAAGAATTTTGTCCCGTAAAAACCCATTTTTAGCACCCCACACGGCAGTATAGAATGCCTTACCACCGTGTGACCTCATCCTTCAGCCTAAAATATACTTTTTCCTTCCCGAATTGAACCCAAACTTCACCGGAAGTTCTTACCACTTGTTCAACTCATGTCTAACATTATAAAACGAGTATATGAATGTTTTTTCCATTGATTTATATGTAAATGATGCCATGATACAAGAGTTTAAGAATGGACCTAAGTGTTTACATGTTTTTTAATTGCTGAACATAACATGCCATGTGATATTGATCCTATATGATTAAATCATGACATAATGCTTGAGTTACTGTAATGCATATAATAGAGTGTATAGAGTCTTTATGTTAAGCCTAAATAGTCATAGTAGTGGATAGATAAGCACGCTTATAAAGGGACAGAGGCGGCTGCTACAGTGACCTTAGTTGTGTCTACTTGATGAATATATAATGTATTCAACGTTATTGAGTTAGGTCTCTAGAATTTGATATTGTTTATCAGTATTTGAAGTAAAGTACCCGTATCCACCATTGTTGAGAATTCAGACTAATGTATATTTTGTATTGTACAAGAGATGAAGTAGAGACTTATATATGTATATGAACATAGTATAAATTGTTACCGATATCATTTACCATGTTTGGATTTTGCACATGAATGGGCTGAAGCATGATGTTATTTGCTTGCAAGATTGTGTACATGATTATTTGTATATAACGTGACTATCTGCATGCCTTTGATATATCTGTGACTTCAATCGAAGTCTATTGTTTCTGTTTATCCCCACTAAGAGTTATCGCTTAGCACGGGTATTTTTCCTGTGTAGGTTTACAGGTTGGGATTAGAGAGTTTGCATCTGTGAGTCATGGCCACTAGGAGCTTGATGAAGAACTTTTTGTATAAGATAGAGTTTCTTATGTTTTGAGTAACATCATTATGTATATAGAGGTATAGTATTATAGTGTAAATGTTAACTGTTTTGTATATGTACCGAAAATGAATATGTAATAAGTATTAAACTTTTGTAATATGTACAGTTTATATATATTATAAGAGATGTATGTTTGTGTGAGCGCGCCGGATCCCGAGCGCCGCCCTTCCGGACCGCCCGCACGTGGGCGATTGGGGCATTTACGGGTCCGTTTGGCAGCTTGCAAATGATTCGCAAGTGCGTCTATGTTGGGCAACAGGGAGGTGTCATGGAGTCGCCACCCAATAGAACATTGGGAAAGTCACTCTCGCCTCGGAGAGCCTAAGACTGCGCTTGATATCCATTTTGGGCCAGCCAGAGGGATCATGGAAGGTGAACTCCTCACCCTAAGGAGCCTAGGATTAGCGCTAAAGCCTCGTGACTCAAGAAGTATCTTGAAGGATGACCTCTAACCTCTTGAGCCCAAAGACCAGAGCTGGGTCCGGGATTTCTCATCTATTTCTACCTCAATTATTTTATGATCAAATTTTAATATCATTAATTCACTCTCTCTCCACACTATGCAGTTTAATTAAAAGCCGCATTTATTCACATCTTGAAAGCGATAAATGATCAGATAAAAAAGCAAGGAATTACAATAATACAAGGAGCGGAATACAACTCCCTTCTGTAAATGTGCGAATCATACATAAATCGGGGCATTGCTTGTTTTGAGGACTTTGGTCCTCACATGCATCATTATTAAAATTGGGGATCTTTATTTGTGATGATCTTTATTGGATAAAAATAGGGCATTGGACCCTTGCTTTTGTGTAAACTTCATTTTATTAAATATAAAAAACATTGAGTCATTTTTATACATTAACGAGGTATGAAAAGAGTATATCCATATACATGAAATAATCAATGAATAATAGATAAAGTAAATACTTAAAAGAGTTAGGAAGACTAAACCGGATGAAGTCCCCCAAGTATGGTAGTCAGCCGCTCAAGCTCGAGACCATCCAAAAGGATCAATATACACTCATAAAATGTTAAAAGACGTTAATATACATAAAATTAACATATAAGAGGTCAAAAAACTTGGAAAACGATTTAAAAAGAGGGAGACAGAGCCCACCGACGGCCTTCCTTGGTTGACCGACGGGCGTCGGTTAGGGTATCCGATATGCCCGTTTGTCACTCAAAGAGGGGCGTCTGTGGGTGGGTGACCGACGGGCGTCGGTGATAAAGATGACCCGTCGGTCACCTCTGTCTCCGAAAAATAGAATGGAGAGAAACTTTTTCAAAGTCAAGAAAAGTGGGTTTTATCCCAAAAGGAGATGAGAGAGTCAAAAAGAAGAGAAAGTAGGACAGATGCCCAAAAACTCCACAAAATAAAAATAAATATGAGCTGAAATGGAGAGAGGATCCGGAATATTTACCCTCAGATAATCGCTTCGGGTGAGATTTTTGTGTTGATTAGAGCCCCGCGCGTTCCACGAGAAGCAAAGATGAAAGATTAAAGAAAGAAAATGAGATATTTCTTCTTTAATCACTCAGAAAATCGATTTTGGAGTCAAAATCTAAAGAAAACTAATTAGCTTTTAGTTCCTTTTGATTGATTTGATCCTTGATTCAATAGATTTCCTTAGAAAATGTGTTTAGTTGGAAGAGAGAGAAAATTTGCTTGAAATTGGGCAGAGTTTCCTCATTTGAAAATTTTCCAACCCTTTTCAAATGAAAATTCGGAGCTTTTATAGCCAGAACGACCGACGGGCATCGGTGTATGGGGGCGGGCGTCGGAAGAATCCTTCTGACACAAGGATTCGTCCGACGGCCCTGCCACATCCACCGACGGGCGTCGGAGCGGTTGCGTGCTCCGGGAAACCAGGCGGCATTCTGACAAGGGCGGTGACTTTCCGACGGGCGTCGGAAAATACCACGAGCCGCTGGTGACTCGAAGCGACGGGCCGACTTCACAGACGGGCTGGCCGTCTGTGGAGGACAAAAAAAACTTTTTTGACTCGAAAAAACCTCTGTTTTCTCCCCCTCTTCCCAGGAACGGTAAAAACCCTCATTTCTTGTGGAACGTAGGACTAGAACCTCCAAATCCAGCCCTTCATACAGGCTCGGACATTGATTTCATCATAGGGTAACCTCTGATCCGGACCGCTCCGGGACACGGTGCTTACAGTTGCCCCCAGTTTTGGGGAAACTAGTGCATAAGCGCCTAGATAAGCCAAAACTCAGAGAAAGGTTGGAAAGGAAGCGTACCTGCGACGGCTTTTCACCCTCCGTGCCTTCTGCCGGGTGGACCTTGTCTCGATCCGCTCGGCGATGCGAAGATATTTCCATCGGCCTTATCTCGACCGGTAGGTGCTCAGTGAGATGCAGCATGCTTTGGCCGCAACTTCGATCTGGTGAAGTGTGGTATGCTCTGACCGCGACTCCGATCGGGTGAGATGCAGCAAGCTTTGGCTACAACCTCGGTCTGGTGAAGTGCGGTATGCTTTGACCACAGCTTCGATCTGTGAGATGCAGCATGCTTTGGCTACAACCTCGGTCTGGTGAAGTGCGGTATGCTTTGACCATAGCTTCGATCTGTGAGATGCAGCATGCTTTGGCTACAACCTCGATTTGGTGAAGAGCAGTGTTTCTCCAACTGCAGCTTCGATCTGTGAGATGCAGCATGCTTTGGCTACAACCTCGGTTTGGTGAAGAGCAGTGTTTCTTCAACTGCAGCTTCGATCTGGTGAAGAGCAGTGTTTCTTCAACTGCAGCTTCGATCTGTGAGATGCAGCATGCTTTGGCTACAACCTCGGTCTGGTGAAGTGCGGTATGCTTTGACCATAGCTTCGATCTGTGAGATGCAGCATGCTTTGGCTACAACCTCGATCTGAGGAAGATAAGGAAACCCCACCGGGTTCCTCGTTCCGAAAGAGGTCCTTTTAATCGATATCTATGTTCGGACTGGTATTCTTCTGTACCTGTGTGATAAAAGTTTTTGTTAGTTCACATTTGAGTGGTCATCTTTTGACCTGTCTATTGATGGCGTGATCTTGCTTTATTGGCCATGCCATGTTTCATCCTTTATTCATTTTTCTTACTGAGCTGTTATCGATTATCATTTTCTTTTGTTGTTTTTTGTTGTTATATTGTCATTGTTATCGACATATAAGTAAATATGAGAACATACACTTTATGTGATGTGATTAAGCAATTAATAATCGAATGATCATGCAATAATGAAGCAAAAGTTTTCACTAGAAATGTCATTTTTGTACAGTGCATATACAAAATATAAATATACAAAGATACAAAAGTAACTCCCTGAAGATGAGAGAGGTGTGTAGTCTGAGGGCTCATCGGGATCCTCGTCATCCAATATATGCACAGCCCCTGGCGGAGGTGGACGTGCCGGAGGCGGCGGTGGAGCTGTAGAGGATCCTGCCTCGTGATCATGGGCCCGCCTGAAACGGATCTGAGCGTAGCCATCCAAGAAGGGCTGGGTGCAGGTGCTCATAAACCCTAAGGTCTCAAAAACCTTGTCCCCCAACTTCTTGAAGGCTTGGCTCAACTGAATGGTCTGCTCGCTGGCGGCCTTTCTCCTCTGCTCCAGGCTCTGCTCCGTCTGCTCCCTAAACTCCCTCATGGTCTGAGAAAGAGGGGGGAGAATCCCCTCCATCGCCTGGATGCAGGATCTCAGAGAGCCAAGTGACTCATCAATCATCTGTAGGGTCATATCGACCCTCTGAGACGCCTGGTCCTGTGACGTCCTCAAATCATGAGCGAGCTGCTGCCTCAACTCCCTCTGCCCCTGAGCAATCTGCTCAATCAGCCTCATCTGCTCTCCTCTGAAAGCCTCTAGGATCCGAGCCTGCTCGTCCCTAAAGGCATCCATGGCCCTAGTCTGCTCCCGAGTCGTGTGCTCAACGTAGTCGGCCTGCTCCCGAGCTAAATGCTCCACCGACTGGGACTGCTCCAAAATGGCAGCCTGCTGGCAATCTAACCTCTCATGGATAGCCCTGTCTCTCTCATCCTGTCGCCGCTCCAAGGCTGTGAACATTGAGGTGAGGAGCTGAGAGAAGTCCGGCTGCACAGGCTGCTGCGGTGCTGGCTCTGGTGGTGGTGCCGAGGAGGTGGATGCCCTTGGGTCGCCTCGGGAGTACGGATGGTATCTCTCGGAGGGCCCATGGATAGACCTCTGTACCCTGGCGCTCGGTGATGGGACTGGAGTCGGCGCTCTGGATGCCGGTGAAGCGGCAAAGAGGTCGTCTATCGTGATCTCGAAGTCAAAGTCCGAGGGGGTCCTAGGTGGCTCCTGCTGCTGTGGTGGAGGCGCCGTCTGCGGCTGAGGAGGCTGAGGAGGCTGATGCTGAGGCTCGGGCTGTGGCTGAGGCTCGGGCTGTGGAGGCTGCTCCTCCGGGTGCTCAGGGTGGTCAGGATCTGCACCCAAGGGTGGAAGCGAGAACAGCTGCCGGGTCTCATGAATAGTCAACACCCTGTAGGCCTCTGCCTGGCCTGAAATCGGGGAGATCATCCCCATCTGTACTGCCGCCGCGGCATCTACATGGATCCCCTCCGGCAAGGGTCCTCTCAACCTCTCGGGGTTAACCCCCAACCTCAAAAGCAAGCGGGTGATGACTCCTCCTACCATCACCACCGGCGTCATCCCTCTGCTGACTCTGGTCAAGTTGGCCAAGATCTCGTGGCTGATGTTGAGACGCTGGCCTGCCACCATAGCCCAGAGGCTCCAGATCTCGACCGCGTTAAGCGAGCCTGGATTACCAGCTCGACCGAGGTACGAACTGGAAAGCACTCTGTGCAAATACCGGAGTGCCTGAGACACCAGTACGGTGCTCTTCGCTGTATCGTGATCGTATAGCACTCCTGGTATGGCAATGGCCGCCCAATGGGCGCGTCTCACCGCTCGCCGTGGGATCTCAACCCCCTCCTCTCCAGGGAGCCCCATGGCCTGAGCAAACCTCTGCCTAGTGATGCTGAAATGGTTGCCGTCGAACCAAAACTGAATCACCCCTGGGTCGGTATCTGCACTCTGAAAGCCGGTATAGCGGAGAGTGGCCAAGACCTGGCGAGTAGCCTCTGGAAAAGTCTGGAAGGAGGGCTCAAGGAACTCCGTCCAGCCAGCACCCTCGGCAAGTAGATCGAACTCTGGGGCCAACCCTAGGGCCTCTAGAAATGGGCGAGATACAAAACGACTGGCCCGAAACTCTACTTGAGCCAACGCTCTATACCTCTGAGCGGACTCATCATCCATCCAATTCGGAGCTACGAGCTCAGGCTGGGCCTGCGGCGCTCTACGTCTAGGAGGCATCCTGCAAAAGGGAAGAGATTAAATATTGGAAATTTGGCAAAACAAACATTTTTAAACTTATTTCCAAGGCGAAGGTCAATTTAGGCCTCACCGGGGCAATAACAGCCCAAAACAAGATAAAAAAAAATTGATAAGGATACAAAGAATGAGAAGAGCAAACATCCAGTCTAAGGAAGTAGCCTAATATGCCTTGCACGCATCATGGAAAAACTACATGCAATCAGCATGAAAATAATTAAAGTGAGTAAGAATGGGCTTTCCAGGTCCCAAGGTATATGTTATACATGAAAATATTCAATACTTGAATAAATAATAAAAATTTGGGCAGCACCCCGGCAGGGGTACGCCCTAACTCCTGCATGAAAAGGCAAAAACATAGGCTTCAGGCCTCAACAATAATGCACGCATGTAAATGGGGCGCACCCCGGCAAGAGTGTGCCCCCAACAACACAAAATAATGGCCTCAGGCCGCAAAAGCAACATATATATACAGAATGGTGCGCTAAAAAAATGTAGTTCTAAAGCACCAAAATTATAGAAAAATTCTATTTCTATGTGATCATGCAAAAGTTCAAAATTAATTGCACTAAAATGGTATAGAAAAAAAAATGGGCAGCATTCTCCCTAAATTCCTAAAGCATCTAAAACTTCTTAATTATTTTTTTAAAGTTAAAAGAAGAAGAGATGTAGAAATAAATTGAATAAAACTCAAAAAAATTAGTTATTTACTTACTTGGAATCCTGAGAAGTGTAGAAACTGGAAAAATATAAATATCCAAGCACCCGGTGAGTAGAGAATGCGAAAATATGAATAAATCGCGAAAAAATAAGAAGAAAAGCTTTAAAAACCGCTAAAAAACGCTAAGAAACCGTTTGAGAGAGGAAGAAGACAGGGACAGCAGCGTTTGCACCGTCTGTCACTCACCCTTATATAGAATTTCGTGACCGACGGGCTGGGCGTCTGTAGGAGCGACCGACGGGCTGGCCGTCTGTCATGCAATAAATGCGATTTAATGCGCGCGATGAATGCAATGATGACGCATGCATCTGCCAGGTGGATTTCCTTCCGACGGGCAGGCCGTCTCTCTGTAGAGACGGGTAGGCCGTCGGTGACGCTTTCCTATAAAAACTTACAAAATTTTGCTTCTCTTATGTCTCTTCATTTTCCAACATTTTGAGCCTTTCACCTTTCTCAACATGTCTTCCCCTCTAGCCCAAAGGATGCATCGTATCTTAGATGACAAACGCACTTGGGGAGAAGGCGCCCTTTCTTCTTTGTCTGGGCTGAAATATCTGTGCCGGGTGAAAATCGACCAGAATCTCCTCCTGGCGGCGACCCATTTCTGGAACCCCCAGTTCCACGTCTTCCAGTTCACCTATCAGGAACTGTGCCCTTTGCCTGAAGAGTTAGCTTCCATTCTGGGAGCCTGGTTCCCTCCTAGCGCTCTGCCTTACGTCCCCCGCTGCGGCTTGTTCCAGACCCGAGATGTAGCCATGGCTCTGGGCATACCTTCTTCCGAGGCCATCCGGCTGATTCCTCTGGGCTCTTCCTTTCCTTTGGGGCCACTGATCGAGGCTCTGGATCGGTTCACTGATATCCCCACATATCGGGTAAGCATCACATTCTTATTCTGCATGGTGAACTTCCTTACTGTTGTTCCAGGAGGTTTGACAGGTGACTCTCATCTGTTCGGAATCTTGAGCGACTTTCATCTGGGACTGTCACCCCTACCACTTGTCTTGGCTGAAACTATTCTGGGTTTGGATGCCGTGAGCTCTGGGTCCACTACAACCTTTACCGGCAGCCCCTTATTGCTCCAGGTACGTCATTATTTTAAAGGTAGTGCATCCCTTATGGATTTTCACACTAGCTTTTCTTAGCGGGAGGTGCGTCCTTTCGGATTTTCACACAACCCTGTGCCTTATTTTTGCCTGAGGTAAACCCTACTTACCCCAGCGGCTTTTTTTTTTTTTAAATCTGGCTGCAAGAAAAGCTGAAGATGCTGTCTGAACCACCCCCTCGCGTTACTCCCCAGTACTCACCGAGCCATTTCCTGCCTCGTCGATGACTGTGCGGGTGTGCCACGGCTGGTGAAGGCATTACCAGGTTTGGCGAGCTATCAGATGACGATATCAGTTTTACATCTGCCTGGCTCCCACTGTCTCATGTTGTCATCGATGGGCCATCGGGCTGTGTTCCCCTCTGCGGCCTCCGTCAGGCCACCTTTTGCATCACCTCCCGATGTACACGGCAGCTTGGAATGACCCAGGATGTAGTGAGAGTTCCCCTGTCTTTCCGAGGTGGAGCTCTCTCGGCTGCGTTTGCTTCTCGGTATCATGAGCTGTGGGGTAGACTACCTGTGAAGACTGTTATCCCGAGGTTTGCCAATCATTCTGTGTCTTCGACTAATGAGTATAAGAGGTGGATCCTTAGTCCATCGTCTGATAACAGGACTCGAGGGCTCAAACATCTGGTTGGCGAGAGCAGCAGCAGGACTTAGCTTAGCCTACACATGTATTTCTTTTTGGCTACATTTATTTTTAATGCAGAATTAGGAAATAACAAAAATGAAAAGAATAATATTCATTCTATTTCACGAAATTGTGTACATTTTCATATAATTTCAGCATAAATGATCAGTTTTGGCATTTACTCAGCTGCTTATGCGCTGTCAATACATGAAACCAAATTTTAACCGCATCAACTCCTGTTACCAATCGGCCCTATCGGGTTTTCATGATCGGATATTTTCTCTCATGCCTCTAATTTTTGCACAGGATGCCTTTTTTCGGTTTTCACCCTGTTGAGGCGCCCAATTTTAGCATAGCCGCCTTTTTTCGGTTTTCGACTTGCGGGGCATTTTACTCTCTTCTTTTTATTTTGGTCTTTAGCCGTGGAACCTTTTGAGTCTGTCGACATTGATCGGTTCTTTGAATTCGTTCCCATCGCTGTCTGACAAGATCGCAGCTCCTTTGGACAGCAGCTTCTTAAGGATATACGGCCCTTCCCAGGTAGGTCTGAATTTCCCCCTGATGTCTGGTATCCCTGGCCTCATCTGTTTGAACACCAAGTCCCCTTCTTTCAGCGGATGCTTCCTCACTTTCTTCCCGAAAGTTCTTGCCAATCTCTTCTGGTAAATCTGATTATGATAATAAGCTCTCAGCCTACTCTCATCCAGTAAGTTCAAGTGCTGTAGCCTCTGCTGCGCCCATTCGGCTTCCGGGATTTGGGCCTCCATGACCACCCTTAGTGATTTAAGTTCTATCTCTACTGGCAATACTGCTTCTGTTCCGTATACCAGGGAAAATGGTGTAGCGCCTGTGGATGTCCTTATCGTCGTTCTGTATCCCCACAGGGCAAAGGGTAACTTTTTAGCCCAGTCCTTGTAGGTTTGGACCATCTTGGACAGGATCTTCTTCACATTTTTATTTGCGGCCTCTACTGCTCCATTCGCTTGCGGTCGGTAGGGAGAGGATTTATGATGCTCGACACCATACTTCTCGAGAAGCTTTCTGGTTTCTCCCATGAACTGCACCCCATTATCAGACACTATGTGATGAGGGAGGCCATATCTGCAGATCAAATTCCTCTCTATGAACTTGGTCATGTCCCTTGCGTCAATTTTCTTGAAGGATTCTGCCTCGACCCATTTGGTGAAATAGTCGATCGCGACTATGATGTATCTGTGCCCATTGGACGCCGTAAGGCGAATCTCTCCAATGATATCTATCCCCCTAGCAGCAAACGGCCAAGGTGATGTCAGGTTATGTAGTTCTGATACCGGCAGGTGTCTCAGGTCTGCGTATTGTTGGCACAACTAACATTGTTTGACATAATTTGAGCAATCGTTGTCTATCGTAAGCCAATAAAAGCCTTGTCTCATGATCTTCTTGGCCAAGGTCAAACCATTCATGTGGGCCCCACAGACACCTGCGTGGGTTTCCTCTATTATCCTGCGGGCTTCTCCTTCATTCAAGCACCTGAGCTGAATCCCATCCGACCGTCTTTTGTACAACACCCCTTCCAAGGATATGAACTGAGTAGATAACTTACATATCATCCTCTGGTCTTTTTCAGTGGCTTCTTCTGGAAATCTATTGTTTTCCAAGTAATTCATGATATCAAAGTACCATGGCTTCCCATCTGATGCCTCTACTTCCATTACAGGCTCGGTTTCAAAACTAGGCTTATCAGAGCTCGAAATCAGCACCGGCTTCATGGCCACTCCTTCAGGGTTATCCCACATTGACACTAAGGTTGCCAACGCATCAGCCAGACGGTTTTCATCTCTAGGCACGAAATGGAAAGTGCAAGTCTCAAACTGCCCACACATCCCTCTCAGATATTCAACATAGGGGACCAGTCATTCTTCTTTTACAGCCCACTCACTCGGATCTGGTTTATTACCAAGGATGAGTCACCAAAGACTTCTATGTTCCTTGCCCCCAATGCAGCTAAAGCTTCTAACCCGAAGGTGCATGCTTCGTATTCGGCTTCATTGTTGGTTGCTTTGTATCTCAGCTTCTTAGCAAGGGGAAGTTTTTCATTATCTGGGGTTGTCAAGATGATTCCAACTCCGGCTCCCCTGTTATTCACTGCTCCGTCAAAGTGCAACTGCCATCCCTGAATAGAAATCGTGCCTATGCTTTTATCAGGAAAGGTAAACTCGAGGGTGTCCCCTTGGATAGGATGTTCAGCAAGAAATTCGGCTACGGCTCGCCCCTTAATAGTCTTGCGGGTGATGTATTGCACATCAAACTCTTGTAGCAAGAGCAGCCATCTCCCCATCTTTCCAAGCAAAGACGGTGCCTCCTGTAAATATCTTAACGGATTTTGCTTGGCCACTGCCTGAACTTTGTATGAGTGGAAGTAATGTCTCAGCTTCTTTGATGCCCAAATCACTGCGAGGCAGATCTTCTCTACTTCAGCATATTTTATTTCATAAGCCAGGAACTTCTTGCTGAGGTAATAAATTGCAAACTCCACCCCAAATTAATCTTCTTGAGCCATCATGGCGCCCACTGAACCGTCCTCTACTGCCAGGTACAGAATAAGCGGTTTGACCGGTTGCGGAGGCCTCAGCACTGGCGGATTCAACAGATATTCCCTGATATTATCAAAGGCTCTTTGGCAGTCTTCGTTCCAGACCACAGGCTGGTTCTTTCTAAGCAGCTTAAAAATAGGCTCGCATATCGAAGTGAGCTTGGCAATGAATCGGCTGACATACTGCAGCTTGCCCAGGAAACTCCTAACATCCTTCTCTTTTTGTGGCACAGACATCTCTCTGATGGCTTTCACCTTGTCCGGGTCAATTGCTATGCCCCTCTGGCTGACGACATGTCCCAATAGCTTTCCTGAAGTCACTCCGAAAATGCACTTCTTGGGGTTAAGTCGCAGATTATACTCATCGATCCTGGTGAAGAACTTCTCTAGAGCTTCAAAGTGTCCCTCTTGAGTGGCTAATTTGACCATCATGTCGTCGACATACACCTCCACTTCTTTATGAATCAGGTCGCTTAAGATCTTGGTTGCCATTCTCTGATATGTGGCCCCTGCATTCTTCAGGCCGAAAGGCATGACCCGATAGGCATAGGTCCCCCACTCTGTGATAAAGGCAGTTTTAACCCGATCAGCTATTTTGTTCAGGATCTGGTTGTAGCCCACATAACCGTCCCCAAAGCTGTACATCGCGCAATTGGCGGCACTGTCTATCAATACGTCAATATGAGGTAGTGGAAAATCATCTTTAGGGCAGGCTTTGTTAAGATCTCGATAATCCACACACACCCTGACCTTTCCGTTCTTCTTTGCTACCGGGACCACATTTGCCAACCATGTAGGATACTGCACTTCTACGAGGAACTTGGCTTCAATCTGCTGTCGGATTTCCTCCTTAACCTTGTCAGCCCATTCTGGCCTGAGCCTTCTCAACTTTTGTTTCACAGGCTTGTAATCCGGGTAAGTTGGGATGGCATGCTCCGCCACGTCTCGGTCAATTCCCGGCATGTCCTCGTAGGTCCAGGCAAAGACTTTTTCATGTTTTCTTATTATTCTCTCAAAATTTTTTCTCTCCTCAGGAGTTATGCTTGATGCTATTAGAATTTCTCTCGGATTTTCCGAGGTTCCAAGATTGAAAGGCGTTGTGCCAGTGGAGTCAATGTCAAAAATTGATGGAATATGATCATGTTCATGCATGTTGAAATCATTAGAAACATCGCACAAATAAGTGAAATTGTTTATCTTATTAATAATATTATAGTTATCATTTACATCATAAAAGAGTTCTGGGATAAAAAGACAATCTAGGCTAGAGTCTTCTTCCGCCGCTCCCAAAGTTGATGCTATTGCAGCTTGTTCACTAGCTTCCCGACTTAGCAGAGGCTCCTCAGGCGTGTCGGGGGAAATCCTCAAATCTCCCATTTTCAGCTCTAATTCTGCTATCTTCTCCTTCCCTTTCAACCTGGCAGCTACCATCTTTTCAGTAACGACCTCCTCAAGCTCGCCTTTGTCCCAAGTGATACCCTGGGTCATAACTTCTTCATCCCAAAAGTCTTTGACAGTCTTGACAAACCCGATATGCCAGTCATACACATCGTTAAAGATTTCGAAGCCCGGGATGATCCTCCCCTCTACCCAGTGCGGCTCATCTTCGCCCGTATATGCACAAACTGAGGATGCCGGTACGAAGCTCTCTGTTATGTGGGGGATTTTACCCGTTACCCTCTTCTTACTGAAGCCACCTCTATACCCCAGACCTTTCCGACTCCTTTGCCCTTGAGTAGTGATCGCGGTTTGCAGTCCTTTGGAGCTTTTGCCTAGACCAGCCCCAGGAAGATAATGCATCTTCTTCATCATATTAACCACAACTGGGCTATCCACCAACCCACGCTCTTCCCTTATCATGGACACGTGGAAGCCACTGAATGGCTGATTGGCTATTTCCAGTGCTGAGACCTGGTTTTCCCTGGCTGCTTTGATGGTTACCACCTCCCCTTCATGTGGGAATTTTATCATCTGATGTAGCGTGGATGGCACTCCCCCCAATTTATGGAACCAGGGTCTCCCCAGTAAAGCTGAGAAGTTAGCAGGTATGGGTCCTGTCTTGACCAAGGTCTTAAAGGTTCCTGAGGCTTGCCTCCTCGAGTTGTCGTAGGCTGTGATAGTCAGATCTGATCTACTGAGCATATCTTCATTTAAACCAAAAGCTTGCAAAGCTACCAAAGGGCACACATTGATAGAAGACCCGTCGTCCACCATAACACAAGCAGTGTGCTTATCGTTGATCTGCGCTTTAATGTACAAGGGTCGGTTGTGGTTACGGCCTTCAACAGGTAGGTCGGCGTCAGAAAAGACCAATCTCTCCTCGGATCCTCCCTTAATTAAACCCAAAAGTTCTGACGGGGAAATAGTGGTGGCGACTGTGGCCTCAACCAAAGCTTCTACTACCTTCTGCCTATGAGAGGGGGATTGCCTCAACAGATCCCATATGGATATTTGAGCTGCAGTTTTCTTCAACTGTCTGACAATCTGATTCTCCTCTGGCTCTTTCTCTGCTGAGGGCTGTACCGGCTCAGGTAGCCTTGTAATCTCGGGGATCACTCTTCCACTCCTCGTCACAGCCCCTATCTCTCCCTCGTCTCCATCGGAGCCCCATAAATCAAGGTTCATCCCTTCTTCATCCTCGGCTTCTCCACCGCTTTCACTGCTAGACCAGCAATCAAGGGTTGCCACAATTGCTTCCTCCTCTCCATCCTCGGAATTACTAGCAGCAAACTTCTCATTTCCATACAGATCTTGTAGTACGTACCACTCTGGCAGGCTAGATTGGATCATAAACACGGGTGGTGGTACGGCATTATAACCGGGCTTCTTCTCGGTTTCTCTCTTCTTAGGGTCAGAGATCTGCTTGCTATCTATCAAGTCTTGGATAGAGTGCCGGAGCGCTTTGCATTTATCTGTGATATGGCCTGAGTGCTGGTGGAATGCACAAAACTCGTTATCTTTATGTCCTGGTTTCCCTTGCGTTAAAGCTGGCCTAGGAGCCAGAGGGTGCAATTTTCCCTCCTTCATCAGCCTCCTCAGGACCCAGGATAATGGTCTTCCCAAGTTCGAAAACTTCCTCTGGGTGGTTACCTCAGTAGCAGACACTTCACCCATTCTTCTAGTGCTGTTACTGAGACCCGCCGGCCTGCTGGTTCCTTGACCGGGGTTAGCCCTTTTGGCGAAATTGTCATTATTAGCTTTCCGGGTTAAGAACTCTCCCTCTGCTTCGATGGCTATATCTTTGAGAGACTCCCAGTCCTTCAACCCCTTCATCCTCAATCCCTCCTTTAAGTACGGGCTTGCGTTCTTAATGAATAGGCGAATCTGATCCTGGGTGTCAGGCTTTCGGCGCATCTCCATTACTCGGTTCCGCCATCGGGTAAGATAATCGTGGAAAGACTCCCCGGTCTTCTGCTGAAGTAGCTCAAGATCTTTCAGAGTCACCTCCATCCTGGTATTACAGTCATACTGCTTCAGAAACTCCTCAGTGAGCAGATCTCAATCTTCTTTAGTGCGGCGGTCCAGGCCATGATACCAGTCTATGGCATGAGAGGTCAGACTTAGACAAAAGTATTCCACTTTCTGCTTCTTGGACAATGTGGTCCCCTTCATGACCAGAGAATATTGCTTCACATGTGCGGTGTGGTCAGAAGTACCATCAAACTTCGGCACATCCGGCATTTTAAAGTTATAAGGGATCGGGTCCTCTCCGTCTAACTCCCTATCCTCCGGATTCATCCCATGAGCTCTGCCTATCATACGAGCCATAGCCTCGAACCTCTCTTCCATCTTTCTTAAAATAAAGTCATCGGTTTGAGGCGCCTTCCCCTTCTCAGATGCCATGCTCAACCTATCATCCTCGATATCTCTATCGTCATCAATTCTCAACACTGGCCTTCTTCTCAACTCTCCCAAGGCCACTGATCTTAACTCTGCTGGTGGCGGCCTAACGGGCTCTTCTCGCCTTTCGACCCCTTATTCCTCAGGCTCGTTCTGTCTCACTGGAGGAGGAGGAGGATTCTGTGGAGCATTCTGCTGAGCGTTCTGCTGCGCCAAGGTGGTCAACATATTCATCATCCTTCCCTCGAATTCCTCAAAACGGCGGCCCACTTCTTCCGCGATCATGGCCCTGGTGGCATCTTCCCCCCTAGGCGAGTTTGCCATCTGAGATACTGTACCACTGATTTCTGATAAAATTCCCGGTAGGCCCTCTTTATCTGACAACTCGGGAGTAAGAACTCAGATCAGTCGCCCGGTTGATGATCTAGTCCACCTGGGCAGATCTATGATGGCTGCAGGGACAAAAGTTAGAATGATGCATGGAATGCAGGTATAATGCATGATCGTGATATGCAACACTTACAGAGCACAAGCAAGCAAGTAGGTCCTTCCACCCTTTTTTCTCCCACACACGTGGTCGTGCAGTCTCTTTCCTAGGTGGGATTAGCCCAAGGGTCAACGAGGGACCCGATGGATGCGTATGGTGTACGGCGAAAAACCGGCAGCATAACACTCCTATGCTAATGTACAAGCGGATGGACAATGATCGTCACGTATTTGGACGTTCCATAAATTTTGACATGGCCCTAGCGGGGCATGATAGCCTTTGGCTAGGTTACTAAGCGAAACATTAGGACTCACCCAATACGCGAGGATCCATACAGCAAGCATGAATTTAAGGTTCATTTCACCTGTGGAAAGTGACTACAGCCATTACATGAGCTTTGGTCAAGGGAGATATTTCTTTAAGGCTATCCAAGCATGATCCCTGCCGATGGGTCTAGCTCATCACGAGCGTAACGACCGATCGGGTCACCATTTTGATATACCATTAAGGTACGTGGCTTGGGCTGGTGATTATCCTTAACACTTCCCCAAATTGAGTGAAAATGAGGAGGTGCTTCAGGAACGCACCGGGGCTAAAAGAGGGACCAAACTAGCGTATTCTAAGGCTCTAATGATATGCAAATGCAAATTTGAGAGAAGGTGAATTTGTGAATTAAATTTTAATCATAAATGTTAAAAGAGGTATTTTCAAATCGAAATCTCGAACCATAAACGTCCCCAGTGGAGTCGCCACTGTGACGCGCGCCGGATCCCGTGCGCCGCCCTTTCGGACCGCCCGCACGTGGGCGATCGGGGCATTTGCGGGTCCGTTTGGCAGCTTGCGAATGATTCGCAAGTGCGTCTATATTGGGCAACAGGGAGGTGTCATGGAGTCGCCACCCAATAGAACATTGGGAAAGTCACTCTCGCCTCGGAGAGCCTAAGACTGCGCTTGATATCCATTTTGGGCCAGCCAGAGGGATCATGGAAGGTGAACTCCTCACCCTAAGGAGCCTAGGATTAGCGCTAAAGCCTCGTGACTCAAGAAGTATCTTGAAGGATGACCTCTAACCTCTTGAGCCCAAAGACCAGAGCTGGGTCCGGGATTTCTCATCTATTTCTACCTCAATTATTTTATGATCAAATTTTAATATCATTAATTCACTCTCTCTCCACACTATGCAGTTTAATTAAAAGGCGCATTTATTCACATCTTGAAAGCGATAAATGATCAGATAAAAAAGCAAGGAATTACAATAATACAAGGAGCGGAATACAACTCCCTTCTGTAAATGTGCGAATCATACATAAATCGGGGCATTGCTTGTTTTGAGGACTTTGGTCCTCACATGCATCATTATTAAAATTGGGGATCTTTATTTGTGATGATCTTTATTGGATAAAAATAGGGCATTGGACCCTTGCTTTTGTGTAAACTTCATTTTATTAAATATAAAAAACATTGAGTCATTTTTATACATTAACGAGGTATGAAAAGAGTATATCCATATACATGAAATAATCAATGAATAACAGATAAAGTAAATACTTAAAAGAGTTAGGAAGACTAAACCGGATGAAGTCCCCCAAGTATGGTAGTCAGCCGCTCAAGCTCGAGACCATCCAAGAGGATCAATATACACTCATAAAATGTTAAAAGACGTTAATATACATAAAATTAACATATAAGAGGTCAAAAAAGATGGAAAACGATTTAAAAAGAGGGAGACAGAGCCCACCGACGCCCTTCCTTGGTTGACCAACGGGCGTCGGTTAGGGTATCCGATATGCCCATTTGTCACTCAAAGAGGGGCGTCTGTGGGTGGGTGACCGACGGGCGTCAGTGATAAAGATGACCCGTCGGTCACCTCTGTCTCCGAAAAACAGAATGGAGAGAAACTTTTTCAAAGTCAAGAAAAGTGGATTTTATCCCAAAAGGAGATGAGAGAGTCAAAAACAAGAGAAAGTATGACAGATGCCCAAAAACTCCACAAAATAAAAATAAATATGAGCTGAAATGGGGAGAGGATCCGGAATATTTACCCTTAGATAATCGCTTCGGGTGAGATTTTTGTGTTGGTTAGAGCCCCGTGCGTTCCACGAGAAGCAAAGATGAAAGATTAAAGAAAGAAAATGAGATATTTCTTCTTTAATCACTCAGAAAATCGATTTTGGAGTCAAAATCTAAAGAAAACTAATTAGCTTTTAATTCCTTTTGATTGATTTTATCCTTGATTCAATAGATTTCCTTAGAAAATGTGTTTAGTTGGAAGAGAGAGAAAATTTGCTTGAAATTGGACAGAGTTTCCTCCTTTGAAAATTTTCCAACCCTTTTCAAATGAAAATTCGGAGCTTTTATAGCCAGAGACGACCGACGGGCGTCGGTGTATGGGGGCGGGCGTCGGAAGAAACCATTTGACACAAGGATTCGTCCGACGGCCCTGCCACATCCATCGACGGGCGTCGGAGCGGTTGCGTGCTCCGGGAAACCAGGCAGCATTCTGACAGGGGTGGTGACTTTCCGACGGGCATCAGAAAATACCACGAGCCGTCGGTGACTCGAAGCGACGGGCCCACTTCACAGACGGGCTGGCCGTCTGTGGAGGACAAAAAAAACTTTTTTGACTCAAAAAAACCTCTGTTTTCTCCCCCTCTTCCCAGGAACGGTAAAAACCCTCATTTCTTGTGGAACGTAGGACTAGAACCTCCAAATCCAGCCCTTCATATAGGCTCGGACATTGATTTCATCATAGGGTAACCTCTGATCCGGACCGCTCTGGGACACGGTGCTTACAGTTTGGCCCAAGTCATATTCTAATTTTAAACTTTGCTTCCGCCTTAGAGTTTAAATTGGTATATGTATGTATATTTGTGTGGTTAGCGTGTGATGCCCCGATATTCCTTCTCAGGGGTATTGGGGTATTACAAAACCTATAACGAGATATGTGTTTTGAGAAATACATAAAATCTCGAGGTTTGCGTAGAATTTTATTGATACTGTTATATTTTAATTAATCCCTTAATGTTATTATTTGTGAATAATAACCAAAGTTCATTGTTATCAAGACATGAGTGTGAATGTTTATGTGTAAATATTTACTGTTATTTGTATGAAATTGAGCATGTCGGATAGAGAAGTAGCCCACTCACAAGGGTGTTTACCTTAGTTTTGTCAATGAATTGGCAAAGACTAAGATGAGGCAATTTTTGAACATAAGAGAATGCTTGAGAGCCTGTTCAAAATAAAAGTGCCATCTTGCAGAAATTACAAGATTAGTCTTGTTAAGGTGCGAGATAAAGACATACATAAAGTTGTATGCTTTGAATTGAGATCCAAAATAAGGATTGTATGGAATCCGATGGTCAGTTATATGTAACTACTATGTTCTGTCTAAAAAGCCAGAAGTAGTCCTTAAGTAAACGAACTAAAGTTGGGTGCTTCGGTGCATTGCAACATTACGCTTCTGTATGGTGTTTGATATACAAATTACTGAAATGTGAGACATGTGCTCCTTTAAGGGAAGGAAAGAACACTATAACACATGTTTTATACCGTGTGTGCTTATGTGACCAAAGGGATGGAAATTTAATAATATTATTAATCTCAACTTTCCCTATTGTGAGACCCTATTTATATTTCGACCCTTAGAACCCTTAACTTATCATCGAAGTATGGTTCAATTTGGCTAGCTTAGTTAGTCTCCAAGAGGTTGGGGAAAAATTTGGTCTTGGCGGATCTAACTAGAAAAGTGAGTTGAATCATGATGGATGACATACAGTAAGAGGGAAATATAGCCTTTTGATCACTTTCATAAGAGTTCGTGATTCACCAGCTAGCTTATTATAGTTTCTATGAGTAGAAACATAATAGTGAACACGAAAATTATTTTATGAGATAATGAGTTAAAACAGTGAATGTGAGAAGGTAATCTAGGGTTAGGCATACGTGAAAAGGAGGATCTTATTTTTTCGAGACGCTATATATCCCTAACAGGTGTATAGCACTAGTGCTCTCGAGGTATGCTGGTCACACAATCTATCTGCCAGTATAACTAAATATTAAGACTGGAATTCGTTCTGTCATATACAAGCGGGAGATGATCGAGTTTGGGTACGCTCATTATTCTAATTTGGATAAAGGTCTAATTCATATAAAATTAAGTAATTCAATCTAATTAAGATTATCAAATCCTATCTCAGAAAGAGACTGAGTTGAACTAGAGTTAGGTTTCTAACTTTTAGGATCTCTATAAATAGATGAGAGATCTCAGTATTTGGTAATGAGAAAATGTATACGCCGCAAAACTGCTAGTTTCTACTCACAGGTTTTTGTCCAAATCTTTCAGGGGCTTTTAGATTGTGGAATAACTGCTGTTATCCCGCATGTGGATAAAATCCAGGCCAGTGACTAAAAACAAACGGGATCCTTGTAGACACTTCTGCAATGAGTTTCTGCGCTACAAGAGATAGGTTGTATTTATTAATGTTACCTCCTTAAATTATATTTGCTATAATTTTTTCCCTTCATCTCATTGATTATAAAACAAATAAGAAAGGAGATACGATTTCTCTAAATCACAGTAAATAACATAAACATTATAGAAATTTAAAGATAAAAATAAGCATGAACAATCTCACAACAATTGGTTGAATTTTGTCTTTGAATTAACCTTTAACTAGAATAAAGAGTTTAGCCACTCATGGCCATGAATAAATCACAAATAAAAATAAATCTGAAAGCTAGAAAAAATCCTGTTATAGAATTAGAAAAACAGACGAAGAAGAAGATGCTGCCACTCATGTTTTTCTTCCAATTATAAATTAAAACTCCTAAAATTAAGTAAGGTAGTTTTATCATACCCAAACAAGAAGAATAAAATAAAATATTTAATAATATCTAAATTTCCTAAGATTACTGCATTCTAATCCCTAAATTATAGACTAATTATCCATAAAATTTGATTGGAGCACTGTTGGAGGTTAAGTCAAACTCGCACGCGAAATAGAGTTCTTCAGTAATTCTGTTGTCCCGACTTCCTCTTAGCTATGGGCAAGGCTAAGACACAGATCTGGATAAGCTATGCACTGTCAACTTCCCTCTTAGCCTTGGCTAAGGCTAAGACACAATTCTTCCACTTATCTCTTTTTGCACCAAAATTATTTCAAATCTCCTTGGCTATTCCAAATCAACTCCAACAAGCCACAAAATACTCTTTATTCATTAGCTCAACCCTGTAGCGGTCAAAATCACAAAATAAGTAAAAAGTAGCCAATTTCACTAAAAATCATTATATGAAAGTAAACAAAAATCAAGTAATAACACGCAATTTTGACCACTTAATACAACGCCACATGTATTTTTAATTAAAAATAAAGTCAATGGCATTTTAGCACTTTAAGAAAAATTTTAGGAGCATTTTAATACTTTAAAAAACTTTAGGAGCATTTTAATACTTTAAAAAACTTTAGTATTTTAGTATTTTGAGAAAAACATTAAGAGCATTATAATACCCTAATGAAAACATTAAAGACATTTTTATACTCTGAAGGAAACATTAAATGCATTTTTTTATAAATTCTTAAATAATGTAGAAATTATTTTAATTTCTAGTTTTTGAATCACTAAATAATTTTTTAATAGCTAAATTTAGAAATAAATATTTAAGAAGCAAAATTAGATTTTTTTATAAATTTACTCAGTTCCTAATAAATTTGTCGCACCATATAACTATAATTTCAAATTTCAATAACATATTCATTAAAGAAACTTAATTAATAAATATACTTGAACTATATAATTTATTTCTGTTCTTATTCATACATTTATTAGGAGCATATGTAAAGAGTATGAGATACTAATCAATACTAATCATTATTTATTGGTAATAAAAAAAATTAAATAAGTATATACTAAAAAAAATAATCAAGTAATTTTAATTATCAAGTGAGTTATAATGTGAATAAAGAGAGAGAGAGAGAGAGAGAGATCTATCAAATTGTAACAAAATAGTTAATAATATGATGTAATGTTAGATAATGTGTTAAATTTATATTTATTAGATATTTAAACTAAATTAAATAAAATATTCTATTTTACAAATATTTATGTTTGTAAGATAAAAAAATATAAATAAAATAAAATTAATTGAATATTCAAAATTCTTGATGACTTAATCTAATTTATGCATTGATTAAAATTCTAAATTATATATTTTTATACAAAATAGACTTTAAACAAATCAAGAAAATATTTCTACATAAAAAAATTATTTAACTTTTTTCAAATTTAATGCATTTTTCAAAAATACTCTTAACGTTTTTCATATATTGGTAAAATGCCTCTAAAATTTTTCTCAAAATACTAAAATACCCCCAATGTTTTATTTAGAGTACTAAAATGTCTCTGACTTTATTTTGGATTAAAATATACGTGGTTCTAACATATCAACAACATGATATATTTTGTCATGTGTCAATACCACGTCAGCGCTGTTAACTCAAAGTCGATGAAAGTTTAATTCAGAAGTATTTTAGTACTTTTTTTTTATTAATATTAGGGCCATTTTTGTTCCAAATTTAACTATAGGGGTATTTTAGTATACTGGATACAACAATACAACATCAATGATATTTTAGTACATTTTCCCAATTTTTTTTATTCTATTTCTATTTCATACATTTATACGTCACAACAAGAATCTGAAGAAATAGCGATGGAAAATAATTCCATCATTAAAACATGAGTGAAATATTTTCTCTATTTTTTATCGACGGAATTTAGCAATGAAAAAAACTAACCGTCGGTAAAGATGGCGTGTAAAAATATTGCTACGGATATTAGCGAAGAGAAAAAATTTCTATCGCTAATTTTTAGAGACGGAAATCAAATTTCGTCGAGGATTAGCGACAGAAATTGCTTCCTGTCGCTCAAAAAAGAGGAAAAATTCTCTCCCTATATTTATAAGGAAATTAGTGATGAAAATTAACTTCCGTCGCTAATTCATGACGGAAAGAAGTTTCCATCGAGAATTAGCGATGAAAATTTCTTCTCGTAGCTAAAAGATGATGGAAATTTTCCTCCTCATATTTTTAAAAATTTAGCGACGAAAATCAACTTTCATAGCGCAACACGCGCCGGAACAAAGCAAGGGCCCTCTCGTTGAATCCGCTTTAGGATTCGAGAGACTGGTTCCCGTTTTTGATCATGGGTGCCATAAGACATCATAGATGTATCCCTCCCAATAGAATATTGGAAAGAACCACCTAGTCTAATGGCACCTATAGGCACCTTTGAGGTATCATGGAGTCGCCACTCAATTTACAAGAAATTGGGAAAAGGTCTCTCACCCCTATTGGTCAAGACCAGAGATATGGTGTTCGAAACTTCACTCTTATTTATGCTTTGGTTAATTATAAGTGAGTTTTTAATTTCTTAAAAATTGTATCTCTCATCTCACGCGATCGATGCATTTAAAATTAAAGGTGCAATAAAAGCACGTAAAGAAAAATAAATGAAAGCGATAAACGAGGTAAATAGGGAAAGCGGTAAACACGCAAGCACGCAATTACAAGAGAAATGGGAGCGAAATACAATCCCAATAAAAGGAGATTAAAGATGTGAATGGGGACGGAATACAATCCCCCAAAAGTAAATAAAGTTGCTCCAAAATTAATTACAAGGGCCCAAAAGGAAATGAACATGAATTTAAAACACTCACACAAAATCAAGATAAAAGGACATACATAAATCGGGGCATTATTTTAGGAACATTAGTTCTTTCGCGTTTACTTGAAGAGGGTTCGAAGAATCGTTTTGATTGTTTGATGAAAACGGGGATGAGTGATCCCATTTTTGGAGAAAATTAACTCTTCGTTTTATTGTGATATTTCTATTGTTAGGCTAAAACAAGGGACATTGGTCCCAATTTTATTAGTACAAAAAAACCAATTTAATTATAAAAATATTTTTGTGACTTTTTATCACACGCGTGCGCAAATAAAATAATTATTTACAAATAAACACAACAAAAGGATGGGGAATTAGAGAGATCTCACCGAACCGATGTGACCCTCCACGTGTCGCGACCCATCCGGGGGAGTCGCGGGGACACTTACATTACCTGACTCAAGTTAAATCTCAGACAAAAATAATATCAAAATGTTAGTAAATATTCCAAGTAAATTAATCAAACAAATACAAAATATAATAATAACAACAATGATAGCAATGCAATAAAATAAATCAAATCATTAATAGGAATAACAATACAACAATAAATAAGATAAATAATGGCAATAACAATAATAATAATAATAATAATAATAATAATAATAATAATAATAATAATAATAATGATGATGATGATGATGATGATGATGATGATGATGGTGAGGATGGTAATAATAAATATGAACCCAAATATAATAATAGTAATAATAATAATAATAATAATGATGATGATGATGATGATGATGATGATGATGATAATAATAATACTAGGAGCAGAGACACTGGCAGCAAACAAACCAAAATAAAAACCACACAAAATCAAGTTAATAGCTAAAGAGTGCTTACAGTAGCCAATAATGTCAAAATTACTAGGAAAGTAGCATGGCAAATATAGTAACAATGACAAAATTAATTAACCGTAAATAAACTATAAATAGAGGAGAAATAAGGTGGTTCCAAAGTGTTTACCCTCAGAGTTATATTGATTGAAGAGTGAGGTGTCTAAATATTGCTCTCCTTGTCGGTAGGAAAAAGGCAAAAAATGTTTGAAATAAAAATCACAGTTAAAAGGATAAGCTTGAGAAATTTTAAGTGAGGATGATGAACAACCAAAGAAATTGATTTTCTTGGTGTAAAATATATCCCCAGCTGAAGATATCTTTTAGAAACCCTCAAGTAGAAGAATAAAAATCTTGACTTGAAAAGACTTAAAAAAAAGACTCCTTTTTTTGAAGAAGCTGTGTTGTTCTTGAGAGAAAATCAGAGAGTATATTTTCTTGGATTAAAATTGCCGTCCCCTGAAAATGAAGGGAAGTTTCCCTTAAATTTTCAGGCTTGGCCAAAAATAGGGAAAGACAAAATGACCTTTTAATTTTGTTAATCGAAAAAAATATGATAAGGTGAAACAAAGCGGTAAAAACGGACTGGAAAACAGACTGAAAACGCAGGAAAACGACGGGTCAAACGGGCAATTCTTGCCCGCGTGGAGAGGAAGACCGCACGCGACAAAGAGGCGCACGCGGTGAGGGACAACCGCGCGCGTACGTACGCGCAGTGAGGGACAACAGCGCGTGCTGCCTCGGCAGCTCGCGCGTTGCGCAGGCGCGGAGCTCCCTCTGCGCGCGCAAAGACGCTCGCAGAGACCCTCCTCCGCGCGCACTGCTGCTCGTACAGAGACCCCTGCGCGCTGGGGCGGCCTGCCGTGCAGGCGCCCCCGCGCGCTGCCGTAGGTGGCACTCGCTATTTTTCTCTCTTTTTTTTTTTAATAAAAGCTTTAAGGACACGAAATTAATATTTTCTACCCTATTTTAATTTTTAATTTCTAAAATATATATTTTTAATTATTTTTCGAAAAAATACAATTTTGATAAGGGAATAATCGATTCTCACTTTTCTCGCCGAAAATCGATCTTTTGTTTTCATCATCGAGTAATCCTGATCTTGGACCGCCTCGAGACCCGGTGTCTACACGTAGATAATTTTCAAAGGAAATAGTTTCCGTATTGATTTAGCGACGGAACATTTATATATATATATATATATATATATATATATATATATATATATATATATATATATATATTCTCTCTCTCACTTTCTCCTCTCTCTCCCTCCTGCCCTCCCTCTCTTCCTCTCTCTCACAGATCCGGCCACCCCCGCTACCCCACTCCTGGGGTCCTCCCCCGGCGCTGTTTCAGTCTCCCCCCTTCCCATTGGTGCCAATCCATCACTCTCCTCCCCTCCCTCCCTCTCTTTCTCTTTCTTTCTCTCTCTCTCTCTCTCTCTCCTACAGATCTGGTTGGCCATGACCCCCAACCCCACTGATCCGATGCCCCCGCCGCTGCTCGCCTCGCCTGTGATCTCCCTCCCACCACTACTTGGCCCCACGCTGCTGGCCTTTCGCTCTACTTGCCCCCCTAGCTGCTCTCCCTCCCGCTGAGCACAACTACTTTCAGTATACCTCATGCACGTGCGCTCACTGTCTCTTCCCTCTCGCCTCCTTCTGGCAGATTTGGACAGTTTTGCTTAATTTTTTTTTCATCTTTTTTGCATTTATTTTATTATTATTATTATTAATGGTATTTTTATGATTTTTAGGTTTATAATTTTTGTTTATATGTTTTTTTCATTTATTTATTTTTTCATTAATTATGTGTTTTTTTGTATAATTGTTAGATTTCTTTCTTTTTTAGACTTTTAAGTTTAATATAAGAAAAAAAATAATTCATGCAAAGTAATAAAAAAATTGATGCTTTGCTTTTCTCTAAATATATAATTTTTGCTTATTAACATCTCCTGGAAAGGCTTCCTAGATATTCTCTCATGTTTTGTTGAAGACAGAAGTTCTTAAAGTAGAATCCTGAAAAAACTTTTGGTTCTTTAGCTGTATTGAATCTTGATCATGATAACGTGGGTAGGTTTTTATCAATCTGTTTGTTATGTGACAGTGAATATGCCTGAATTTTTCTATGATTGGTTTATTAATGCAAAGGTACTCGTCAAATGCCTGAATTTGTGATATGTAATGATATTATGGACAGTTCCATCCATTAAATTCCTGTGAATATTATGATAAGAAGTTTCATAGTTAATGTCCCAACATGTCCAAATTAAATTTCTTTTGCTTACGAGTTTCCACCTTTTCTCAACATAAAATTTTGTTCATTGATTGACTTTTGAGAGCTCTCTCGTGTTTTAATAATCTCTTGCGGTGTGGGCAACGAATTGAAATTGAGCTACATGTATCGATTATGGAATTCAACTCCAAATGTATTTATATATTTCTCGTTGCCTTTCTCTATATCAATTAATGAAACGGTAATTTAATTAGTCACTTATGAGAATGATAATTAAGATGTTTTAATAATTTTTAATATGTGTACCAAAAGCCAAAAATATGTGTGTTATGTTTGACAAATTGATTGAGTGTGATGCTTTGCTTTTGATTATGATGGGTTAAAAGATCTACAAATGTGGAAGCTCACTTTCTTGCAAGGGCTTTTTATATTATATGATGATTTCCATGTTGGGGACATTCTCCCTTCTTGTATTGACTTCTCTGTTGGTTAATGAAATGTGTTAGTAATATTTTTACTATGATATATAATTCTATACATAATTAAAGTGTGAAACTTGTTTCTAATTGTTGGATTTTCCAACTGCGCACACATTTGTAGGAAATTTGCCCATGGACACACATGATGGAGGTGCCACAACTGCATGGGTTTGAGCCAGCTACTAATCGCTTGTTGGAGGCATACAAGTTGCTTTTAAAGGTATATTGGTGACAAATCCGTTTTTATATTCTTATGTTTGGATCACTTTATGGTATGGATTTTACTGATTAAGCTAAATTGATATGTCCATTAATGTAACAGTTAAGCTAAATTGATATGTCCGCTAATTTAATTTTTTTATTAGCTTTTTTTTTTAAATTACCAACTGAAAATTTTATTGGTAAAAATTAAAAATTTTGCAAATTTTTCGATGAAATTTATTTTTCTTTCGGAAACTTTTCCGATGGAATTTATAGTTCCGTCGGGAAATTTCCCGACGAAAAATAAATTATGTCAGCAAAATTGCCGACGGAACCACATTTCCTTCAGCAATTTTGCCTACAATTTAAATGATTTCTCGACGGAAAATCCTATCTTTTCTTCGAGAAATCTGTAATTTCTTTTAGTACATACTATATAGCATATACAAATCTAAAAATTCTATATACTATATATAAATAGTATAATAAAATTGAAGAACGTATTCATACTTTTATATATATCTTGATTGATAGAATTGGGATACGCCCATGACTGTATAAAGGATTGAGTTCCTATCTAGATTAAATTGAGTTATTTAATCTAAATTAAATTACCAAATCTTATCTCAGAAAGGATTCTGAGTTAGACTAGGGTTAAGACTCTAGCCTTTAGGACCTCTATAAATAGAGGTGAGGTACTCATAATTTGGTAACAAGAAAACGTACAAGACGCAAGGCTGCTCGTTCCCACTCACAGTTTTCTGTCTTAATTTTCAGAGGCATTTAGATTGTGAACAAGTTCTCTTATCCCGAGTGGATAAAAATCGGACCAGTGACCAAAAATAAACGGGATCTTGGTAGACGCTTCCGCAACGAGTTTGTGCGCTACAAGAGATAGGTATCATTTATTAATGTTACCTCCACGTTAATTATATGTGTATAATTTCCCATCATTGGTATCAGAGCCGCGGTTTTTGCGTCCTGGCATGTGGCTAAATAGATCTAAAATTTTATGTGTAAAATTATTAGATCTGAGATGCATTAATCACAACAAAAATTTAATTTTTGTGTGAAAAATATATATGCGTGTATATTTCAGCTCGATTTCGTGTATGTGTACACCAAAACCCGAGGGGATGAACATGAGTGTTCTAAACGGCTAATTAGAAGTCGGGATTTTAAATTTTTGACCTCACCATTAAATTCACAGACCCTGAAAACCCCCCACCGGCCGAAATCGGAGCGCCAGAATCGGTCGGCAAGGTGGCGCATGGATTACACGCGCTCCAATCCATTCGGAGCGTGCGCGTGGGCAGTGGCCCACACGCGCGAGCTCCACGTATCAACTGTGATGCGTCACGCTGACACGTGGCCCAATCGCTGAACGCCACGTGGATGGCTGAGTCCATGCCACGTGGCAGCTGAGAGGGGTTGACACGTGGACCAATAATAAAGTGACACGTGGATGACTGTGGTCATGCCATGTGTCCCAATCAGATGGTGCCACGTGGCCCAATTAGGGACTGCCACATGTCAGACAGAGGTCTGCCATGTGGCAATACTGACGTGTCATGAGTGATACGTGGTCCAATGAGACATCGCTACGTGGATGACACGTGGCGGTGACGTGTACCGGGGTGACACGTGGGCACCGGGTGGACCAATAGAATTCAGACATGTGGCGTGACTGGATGCGGACACCACGCTGTGGTTGTGACACGTGTCTGGCCAAGAGGGAGGACGCGCGTGAGCGCGTCTCCTACTCCCTCGTCGGCGCGTACGGTGACCTCCGACCACCATTTCAGCTCCGATTTTTGTCAAATTAATTTTTCAAATTATTTCTGAATTTTTGGTCATGTTTTCAAAATTTTTTAATGACCAGAAAATATATTGTGTATTTTTTGATATTTAAATATGTTTAATTTCAAAAATAAAATATTAAAAAGTGTAGAAAATGTGTTTTCTACTTTCGAAAATTTTTAAAAATTTTTTGAAAATTTTTTGAGGTTCTGTCCTTATTTATTGATTGAAATACGTTTCAATTATGTGTATTTATACATGAGTGTATAAATTTTTTCTATAATATGTTATAGAAATTTTAGTTAAGGGCACCAGTTCTTCCTTAAGAAACGCATAAGTTGCTTTGAGAATTGCAAGAGTGCAATCAATAAGCAACATGATAATGCAAAGGAAGATTTGAGCTGATGACATTGATGCAATAGTATATCATAAAATACATGTGTGAGAACAAATGCAAGAGTGCATTTAAATAAGTGGTCTGAGTTTTGGTCAGAGTTTCCAAAAAGGGAAGTGTTGAGAAGCAACACTAAAATTCTGTGATGGTGTTGAGAAATGGACGGAGCGTGCATTGTCCATAGCTTTATCAATGGACTTATGAGTCGTTTGATGAATTGATTAAATCGGTCAAAGATATAATCCTAATAACTAAAAAGATTTAATGAAATCTGTACTTCAATAATAGTTGACATAAGTGTCAATTTGAGTTGGCATTTATTGTTATTAAAATAGGATTTATTTTTCCTATTAATATTTGACATGAGTGTCTTATTTTGGGATTATTGGATTTTTGGTTAAATAAATGTGTTTATTTACTTATTATGTTGGCATTTAACTTTATAATAAATGAGTTTATTTTAATTGTTAATTGCCTTGCAATATTTTATGAGTAAAATAATTGCATGTTTATTAAGTAAAGGCTTAATAAAGATCCCCTCATAAGTTTGAGAACTTGATAATCCAATAATTCGGATTTATTATGCATGAAATTTTAACCTATAAGGTTGGACATTAGGACTTAGAGGGTAATTGGATACTATAAGTAGCCTTTTCGAATTTGAGCCTAATAGAGAATTTTACTAGGTTATTATTTCAGGTGTATAATAAATTGCATGTGTTGCCTTATCTCCCATAAATATGTGCAATATTGTTCCATTTGAGATCAGAGGATCTTAATGGATACTGCTTCCAAGTCAATTGTCGCCCTTAATATAGATATTAAGATGAATGTTGACAATTTTAAAATCTGAAATATGAAGATCCAGTGTGTGCTTGAAGAGCAAGAGGCTCTTGAACCCTCAAGTTCAGTTATGGCTGAACCTGAGGATGACACTATAGTCCAGCATAAGTGTGACCCGCGCCGAACCCGAAAACCCAGCAAGGGCCCTCTCTTTGAATCCGCTTTAGGATTCGAGGTATGAAGGTTCGCGTCTTTCGATCATGGGCGCCATGAGACATCATCGGTGTATTCCTCCCAATAGAACATTGGGGAGAACAACCTAGCCTATTAACGCCTAAAGGCACCTTTGAGGTATTTGGAGTCGCCACCCAATTTGCGTGAAATTGGGAAAAGGTTTCTCACCTCTATTGGTCTAAACCAGAGATACGGTATCTGGGACTTCCCTCTTATTTATGCCTTGGTTAATTATAAATGGGTTCTTAACTTCTTAAAATTATACCTCTCATCTCACGCGATCGATGCATTTTAAATTAAATAGCGCATTGCAAGCACTCAAAAAGCGATAAAGGAAAGCAATAAATAAAGCAGTAAAAGAAAGCGATAAATGAAAGCGATAAACACGCAAGCACGCAATTACAATAGAAATAGGGGCAGAATACAACCCCATTAAAAGGAGATTAAAGATGTAAGTGGGACGGAATACAATCCCCAAAAGATAAATAAAGTTGCCCAAAAAATTAATTACAAGGGCCCAAAGGAAAATAATGTACATAAATTTAAACACTCACACAAGATCAAAATAAAAGACATGCATAAATCGGGACATTGTTTCAGGAACATTGGTTCCTTCGCGCCTATTCTAAGGTTTAGGAACGTTGATTCCTTGCGTTTACTTGAAGAAGGTTCGAAGAGTCGCTTTGGTTGTTTGGAAGAAAATCGGGATGAGTGATCCCATTTTATTGAAAATTGACTCTTCGTTTTGATTGTGATAATTTTATTGTTGGGCTAAAACAAGGGACATTGGTCCCAATTTTATTAGTGAAAGTCCTGATTTAATTATAAAAGTATTTTTGTGACTTTTTATCTCACGCGTGCATAAATAAAATAAATATTTACAAATAAACACGTAACACATAAAGAGAGAGTCGAAAAGATCTCACCAAACTGGAGTGACCCTCCACGCGTTGCGACCCATCCGGGGAGTCGCGGGGGTGCTCAAATAACCCGACTCAAGTTAAATCTCAGACAAAAATTAACATCAAAAATATTAGTAATGGTTCTAAAAATTAATTAAGTAAAGATAAAATGAATATTAGGTAAGTCAATTTATAATGATAAAACAAACACAACAAAATAATAATAATAAGAATATGATGGTAGAAATAACAATAATAATGAGAAGTGAAATAATAATAATAATAATAATAATAATAATAATAATAATAATAAACAGTAGCAAATATAAAGTAAGCAAACAATAAATTAATGGCAATAAAGATAATAATAGTAATAAGAAAACATTAACGGCAACCAATGTAGTAATAATAATAATAATAATAATAATAAAGACAATAAATGCATTGAACATGGCAGGAACTTAATAATAATAATAATAATAATAATAATAATAATAATAATAATAATAATAATGATAATGATACACAACTTAATAATAATAATACACTCAATGAAATAATAATAATAATAATAATAATAATAATAATAATATGAATAATGATGATAATAAAAATAATAAAAATGACCATAACAAAAAAGGAGAAAGTAATCCAACAGTGAACATCAATATAACAATAACAAAAATAACAATAAAATAATGATAATATGTAACAACTGTTAATAACAAACTATATTAATAACAACAAAATAATTAATAACGGTAATAATAATAGAACAAATAATAATAATAGTAATAATAGTTAGACAGGATAATAAAAATAATAAACAAAATAATAAAGAAAATGATGGCAAAATAAAACGATGATGATAATAATAATAACAATAATGAATGGACCAAATAGTGATGGTAATAATGATAATAACAATGTTGCTACATGATGATAATATCAAATAATAAGGGTAATGTTAATATAAATGGGGAATGGTGGCCAACGACAAAACAAGTAAAAGTTAAGCTATAAAAATCAAACCAAATCCACATAGAGAAATTGGACCAAAAACAACCAAAAAAATAAGGCTAGGGGTGTCAACAGTGGCAAAAATAAAAACTATTAACCATGAATAAATATGATAATAGTAACAAAAAATAATATTAACAACAATAAATAACATACAAAAAAAAATATATGAGAAAAAGAGAGAGAGAGAAAAAAGTCCAAAAATGTTTACCCTCAGAATTTTTAGATTGGAGAAACGGTGTCTCGATTCGTTCCCCTTGTCGATTTTGTGGTGATGAAAATTTGAAAAAAAAAATATAAAAATTAATTTTTTGAAATAAAATCAAGAGAATATCCTGATAAAAATATTTTTTTGATGGGTGATTGAGCAAAAGAAATTAATTTTCCAAGCTTGAATCGCCCAAGAAATTGATTATTATTTTTTGGAGAAAAATTAAAGATTGAAACGTGAGAAGAAGAAAAAGCAACTGGAAATATTTTTGAAGAAAAGGTTGAAGAACAGTTGCTGGAGAGGAAGGAAAAATAGAGAGAAAAGCCAGGAAAATTTTCTGTGTCAAAGAAATCTCCCTTGAAAATGGAGATCAAAATCCCTTTTGATTTGTTGGTCTTGGCTCAAAATAGAAAGAGTTAGAAAGTCTTTAATTTAGTTGATCGAAAATAACACAAAACGGTGAAAACAATCAGACTGAAAATTAGTCTGAAAAACACAGATAACAGCGAAAAATAGGGGCCAGGGTAGGTGGCCGCACGGTAAAGAGCACAGCGCGCGCGCATGTGCACGCGAGAGGGGCAGGTGGTCGCGCGGTGGCCAAGCTGCCACCACGCGACCATGAATTGGGAAAGTGGCTTTAAATGCCACTTTCCCACGTTTTTACATACTTTTAATTTTTTTTTCTTTTTTTTTTTACAAAAACCTTTTAAATCTTTTTTTTTTCATATTTTATATTCTTATTTATTTTTCCTAATTAGACTAATTAACTAACTCAATCAAATTAATTAACTAATCTAATTCAATCCAATTAATTATCCAACTTAATTTTCTTCTTTAAATCAATTAATTAATTTAATTTAACTCAATTAAATTAATTAGTTAATTCAATTTCTCTTTTTTTTCAAATATCAAAAATAACACCTTCTAATAATATTATTTTTAAAATAAATTAATTTTTTTTTTTTATAAAAAAAGGATCTCGACAAGGGAAACATTATTTTTGACACCTCTGCCCGCAAATCGGTATCATTCTCATCATCGGGTAATTCTGATCTTGGACCGCCTCGGGACCCGGTGTCTACAGTTGCCCCCAATTTTGGGGAACTTAGAACCTAGGTGCCTAAGTGAGCCAAAATTCAGAAAAGAAAGGAAAGAGGCGCGTACCTGAGGCGGCTGTCTTCCCGAACTGGCTGGAGTTACTGTGGGTAGTTACCGTCTGTTCGTCGACGTGTTAACCCCTGTTGCCTTGGCATCTAACCTATGCGGTGTCTAGCCTTGTTAATGTGGTTTGTAATTGAGTTTAATGTGGTGTCTAACCTCTTCCGTTGTGGATCTAACCTGTTGATGCAGATATACTCATGGATTGAAAGGATTTAGAATATTTTGGGAAAAGCTCAATGCTACGAAGGATAACGCTCCGAAAAGACCGAGAATGCCTTGAAAAAAGGACTTAAAGATAATGCTCCGAAGAGATTGAGAATGCCTTGAGAAGGACTTAAAGATAATGCTCCGAAGAGACTGAGAATGCCTTGTGAAGAATGACTTAAAGATAATGCTCCGAAGAGACTGAGAATGCCCCGTGAAGGAGGACTTAAAGATAATGCCCCGAAGAGACTGAGAATGCCTTGAGAAAGGACTTAAAGATAATGCTCCGAAGAGACTAAGAATGCCTTGTGAAGAAGGACTTAAAAATAATGCTCCGAAGAGACTGAGAATGCCCCGTGAAGGAGGACTTAAAGATAATATTTTGAAGAGATTAAGGATGCCTGTTGGATAAGGATCTAGAGCTAATGCTCCGAAGAGACTGAGAATGCCTTGTGAATAAGGACTCGAAGATAAAGTTTTGAAGATGCCTTTTGAAGAAGGACTTAAAGATAGTGTTTTAAAGAGATTGAGGATGCCTGTTAGATAAGGACTTAGAGATAATGCTCCGAAGAGACTGAGAATGCCTTGTGAATAAGGACTTGAAGGTAAAGTTTTGAAGATGCCTTTTGAAAAAGGACTTAAAGATAGTATTTTAAAGAGATTGAGGATGCCTGTTAGATAAGGACTTAAGGATAATGCTCCGAAGAGACTGAGAATGCCTTGTGAATAAGGACTTGAAGATAAAGTTTTGAGGATGCCTTCTGAAGAAGGACTTAAAGATAGTGTTTTAAAGAGATTGAGGATGCCTGTTAGATAAGGACTTAGAGATAATGCTCCGAAGAGACTGAGAATGCCTTGTGAATAAGGACTTGAAGGTAAAGTTTTGAAGATACCTTTTGAAGAAGGACTTAAAGATAGTGTTTTAAAGAGATTGAGGATGCCTGTTAGATAAGGACTTAAGGATAATACTCCGAAGAGACTGAGAATGCCTTGTGAATAAGGACTTGAAGATAAAGTTTTGAGGATGCCTTCTGAAGAAGGACTTAAAGATAGTGTTTTAAAGAGATTGAGGATGCCTGTTAGATAAGGACTTAGAGATAATGGGAAGATTATATGCACGTGATAAGTGCTTGTGCTATGCACGCTAGACATGTGCAAAGAATTATGTGTTGCAAGTATGCAGAGATTATGTGCATGAAATGTGTACGAAGGATTGCTTATGCAAGATATATAAAAAGTTCATGCATGCGTGAATGCACATTGAGGCACCATCAAATGTCATGCCCGTGAGATGCATATGTATGCAATAATGCAGGATAAGGACTCATCCGAGTGGATTTGGGAGGCGAAAGCCGGTTTGGTCATGATTTGCAGCAGGATCGGTGCCCCTGGAATTGCTTTTGAATTTCGTGCCTCTGGGGGATTATGAGGTTCTCCTCTGGTACCTGTAGTTATTATTTGAAGGTAATGCGTCCCTCGTGGATTTTCACACTAGCTTTTCTTAGCGGGAGATGCGTCCTTGTTGGATTTTTACATAACCCTGTGCCTTATTTTTTGCCTGGAATGGACCCAACCCAATCCAGCGGCTTTTATTTATTTCATTTTTTGTAGGGCAGACTGCCTGTCGCTAGGTTTTCACCCTGCCCTTCGGCCTAACTTTTGCTTAGAGCGCCAGTCACGGTTTTCATCTCTAACGGCCCCTTTTTTTTGTGTGAGAGAAGTTGGAGTTGTCGCGAAAGATCTTTCGGGTATGATTGGCATGTGCTTATGTCTCAGATTTTGGTTGTATGAGCTTGGCTTTTTTTTTTTTTTTTTAGGAAGGTGCTGTAAGGTTGGCTTCACAGTGGGTAGCAAGGTGAGTTGACTGAAGTGCCGGGGTGGTGAGAGTGGCAGAGGGTAGTTGGTAACAATGTGCTAGTTTTATGCCGGACTCAGACAACTTTGAGTGTGCAAGATGAGCTGCTCTGGTTACACCCAAACATCTTTGCATAAATGCATATATTTCAATCTAATTTCATAACACATGATCACTATTTGGCATTAACTTGAAGAATATGAGTCTTCACCTAATCTCGGGATAGATCTTGAGAGCATCAAACTCCTGTTATCAATCAGCCCTCACGGGTTTTCTTGATTGAATATTTTCTCTCCCCTTTTTTATTTTTTTATTTTTTATTTTTTATTTTTTTATTTTTTTTTTTAGCCTTTGCCATGGACCCTCTTTCAGTTCGTCAATATTGGTTGAATTTGCTTTCATCTTTGTTAGCCGGAGAGACTGCTGCTTCTGAGAGTGATTCTTCTTAGTATCAAAGTTTTGGTCTTAGCGCTTGTGCAGACTGGTTGAGTTGATGGGTTCCTTATTTGGGGCTTGAATGTGAAGTTTCATGCTTGGCTTTTATTGGCTTTGGCGGTTCAAACCTTGGGATGGCCTTTCAAAGGCTGAGATAGGGTGACAAGTTGGGCTTGAATGATATGGGGTACTTTTATCGATTTTGGTGGTTTAAGCTCCAAAATGGCTTTCAATGGCTGGGATTTGATGGATGGTTCGTGCATTAGCCTTTTAGGTCCTTTTCAGTAGCTAAGAAGAATGACGATGTGCAGGCATGTGTAGATCAACGGGATTTGAACAAAACTTGCCCCTAAATAGCATTCCCTTGCCCCCTGATCAATTCTCTCTTTTCTTTACACCCCAATTTTTCAATTTTTTTTTTTTTTTTACAACCAATTTTTTTTTTTTTTACAACCCAATTTTTTTTTTTTTTTTTTTACAACCCAAAATTTTTTTTTCGCCCCAATTTTCTTTATTTTAACAAGCTTTGCTCAAATCCTAAAGTTT